>CM029375.1:9400449-9545077 GCA_017165825.1 Hepsetus odoe | reverse complement strand
ATATATATATATATATATATATGACACACACACACACACACACACACACACACACACACATATATACACAGTACTGTGCAAAGGTTTTAGGCAGGTGTGAAAAAAATGCTGTAAACAAAGAATGCTTTCAGAAATATAAATAATGATTGTTTATTTATTGCATATTACAAAATGCAAAGTGAGCAAACAAAAGAAAAATCTAAATCAAATCAATATTTGGTGTTACTACCTTTTGCCTTCAAACCAGCATTAATTCGTATAGATACACTTGCACAAAGTCAGGGATTTTGATCAACCAGGTTTATGATCAACCAGTTTTACCACACAGCTGCTAAGGATCATCAATGTCACACGTAGGTTGAAACACAGTCATGTTTGGAACAACCACCAGCCGAGTTCTTTCAAAAACTGTGTGCAAGTGTACCTAGAAGAATTGATGCTGTTTTGAAGGCAAAAGGTAGCAACACCAAATATTGATTTGATTTAGATTTCTCTTTTGTTCATTCACTGCATTTTGTTGATTGATGAAAATAAATGATTAACACTTCCATTTTTGAAAGCATTCTTTGTTTACAGCATTTTTTCCACACCTGCCTAATATATATATGCCGTTCCATGTGGCATCACTAGATGGCAGAAGTGGTCTATAATCCCAACTAATTCAGGACCATAAAACTGACCTTCTGATGCTCACGGTAGTGCCTGGTGACCGTACCATGTGCAGCCTCAGCCTCAATGGTTTTTCCATCAGGACACACAAGCACAGAAGTCATCAGGCCCAGAGACCCAAATCCTGCAGACAGCACCTTACTCAGTACTTAGTCCTTTGATTACCAATGCCATTATAATGAAGACTTCAATGCACTACACGCTACCTCAGTCAAAATTTCATGCACTAATAAGAGATGCAACAAAGAGTAGGTGGAGTCTAAATACCAATTACCAATGCGCTTTACGCCATTTTGCACATACCATGCACTTAAAATCAAAATAAGCTGTAGAACATGACTCGATGATTAAACACAGAATAGATGACCAAGCACGTATCATACCTTGAGCCAAGATATCTGACTGGACATCTCCATCATAGTTCTTACAAGCCCAAACAAAAGCACCAGAGGACTTCAACACCTGGGCAACCATATCATCAATGAGTCTGTGCTCATACCAGATCTTCAGCTTGTCAAATTCAGGCTTGTAGTTCCTGTTAATGACATAAGGATTCATCATTTCAATTTCAATTTATTCTTGTATAGCGCCTTTCACAACAGAGTTGCCCCAAGGCACTTTACATAGATTTAGACATAGATTTCACACACCAGACATAGGTAAAAAGGGGACCTTTAAGTTTAAATTAAAAAAGTGAGAACTTGTTTCAGCACTACATAGCAGAAACTAATTTTTCACTTCAGCAAATGGTCTGCAATTACTGAACATAAAAAACACTATAGGACTCATTGTTTGAGAGGCATTTTGCAGGAAGAAAGAAGCAGCAGCTCCCAAATCAGATCAAAATCAACCTGACCAAAGTCTTCCTCTTCCAGGACTGTGCTTGCCAGATCAATATTCACAAATTTAACATGGCTCACTTCTCAAAGATGTCTTGGAAGATGTCCTTGAAACGTCCATCGTAAGCCTTCAAGATGGTGTTCTTGGTGCTCATGTAGAGAGGCCATTTCTTCTGGATAGCATACTGGAAGCAGCTGTGAGCAAAGCCAGTGATGGACTGGTAAAAAAAAAAAAAAAAAAAATCAGTACCTCATCAACTCAAATTATATGAGAAACAACAACAACAACAAAAAAAATTCCATAAGCTGAAAAACAGGTCATCTTTAGACATCAGACTTGATGCCCCTGTGAAAAGAAGTAATTTTCTCTCTCCATGCAAAAGTAATTTGGTTGATCAAAATTTCCATCATGCTTGTTTTTACATGACATATTCCACTTCAAAAGATCTCCATCAACTCATACTTGACAATAATATAATGAAAAACCTGATTCGGTTTACAAATTCTTCACTAACAGGAACAGCAAATGTGAATTAGCTTCCAAGTTGCTAAAGCTAATTAGCTACCAAGTGTGTTGAGCAACAGTGAAGCTGAATTTAGCATTGCTTTTCAAGGCACTGTTGCACATACCAGTCAAACGCATTTGTAAGACATACAGAACAAGGGAACAGGAAAAGGTTCAAAAATATATAAAAACAACTCGGAACAACATCAAAGCGAAATGTCTAAAAGATATATGGCACCACAAAGATCTTTCATCAGGTGACAAATCTATTTTTAGCATCAAAAGACAAAGCCGTTGAAGGACAAACATGGGGTCACTGAATGGACCTGCAGCCGTGTGCAAAAGAACAGCTAGTTGCTGTTTTTCCAAGCCTGTCAAAAGTTCTCCAAAACAACATGGTACAGGCCTGCAATGTCCTCACTCACATAACCTAAGCTTTAAATTATGTCTAAAAAAGAAAAATTAGTTGTTTTGTCTCTAAATGATGTGCATGTGCACAATGAGAGTACCTAGCTCCCACACAGGATTCTTTTTAAATGATTCATATTCATTTTAGGATTGATAGTGGAAGTCTGAATGCAAGTAACAAAGGCTTTCACATCACAGCTAGATTTCTAAATTTGAATAAAAGGTCTATTCAGAGCTCCTACTTTCTCCAGAAAAGGGAGCACGGATATGCTCTTCAAATCTGCCAGGGGGCAGTCTTGTTCCATGTTTGAGGCAAGAAGACCCTGGCAAATCTTGTGCTTTGATGGTCTTACATAGCAGCATTTTTTAAAACACCAAATACCCAGCATTTTATTTACTCCAGTATGTATGTAATGACACTGGGCCCAAGATTAAGTCAAGCTAATTTATGAGACCATGATAAATAAAACACACATTAATTTGGTTTCACAACTATAATAAGAAGGGTTTGTCGAGGGTTTAGAACAGAGGGTGATCTTTCATGAATGTCTGTTGCTTTTGCAATTTTGTAATACATTTTTAATGTTTTTTACATTTCGATTTCTATCTATAATCACATTTATTTCTATATATTTTTCATTTCTAATTATATTAACTATGTACGTTGTTCCTTACTTCCTCACTAAAATACATGAAATTGCTTTAAAACCATCAATCCATTGCTTTAAATCCATCTCATGCCATCTAATATTGTTCAGGTTCCCTGCTGACAAAATAGCTCTGACCCATCAAGTTGTGCATAGGTATCTCTAACCAAAATCACTCAGATCACTGAGCTCACCAATTTTTTCAGTACAGCATCTCCAATTATGCAAGAGCATTTCTGGTTAAGTTTGTCTTCATCCAGATTATCCAAAAGGATATATAGCTTATTAATTGAGCAACTTGGTATCTGATTTGCTCCTCTGAAAAGGTATAAGAAAAAAGTATATTCTTTTTGGTTGCTAGATACTTGTTTCCAACAGAGATGGAGTCACAATAGTCTGAAAAGTATAAGAAGGGTGAATGTGTTCTCTCTATACTGTAAATGTCAGTATAAACTAAATAACCTTCAGAATACAACTGATAAATTTCCTCCAAGAGTGTTTCCCTATTTCATATAAAAATTGTAATCATTACTTTTTATGTACATGTATAAATAGTGTCTGTATTTTGAGCTGCAGAAATAAATGTAAATGTACTGTTAGTTATGAATTGTATCATTAAGGGTAAAGGAGAGCAGGTATTCAAGTATTCATTAAGAAACACAAATTTCAAAGCCTGTAAAATGCTGTCTGAGCTGGCGCTAAAAATTTCCACTGTCCTCCCTTATGTCAACATGGGAAGAGGGTGACAACAACTTGTGGAGGAGCACTGTCCAACTTAGTAATACTGTGAGATAATCTTCCTCATGCTTATAATAATATGGACTAATTCTTGAGCTAATTACAATTATGACCTTAAATTACATGGTCCAAAGGTCCGAAATACATTATCCTTGGAGGAGGGCAACGCCTCTGTGTACCCAGGAGACCAAGGCCTAGCCCTTATGAGGGATTAAACTCTGCAAGAGGTATTCTTTTCCATTTTCTCTTAAAGATAGACCCACTAAGCAAAAGCTAAGTAAATTTATATCAGATTTGCAAACTATCTTTTAGCAGAACAGGTTTCCAAGTGCTTTCAAAGCTTGAAAGAAATTCTTTGTAACCCATGTTGTGAAGCAAAAGAAGGCATTTGTTAGAATATGGATTAAAAATAAAAGAGATAAAGGAATGAATAAATAAATCAATAAAAATCAGCCTCAACAGCAAGTAAAAGCTCATCCTCAGAAAGCAGTATGTAAATTTATCTACATAAAAAATATTTAGTAGCATTAAAGTTTTAAACTGCAGAAACAGTCATAACAACACAGTGTTCGCTTTAAAATAAATAAACTTTGCTGACCTCATCAGTATTGTACATGCCCATTCCACAGCCACCACCAGGGAAATCAAATACTTCCCACTCTTGACCTTTGCTCCCATCAGCCGGGGTGAAGCTGATCTTAAAATTGCCTGGTTTATTCACAACAAAGTCTGTTGCTCTATACTGTAAATTGGCAGAAGAAATTACAGTTGCATGAAATTTTACAAAGATATACATTATAGTTTATATAAAATGTAAAAACCTTATAATCTGGGGCTTTTAAGGAAAGAAAATAGTCACATATAGCAGACCTGGTCACCAAAGGCATGTCTTCCAATTGTGATAGGCTGTGTCCAACCAGGAACAAGTCTAGGAATGTTCTTGCAAATGATTGGCTCACGGAAGACAGTGCCACCCAGGATGTTCCTGATAGTACCGTTGGGGCTCTTCCACATTTTCTTTAGCTTGAATTCTGATATAAGGCAGGGCAAGAAAAGCCACAGAAATGTGTTTAGGCTTTTGCTAATATTCTTATTAATGATGGAATACAAACTGAACTCAGCAAAATACCCATTAAAACTGAGGCAAGACATATTTAGACATTCTCTGTCCACTAACAAAATACCTTCTTTAGAGTCAATGGTTATCACTGGCTCCTCCCTAGATTTCAAAAACAAATTTGGGGTACAATTTGGTCATTTCTATTAGGGTGACATTTTCCAAATAGTTATAAACAAATAGACAATCACCTTTCAGAAGACAAGGAAAAAATAAACTGTCCATTACATTGGTTTGCTAAAGGTAATTTATTAGTACCCCATGGAAGTTTGTTGTTTTCCCTTCATTATGCAACAATTAGGATGCACAAATGTCTTAATGTAAAATCAAAAAGGTAATAAATCGTGCGAATACACTCAGTATCCCATCTGCCATTGCTAAACAGCCAAAAACAGCTGACCTGCCAAAATCTCTCTATTTTTTTGGCAGTGTAATGCTAGAAACTACTTGATGTTCTACTTGATGTTCTATCTTTTGAAAAAGACAGGATAAGAACATGCAGCATTTAAGGTTTTGATATTTAATAGACTCAGTACTCTTAAAAACAAACACTGAACCTTACCTTCGACCCTAGCTTCGTCAGGAGTGATGGTAGCACATTTCACAGCAACACTGTACTTCTTGGTGGCCAAGGCAGAGTCAATGGTGACCTGGTCATCAGTCTGGTCACGGTAGGGTAGACCCAGGTCAAAGTATTTCAGTTCCACATCAACGTTGGAAAGGATAAGCTAGACAGAAGCACATATATTTTAACAAGGGGAAAGTAGGAATAGAGAACAGAGGCAAAGTCAAGCCTGTCATGTAACATAACTGTAATTGCATATAATGCAAGTGATGCATGCTAAGACAGCGTTAACAGTATACATCATTCTTCTGGCAGATTTTCTGTTGAATCAATATTGGCAGTGAGCATGTATCTTTGTGCCAGTGTTATACTTTAAGGACTTTTGCAGATATTGCATCTGCTTAATGTGCCCAGTTCATTTAAAGCACAGACAGCCTATTTCTTCTTAAGGCAGTGGAACATAAGAGCACATAAATGACATTACCACAAAAATTGCCTTTAGAAAATAATCCTAAATACAAAAGTGGGGGCCTGCAAAAAAAGTTTGGGAAACACTACTTTACACTTTTATGCGAGACATGATATTCAAAGTAATTGTGGAGGAACTCATAACTGTAGTGATAATGTCAGATGGTTTTAGGTATAACAAGTTCCTGTACTCTGTTTCTGAATAAAAATAACCACGATCTTCACTATAACCATACCATAGCAATTCTGTTATGATTCTCTCCATTTGAGATTCTTACTATTAGACATTAGAATGAACTTTGCCCACTTTTTTCAGGCCAGGTGATGGCTAAAATGCTACACACTGTATTTTTAACTAGGTCTGGAACTGCTTTTTGCCAGGCACAATTGCATGCATGTGGACCACATCTTAGTAAAAATGGTGCTCTTAATGCAGAAAACACATACTAAACAAATGATGGAACATTATGCATTTTATGTAGACCTCCATATACACACTTAGCTCCTGGGTAAGAACATAATTTTCTGCTTTTATAAAACAAAGATGCCAGTGGCTACTCCACTTCCTACACTTGCGCCTGACAATATTAGCTTGTAACATGTCATGTGTCATGTTCAGCCAGCCAGTGACTGATTATCGCCCCAGCTCGCTTTATCATGCAGCCATAATCCAGCTCTCACAAACTCTGTGTCCTCAACACTAATGTCACATTCAGTCATTCCCTACAAACTCTCTTTGGACATTTATCCTCAAGTTTTTAATTCTGCAAATCTAGTACTTCACTTTTACACCATTTTTGTGGGCCCTTGTGTTGCTTTTTTCCCCAGCATCTCTTTTTCTCTCTCCCTCATTTTCACTCTGTCTGCTCTCTCACTCTGCCACAGATATAAAAATAGACCACTCAGACGCTGCCCCTCCCATGCAGTTTGAAGTCACTGTACCCCTCCCCCATGCCCATTCTCTCACTCTCAGTTTTTAATACCTTCTCTTTGATGAACTCCCAGATGATCCTAGTCATCTCATCTCCATCCATCTCCACCACTGGTTGAGCCACCTTGATGCGTTTGTTAGCATCTATTTGGAAGGTAAAGAAGAATTCTTATAATAGTGTTGCACTATCTTCACATCACAGCAATCCATTTCAATTATTAATCACAACACAGTTAAATTCAGGTCATTACCCTTAACAGATAAATGATAAATAACAGATAAAACAAACAAAAAAAAGTTAAAATTTAAAAAACAAAGTTTTTATGGTAAAGAAATCCTAGCCTATAAAAAAAGTTTAACAGAAGAATTGGAGGAAAGAAGTTGGACTAAGCAGTAACTAACATTTATCTACCCCCGCTATGTCTAGGTGGCTACCATAGGCAGAAAATCATTCAAGCTATTCAAGCCTACATAAACACAGCAAATACTTTTTTAGAGCCAGACGTTTAATTTCCACAAAGATAGCAACAAATGTTTCAATGTCTTTACAATAACAGTAACCTTGTTCACAGCTACTTTGTTAATCCAAAGACACTATGAGCCAGAAATGAAGACTGTGGAGTGTGTGTGTGTGTGCTTGGATGTGAGATCTGAGTTGTGGTGGGCAATACAGAAAATGTTTAATAAAAAAGAAATTCATGATACAAAATGTTAATTTCTTTTCTGATTTTATATAGAAGTAGTAATGCTACATTTACAAATGTCTAAACCAAAGCATATGTATTTAATTTAAAGTTTCACACAATGTTTCACAGTAAATACAATGAAAAAGGACTAATTGTTTTCTCTAACACTGTTGGTCAGTGTTCTTTAAGCAGTACTGTAGTAAGACCAGTAGTAAGCTTACAAAAGCTCCATGACCGAGTCATTTCACACACTGCACCACTTTAATTCATTAACCTAGAAAGAAACGTCTTGTAGTTGAGAGACGGACAGGAATGAAGCTGGGAATTAAGGGACTAAATCCAGTGCCAAGCTATGGGTCCTATTACAGTCTTGCTCAACCTAAAGTACTGGCCCTGAATAAAGAGAAAGCAATGCAGCCTAAGACTTATGAGGTAAAAGTCTAGTGATAAGACATTGCATGACCACTTTTATATGAGTATCTGACAAACATGTATTTCATTTGAACTAACAGCCAGTAATTACACTCTAACTACAAACTAGGACAAGTCTGTTCAAACGGTGTCTTCTTTCATCTTCTTTCAGCTACTCCCTTTACGGGTCACCAGAGTGGATCAACTGTCTCCATTTCTACCTGTCGTCGGCATCTTCCTCCTTCAAACCAATTTCCTGCATGTCGTACCTCACCAAATCCATAAACCTCCTCTTTCTTGGCAGCTCCATCTACAACATCCTCTTCCCAAAATAATCCTTACCTCTCCTCTGGATATGTCCAAACAAATGCAACCATGCTTCTCTAACTTGTCTCTAAAACGTTCAACCTGAGCTGTTCTTCTAATATACTGATTTGGGTGTTCTTAGAATTCTCAAAATTCTTAGCATCTTTAACTACCATCCTGTAAACTCCTGCAACTCTTCTCCATCCATTCCAACCTCTGTGCACTCTCATCTTCACCTCTCTTCCACACTCTGTTACTCTAAACTGTTTATAACACCACCTTTATCACCTCTACTCCCTTCACCCTAACCACTCCACTTTCCTCCCTATTGTTCACACGTGTATTCTGTCTTTGTCCTACTCACTTGCACTCCTCTTCACTCTAGAACACATCTCCATCTCTCCAGGTTCTCCTCAAGCTGCTCCGAGTGGTTCTCCACAAAGGTACAAAGCAACTACTGACCTCCTCTAAACTTCTACATTAACACCCTGAGAGCAAAGATGGCATATGTGGTGCTCTTTCTCTGCATAAAACCAGAACACTGCTTACTAACCATCACCTCCTTTCTTAACCTAGCTTCCACTACTCTCTCCCATAACTTCATGCTGTGACAGATCAGTTTTATCCCTCTATAGTTACTACAGCTCTGTGCATCACCCTTATTCTTGGAAATTTAAAACTATTCAATTGGGTAGCCAGAAAAATATAAATGTATACTTTCAACTAGACCACATATTTAATGTTGCTTTATTAGGCAAATGCTAACATTAACAACCAACAACTACATATGGTCATTGTGTAGAATTTTAAAAGAAACTATTTACAAAAACCAAAGTTTAATAAATGTACCATTTAGGTAGTTGGAAAACATCTGGCATAAACTAAAACAAAAGGTTTATTTATCTGCACCAGCAGAGAAAATATCTTTCAGTTTCTTTAAGTTTCTTTTCTCAACTTAACCTATAAAAGGAAATTCCAATAGAAATCATGCAGTGAACAGTGTGGGAGATTCAAAGATAAGCATGGTTTTAACGTATTATTGGTATACAGTGATAAAATACTACTGACATGCACAAATTTTGATTACCATTTTCTTATTTAAAAATAAGTAATTAGAATGACTTTAAATGTTCAACTGATGTTTTAAAAACAACTTTCAAAACTACTGCAGTTTATCCTATAAAAAACAAAAAAACAAAAACACTGTACCCAACATTGCTTCAACCATAAACTTATAGCAATGAAGCATGGAACAACTAGAAACAAGAATAATAAAAAAATTATGGGATGTAACCCAAGCAAGGCACAATTTTTTTTTAAACACATAGGCACAATGGTAACACCATTTTATCGCTGCAAGTGCTGAATATGATTTGACCTCTAAAATGTGTAAAAAGGCACAGACTAATCTCCTTGACCATGCAGGCAGCCATGTCCAGATTAATGCAGCAACACAGGGGAACTAAGCAAGCTCATCTTTTACACAGCACTATCCTTTAGTGCGGCTGTGCCAAATGCATTGCATTATGGGTAGGGTCTCTCAAACAAAAACATGTGCCAGTTGGAATCAGAGGAGGGAAGGGGGAAAAAAAAAACAAACAAAATACAGAAATAAAGAAGTAGAGTATCAAAGAAAATGAACCCCTTCACTAATCATAAGCAGTGGACACAACAAGGAGAGGACGGGGGAGGTAGAATAACAGCCATGATTATGTAAGCATGCTTCAGTCCCCTCTTCCTAGTAGCAGTGAATTAAATGCATTCAGCAGCACAGAGAACTAATCCTCTAGTTCTGCACGTAGGCTGTCTGTGCTGGGCTTATAGGCAAGAGCTGACTTGCAGCTGAGAGCTCAGTGAACCACTGAAACTTCAAATCCTTTTCCCCCCTAATAGAGATTTCAGGAATACCATCAATGAAGACAAGACCTTGTTTGTTTACTCCTGGATACAAGTCCAATAACAATTCAGGTCCAAACTACTACTGAAAATAAACATAAGAAACTACACTCCCACATTGGTATTCACATTGAGCATCATACATTCTTAAAGAATTGTGTATAAGGCCACAGTATCAAAGCTCACCATTTTGAATACTCTGCTTCTTTACTAACACAAAAATAATAACTTGATGTGTTATACATGTCTTGGACTACAGAAAGAATAATGTAGTCATGTAATTTTGGTAAAAATGCAAAAAGAGAGATGGGCATGCAATTATGTTAAGTCTGGGTTAGTGAAGAGCAAAGAGTGACAATGACATTAGAAGGCAAGCCATCACAGCCACTTTGGCTATACATTATTTTAAACTGTAAGGACGTTTGGCACATGAAGGTATTACAGTATCATGTACTCAAGCACATTAGACGTTTAAGGACATCTGAACTTTTAATAAACAAATGAACAGCACATAAGCTGGCAGTGCTGTTCAAGAAAGTGATTTTTAAAGACTGTTTATTCCCACCTCTCATTACAAGCACTTAAACTGCTTAGCAATGTTAAACTCTGTCTTTTGACTGCAATAGGAGAGCTTGTATCTCCTAAAGAAAGTTTGGAGGGCCAAACATGTCCATGGAGGGACACATGTTATATAGTCTCTGCATGTTTAATCTACCATGCTAAACTATAACATCATTCCCTTTGACCTGGAGAGTCACATGCAAAGGCATAGCCATTGTAGTAGTGCTTAAATTTTCATGAATGCATGAACTGAAGAAATGCTGCAGGATTGCCAACAGATCTAGAAAGCTTCATTGCAAAAAGAGGTTCTTGAGGACATGCCAAAAGCCGGTAAACTGCTAGAAGAACTCAACTAAATCTCTTTCTGTACAGACAACATCTACGGAAAGTGATCTCCAAGATCATAACACAGCAAGGCGGACCTGACACTTCAACAGCTGTGAAAGAAGTTTCTCAGACAGAGTGTGTGCTGTCCTTCAGCTGCCCTTGTTGGTTACACAAAACTCCAAAGTCAGAGAAGACAGAGGGCAAAGTCTGTGTAGGCTTCCAACACAGGCAATTTATTTATACTGGCATGAAAGGCTATTCTTCTAAGAAGTGTTAATCAATACCTTTTGATTTCGTTTTTATTTAAGCCAGGTCAAAATGTCCATAAGCAAAAACCAGTGTCTTTCAACCTAAAGAGTTTAAGAATAAAAAACAATAAGACGTGATTCCTTTATAATCAAATAAGTAGATTTTTCTTGAAAATGTGAAAGGTTTAGCACGGACAGTCAAGTATACGACCGGCCTTACATACCCATGGGCTGACCTTGAGACCAGACTTAGCAAACCTGGCAGAAATAACACATGAATAGAAGTAAACCGCATCTGAGAGATCTTGAAAAGTGGAATACCGAAGTGTAACTTGAAGAAGAGTCCTGTGACCAGTGAGCAACTTCGGTGCCTCAAGTTGCTCTTCAATTCCTCTACCCATTATACTCCTTAGTGCCTCTACTGCCATGTAATTCAGTTAAGGGGGCTAAGAGGTAAAGCCGGGCGAGGTTCCTTAAATAAAGACTCCTAAAGGCGGTCTCTAGCTGGAAAGAGGAGCTTTATCTCATATCCATTCGGACTGACCGTTATTTCGGGGCACTAAGGTTTGAAAGTGAGCGCTGGGTTTATTTTTTTGCACGTCCGCCAGCGGTCTGAGGAAACGCTGAGGCAGCTCGCAAGCGGACAAAGAGGAGCTCGTGAGCCGAGCTAACCACCTCCTCCTCCTCCTCCTCCGAGCGCCGCTTTCTGGATATTTTTGGAGGAGGTTTCGCTCGGCTATCGGAAAGTTAACTTACCCTACTATGGTTTATAATTAATAAGGCAGCATTTACTGATACAGTAGCGAGTGAGAGACGAAAGCAAAGCTGCTAAGCGGACAGCGAAAGGGAGGAGGAGCGTACTCTTCCTTCGAGCGGCCGCCTACGGAATTTCTCTTCGCGCTAATTAACCTCACAGAAAAACTCACAGTTCCTCCGCTGCACACTCTGGCAGGTCGCTGGGGCGAGGACAGCAGGGGTCTTGGATAGAGCAGCCGCAGAACGAGTGAGGGTGCTGAGGACCTTGAGGTAACCTGCCATGTTTCACCGTAGCTGAGCGCAGAGTCGCAGGGTGAAGAGCTGCAGAAAGGCTGAATGAAACGCCGCGCAGTGCGAAGTGCCTCCGACACCGATGACGTCACAGGGGATGGGCGGGGCCTAGACCACAGTGCTATTTTCACTCTCAGTCCGATTAGCCAATCAACGCTCAGACTGCCTAACCCTGACGTAGTTGCAGTGCTCTTTGACAACGAGTCTGAGAATCAGGGGTTTGATTCAGTTCATAAACCGATTCTTTCGTTCACATGAATCATACTTCTAATTCGCCGGTTCTTTCATTAAGGTCAAATCAACGTTGATCTCCCTTTTCCCTTTCCAGTGCGATTAGGTCGTTACCTTATAGATTAAATCCCAGGTTTCCTTATTGATGAACGAGTACGTGATATTTATGTACAAAAACCAGTCGCTTTCTTTTCTAGCTGGAGGTATACAAGATTCAAATTCAGACCCGTAATGTATCCACCACACTAGGTGGATACTAAGAAAGAGAGAAAATATAGGCTTTTTGTCCATAACATTGTGTGACGTTGAATATTTTGTTGTCACTTTATAAGATTAATCAAACTAGAATACTGATCAAACTGCATTACATGTTTCAGACCGTGCTATGAAAGATTCACTTCGGTGCGGTTTGGAGTCGGTTCAATTGATGTATTAAAAAAACAGATTCATTTGCAAGTTACAGTTAGCACATTTCGTGTGCGCTTTCATTTTCATTTGTGTGAATTTTATTTTAAAGATGTAGTTTTTCACATCCCTGTCTTCTTGCTTTCTGACATCAGTGAGATCACTGAAACACCTAAAAAAACCATGCTTGCACTCGTGAGCTTTTTGGTCAAAATGTCTAGTGTGCGAGTCTGTAAAGAGGACTGGAAATTGTGAAGCAGAAATAAAATCGCACTACGGTGATTCATGGCTTGAGCCCGCGACTAAATTTAGCCGGCCTGAGTTGCCATGCTCGGTTAAGAAATGGCACATGCGCAAATCATATGACAGGAGCTGAACAGGAACAAAGGAGCGTCCTTAATCCCAAAAATTAAGATCAAACTTCTTTCAGCCTGACAAGATACATGTTTCTTTATTCTTCAATTATCTTTGCAGTCAGTCTGACCCCATTCAGTGTTTAACATCTTTAATTAAATGGCTGATATAATCTTTGCTAAATATTTAATGACTTTTCCAAATTTACAGGGGGCAAGAGTGACCATATCAGTGGTGACATATGGTCAGGTATTTGGGCAGCGGTGGCCTAGTGGTTAGGGAGTTGTCCTAATTCCGTAAGCTTGTGAATTGTGGGTTCGATTCCCTCATCAGTAGGTTTCCTTGAGGTACCCTTGAGCAAGGTACTGTCCCTGTTCGCTGCTCCCCTGGTGCTTTCAATAGCTGCCCCCTGCTGCACGTGTGTATGGGTGAAACGCTGAGCTTGAATTTTGTTGTGCTGTGCTGAGCTGCGTTTCACAATGACAAGGGCTGTCACTTTCACTTTCTAGGCTCTCCAGGTATGTTGCAGTTCTGGAATATGACAACACTGAAGGTAGCTTCACGTTTGGTTCTTCTCAAATATTTGGCAGTTAATTTGGTTCTTTTTTTTCACATGTTTCTTGAGATCATTTTGACTATTTGCAATGAATCGCTTGATGGTTCCGTGATCACGCCCTGACATTTAGCAATTTTAAGATTGTTGCATCCTGCTGAAAGACTTTTTGCAATTTTTGACTTTTAAGAGATTCCATTTTGCCTGAGGAAATGAGGGTGCCTAATAATAAAGCACACCTTGACATAGGGTATTGATCTCCTCATTACACAAATACACATCTCCTGATATGTCAGTCAGTCAGTCATTTTCTGGGCCGCTTGTCCTAATTAGGGTCGTGGGGGAGTGCTGGAGTCCATCCCAGCTCACACAGGGCGAAGGACAGGGACACACCCTGGACAGGTCGCCAGCCTATCACAGGGATCCCCTGATATGATTAAATCCAATTTGCATTCAAGTTTATAAAGCTTGTAGCTAGAATATATGCATAAAAATTATGATATGGACAAAAAAAATACTCACCTTATAAATGTGCACACAATGCATAGCATGTGATTCAGGTATGGTTTATTAAGGTTCTTGTTGTATGTAGGCTGCATTCACAGTAGGGTAGGAAATGAGATTAAAGTCACTGTTTAGAATAACAAGTACTTTAGCTGTAGCTTTCTCTTTCTTACCATCCTCCAGTCATTCTGCTTCCTGTTTAACATCCTCTTTCCTGTTGCATTTTGATTGTCAGCTAAACCTGGTTATCTTATGTACATTAAAGGGAAAGAGCCTTTAGTGAAGTCATTCAAGACACCACAAATGAAAGTTCACTCTCAAGTACAATAACGATGTCAGTAACCTGAATGTGTGGTTAAGAAGATGGAAGCTTCCTTGAGGAAGTGTGATGTGAACCAAAGTGCTCTTATACATCTTCACTCAAGCTAATGACATGTCATTTAAGTAAGGGAAGAAACTGAATATGGCATCTCTGTGTCACATAAATAAGCACAAAAACAATACTAATTATTAGTCTAATTTTTGTCTATTCTAAAAGGGTTGGGTAGTTATGTTTTAGAATTAAAGGTCAAGAGGTCACTTTGGACAATGTGTTAACCAAGTGCACTTTAACAACCAATCTTCTCATGAAAATAAAATTAATGGCCCTGTTGGACAACAATCAACCATTTCTACAGTCAGCTCTTTTTAGCCATTTGTCTTCTGACAAATACAAAATGAGACAAGCCACAAATGCAGCAAAAGACTTCACTGGATACAGTTGTTGATGTATGGGCTGCTACTGGGGTAATGATTGCATAAAATAATAATACCTCAACAAAAATTTTCCAGTAAAAGGTTTACATTTATACATGCTACACTGACACTTTGTTGATTGCTGTGGTTTCTTTAAAAAATGTGTTATGACTGAATCCTCACACACAGCATTTAGGGCCATGTCAACATTACCTCAGTTATCATTCTGAAGTGTAAGCCCAGGGTTATTCAGCTATAACTGTTTGCCCTGCAGTGCCACTGTGAGGTCAATGACACCCATACTGGACCAAAGCCAAAGGAAATTCAATATTTTCTCAAGTGCAGTTAATCAACCCAACAGTTTTCACTGGTATTGGGTTAAGCAGTGTGTGTGTTTTTGCAGCATTTGTAGAGTAGATATAAAACATACAGTCTGCTTCTATCTGTGTCCAAAGGTATATATTTAGCTCAGGTAAGTTTATTCAATATACTATTCAATAAAATATACAATAAAACTATACAAAAACTTTCAGAGACAGGAATGTGTAGAATATTATGTCTTTAGTTTATAATGCACCAGATTTAAATTGTCAGACTATTATGCAGACCTGTGATCTTATTGCATTAGCAAATAATATGATAATAAGCATATAATAAGATCAGTAGGTACATAGCATTCAATACAATTCTGTATTTTATTCCTTAATTAAAATACATTGGAACTCCACAATATTTAATTACATCCCTACTCAGCCATTGGTGGGCCTATTTAAGTGTAAAGTCAAAGGGCATTTTAAACTGCATGTGCTTCACTTTACCCACAGAGCCACCTTGTGGCACATTCAATCACTTTCAGGCATGTGATGTGTTTCAATTAATCTATATATAGTTATTTACATTACAATGTCTGTTCTTGTCCCTTTTTTTTGACTTCATTTGTTTTCCAGTACAAAAGTCACCAAGGTGTAGAACCACTAAACAAGAATTCATATTTGACACCTGTGGGTTTAGACTGATGACATAAAGGCAGTAGTGTGTATAAGGTGCAGGACAATGCATTGGAGAGACGGAAAAGTCATGCAGCTGGCAAAGATAAGATCCATTAGCATTAATAGTAATGCATATTAATCAATAAATGAATAATAGATCATGTTTATTTTTATTTTGCTGTCTGCTTATTTTCTAGTTAAGGAGCGTGTTCATGTTGGCGTATGTTGAGGATAGAAGATAGTAAAAGCTATGCATTTGAATAATAATTGATAAATTATACTAGTAGCTTTTTATATAAGTAGATTTTTGCTACTCCTTTTATGTCTGTCCACCGCATTTGATTGCAATATATGTTAAACATTAGTGTTCAGGCAAAATCCTTACCTTATCTGAAAAGCCAGAGTGCAGTAGTTTTCTCCTTGCAACCATGTAACCATGTTAGGACAAATGAAAATAGGTCAGCCACTGGGAAAGGAGCTCTGTTGCTTCAGAAGTTACCCTGGAAAATTTAAACTTGCCACGCTACCATGACTCGTTCTTGTAGCAGTCTTTGTTGATTGAACATTCCAGGACATTCCTGAACATAGCTTTTTTTTAGCCTGATGAGCTTCAGCAACTCTTTCTGAGGTTCTCAGATATCACCTTTGTTTCTATGCCATACAAAGCTATAAAAAGATCCATTGTTGGCTTTAGACAGAGATTGCAAAAACCTGATTTTTAATTTCGCCTTCTAATAATAGTTTTGCTTAAGTCTGTACTTACTACTTACTTACACTACTTAAAAAATTAAAGGAACACTTTTTAATCAGAGTATAGTATCAAATCAGTTAAATTTCTGGGATATTGATCTGGTCAGTTAAGTAGCAGAGGGGCTTGTTAATCACTGTCAGCTGTTTTGGTGTTAATGAAATTAACCACAGGTGCACTAAAGGGGCAACAATGAGACAACTCAAAAACAGGAATGGTTTTGCAGGTGGAGTCCACAGACATTTTTTCCCTCCTCATCTTTTTTTGACTGCTTTTCAGTAATTTTGCATTTGACTAGAGTCAGGGTCACTACTGGTCGCATGAAGCGATACCTGGACCCTACAGAGGTTGCAACGGCAATCCAGTTCCACCAGGATGGTACATGAATACGTGCCATTGCCAGAAAGTCTCGAGAGCAGGGAGGAGATTCCAGGAGACCAGCAGTTACTCTAGGAGAGATCGACAAGGCTGTCAGAGGTCCTTAACCCATGCAGGACCGGTATCTGCTCCTTTGTGCAAGGAGGAACAGGATGAATACTGCCAGAGTCCTACAAAGTGACCTCCAGCAGGCCATTGTTGTGAATGTCTCTGACTAAACCATTAGAAACAGACTTCATGAGAATGGCCTGAAGGACCAGCATCCTCTAGTGGGCCCTGTGCTCACTGCCCAGTACCATGGAGCTCGACTGGCATTTGCCAAACAACAGAATTGGCAGGTCTGGTACTGACACAATGTGCTTTTCGCAGATGAGAGCAGGTTCACTCTGAGCTCATGTGACGTGAAAGAATCTGGAGAAGCCGCGGTGAACGTTATGCTGCCTGCAAGCTTGTTCAGCATGATTTTTTTGGTGGTAGGTCAGTGTTGGTCTGGGGAGGCATATCCACGGAGGGACGCACAGACCTGTACAGGATAAATGATGGCACCCTGACTGCCATTAGGAATCGGGATGAAATCCTTAGACCCATTGTTAGACCCCTTTGCTGGTGCAGAGAGTCCTGGGTTCCTCCTGGTGCACAGTAGTGCCCAGCCTCATGTTGCAAGAGTATGCAGGCAGTTCCTGGAGGATGAAGGAATTGACACCAATGACTGGCCTCCATGCTTGCCTGACCTAAAGCCAATAAAACATCTCTGGAACATCATGTTTAAGGCCATTCAACACTGCCAGGGAGCCTCGGACTGTCTAGGCGCTCTGGTCAGGATCTAGGAGGAGATACTCCAGGACACCATCTGTCATCTCATAAGGAGCATTCCCTGATGTTGTCAGGCATGCACGCAAGCACGTGGGGACCATTCAAACTACCAAGTACCATTTTGAGTTGCTGCAATGACAATTCAGCAAATTGGATTAGCATGCCGCATCAGTTTTTAGTTTATATTTCTTGGTGTCTTCGAATTATGCCCTCTGTAGGTTGATCATTTTCATTTTCATCAAATCCTTTTGTTCCAAACACATTACCCATTCCATATCAGAATGGATATCCAGCACGTTTTTTTTTTCCAATTGAGATCTGATGTGTTTTCAAAGTGTTCCTTAAATTTTTTTGAGCAGCGTATATACTCTGTTAATGGAATAAATAATGGATAATTAAATAATATTGCTCATAACATTTACGATGCTCTCCAGTTTGTAAACGATTTTCAACTTTTAAATCCTGCTATTTACACCTTGATATGTTCCGTTACAAAGATTATGGCACCTTTTGTATTTTATTACTCAATTTTTTACAAACTTTGCACACAGCCAGTATAACTATTTGGAATGTACTTATAAAGGGCAGTGGTACAGGTATCAAATTCACTGTTCAAAGCAGACTTCAAGACCACAAATATAGAGGCCATGCCAGCAGATGCATCTTTTTTAATGATGTGGTTCACAATGCTCTCAGCAGAATGAATCTTTAACCAACTGAACCTGCATTTCACCTGCTGAAGAAAAAATTAAAGACTGAACAAGCAAGTAAAAGATGCTGTGGTAAATGCATTGAAAAACAAAACCAAAAAAGAAAGCAATAATTTGGTGAAGTTTAGAGGTGGCAGGCTTGACAGTTATTGGAAGGAATGGATACCTTATGTTAATTGTCATTTACTTTAATAGTGAATTTTCAGTTTCAATACTTTTGCACACTTGAAAAGCTAGGTGCTCAAATTCAAAATGTGTTATGCATTATGCAATTAAACATATATAGGTGGAAATAATGGAAATAAACACAACAGTCAAAATATCATGAATAATCTCTCAGGTCAAAGGTCTATCTAAAAATTCCATCTAAGCCATCAGTTAAAAACCCCTCCATGCTAAGCTGTTTTTGCAACAAACTTATGTTTTTATATTCAGATTTCAGTTGGTTTGTCATGTGCTCAACTCTGTTTATCTTAGCAGTGCTGGGAGATGGTTGGAAAAGCTGGCAAATCTACACTGACCAGTAATGACCTTTATTATTATAAATGAACAGAGGTCTCTCAAAGGTTTATCTAATAAATCATCATTGCTTTTTTATGCCCCTGATCTTTGCAACAGAGCCTCAGCTGTGCCAAAATACTGGCCTCAGTCGATTAGAAAAATGAATACTTATCTATGGTGGCACATATGGTGGTACTTCGCTGATTAAGACATGATTAAAATTCATTTGAAACAACAACTTTAATGCTTCAAAAAATATAAGATCTCACTGTTTTTATATTATATAAATACAATATATAGAAATATTTTAGCACAATAGGAGAAGAAAATCAACATATTATCCTCATTTGGGTTTAAGTGGAAAGTGTTTAGATCAGCGTTTATTTTAGCTATTAATATTTAATCTATTTTAGATTAGCAAGTTTATTTTAATGCATATTTTCTTTTGGGTTTCATATGGAAATTTGTGGCTTCTTCATCTTTACTGGACACTTTTTTGTTTATTTTATGAAGATAAGTCAACAAATAAAAAATGTTGCAGACATTTATTGAAAATATACAGAGAACTACAAAACTAAATATACAGAACTACAAAAATACTGTGCCTCATACAATGTAAACATCAGCCTCACAACCAAATGGTATGTCTCACAGTTTCTTGAATGTGGTAACTGTCATTTTTGTATCCCTATGCTCACACAGACATAATAACTAATGTAAACGAAAGTTTTTCCTGATATATTCTTTGTGAGCAGCTATGCCTTTTAGACATGAGAGTTGCAAAACTTAATGTTCACAAATGTTTGTATGTATTAAGCATCACCAGTGGCTGTATATTGCCCAAAAAGAACCCATATGGGTTTTATGGGGACTGTAAAATACTACTTAATTTGGGGAAATCACAAAATTAATTAATCCTTAAATCTAGACCTTAAATGTACTAAAATAGCCAAAACTGTAAACAAACTTTAACCCAGTTACCTAAATTAAAGGGATATTTGTATCATATTTAACATATTTTTTAAAATTAAGTCTATTTTACAAATACTAATAAATGTGAATGTCAGCCAAATCAATAGACCTCTGAAGTTGTGTGTCATTCTGTTAATGAAATCTTGCCCATATTAGCAAATAAAAAGGCTTGAGTTGTTTTTCCTATGGAAACATGAATAACTGGCAAAATATTGAAAAACACATTGTTCAGAGGAAAAATGTATGTACAGCAAAGTGTACCATGTTTGGGACATTTTTGTTTGCACAGAGTGTGAGAGCTATGAAAATGTCTTACATCCAGAGTTAATAAAGGCCTGACTCTGACTTCAGAGGTCTGTTATACAATAAAATTGAGTAAATATTCTTACTTGTGTGATTGCTTCTTAAATCAGTATTTTTAATAAAACATTTTTTTTTTTGCACATAAGGAGTTAGCCAGCTAACTCACACAACACATAATATTTATTTCAATACCAGCCCTAAAACAACTCAGGAAAGAACCCAGTGGAGAAGCTACAAGACATTATAGCAGCATGTGAACTGAAGCAATTACACAAAAAAGTTACATGGGCACATTCTTTTCTATGGTATTATGTTGACAAAAGGGCTTAAATCTACACTGACGTTCTATACAGAAATGGTTCTCAGTATCAGTCCTGTGGGAACACTTTACTGCAAAGCTTTATCTCTATTGCAGTTTTATACACTTGATTCAGCTTGTTAAGAGCTCAATAATTAGCTGATGAGTAGAATCAGGTGTGAATTGAGAGCAGACGAAATGCTGTTCACTGTCCCTCAGTACTGGCTTTGAGAGCCACTTCTGCAGAGTGATCATTGGCATCAAAAGGCATGTTCCGCTACAGACTTGGATCAAATATATATATAGTTTTTGTTTATTTGACTCACACAACATTATAGCTCTGTTAACTTCAGAGCTGGTGTGGGGCAGAAAGATTTTCCCCATCTTCTAAAGGCACTATATACTAATTAGCTACAACATTCAATATTTCACACTAGAGTTATGCAACTCCTTATGAAATAAAACAACAGACCACCTGTGAAGATAAAAATTTTGAAATATCAGTTTGACGTCCCAGCTATCATTGCATTAAGGAGAAAGTCAGGATGTTCCAGTGTTGCATGTATTAATATATTAATTAAGGTGTTAAAATTTTACCCCATACAAGCAGTGTTTATTTAATGCAGTACATTAAGTACAGGAAAAGAGTAGCATTCATAAAGTAACATAAAATCTACATAAGCTTTTTATAAAAACTGACAAAGTAACATTTATCATGATTTGTTTCTACAAATGTGTCACTTGTCTTAAGGGCTATTTTCATAAATTTAAACCCAGAAGAGTTATGGTGGAATAAGCATGGTAATTGTAGTTTTATGCCAGTGGTAGTAAAAGGCTTATGTAGATATCGTGTAGTGTTATGAATGCTACCATTTAGTAAACGTTTATAAAAGATTTTACTTTTTTTTATTACTGATAAGTTTTCAAAGTACATTATAACAATTTATTGTGTGTGAAACACAGATTTTGTGTAAGTTACTTGTCTTTGCCAATTGTGTATCAATTATGTATGGTTTTAACACATAAATATGTAGCATAATTTTAAAAAGCTATATGCTTATGTTATAGCAGCTTAATTTGCTCAGTTTGACTTTAGTGTGAAAAATATATAGTCTTTCTTACTGAAAGTGAAAATGAAACACTTGTACACAATCATGTTTCCAAAAAAAAGGAATCCAATCCCAAACTAAACAAAACTCCAAAATTAACACCAGATTTTATTTTGGTGTAAATTTGGGGTAAGATGAAGTAATTAATTCAGAGTTTGCATGTGGGATAAGCCTTTAAATAATGTTTCAATGTGATTGAATAGTTCTTTCCAACTTAATTACTGAAAAGATTTTTTCTTTTATGTTTTCAAGTTTGGGATTTGTTTTATGGTTTACAGAGTAGTGAAAAATTAAAGTAATGAGTATTGAGTGTAAATTCTTCAGGAAGTAATCAGAAAAGAAATCATATTACCATTTAGGAGAGAAGAATTAGGTATCTAATTAGTTTGTTTTCAATTACCTTTGCTTTTTCTCAGTTTAATTTGATCTCAGAACTTGTGGCTTTTTTTGCAAGGAGCCAACATTATTCTGCTTTAAAGGGCATTATATTGTGACCTCTCTGTGTCTGACAGACTGCTTTCGCAATTGCTTTCCTTTGCTGCCTTTAGTAAGTCTCACACAGAGAAGAATTTGAAATCTTGACATGTGATTTTGTCTCTGCTTTTATTTACAGACTAAGAGTTTTTTTCCTGGATGTGTCAGTCGTCAAGCTGTCAGATTTGCTGTGTTCACCTGTTCTTTAACGACACCTATTAAGTGGTTTTGCTCAACACCTTGTTGTTGTAGAAATGGTATTTGTAGTTATTATCATAGTTGTACATCAGAATATTAGAGGTATATAGTAGTTGAATAAGATTTACATGTTTTCTTTCAAAAAAATTTGTTTCCTAATTCAGTGGTGATCTTTAATGGAGATCCTATTTGCTTTAATCTTTGCTGGAATTAAATCACTACAATCAATTGTTACATATTCTTAATTCCATTATGGGCTACTGTTTACACATGTCTGATCACTGACTTGTTTTTCAGGACATTGGAGTTGCTACATCTGCACATGCCAGTTCCCATCACTGATGGCTGAGCTCCTCAAAGTTTGAAAGCTGCTTCATCTGCTCCACTTGCATAGAATGCCTTCTCACAAGTTTCTTCTTCATCCTGAGATTGCCTCTCTTTGGTGAGTTTGGTGCTACAGGAGCTATGGACCGAAATCCAGCTGCAAGAGGTGATGAGGGCTTGCTGGTGGCACCAATGTCAGGGATAGGAGGGTTGGGGTTTACATTTAGAGGGGGCAGATGCCCAGGGCGTGTGTGGGAAATGTAGTCCAGCAACAGAGTACCTGACCCACGTCGTTCTAGGAGGCCTGGTGCTCGATGTCTGGCTGTACTTGGAGAAGAAGTGCTGGTATTGCTGTCCAGGGACTCACGGGAGCCTGTAAGCATCGCCAGCGGTGAACTATTTAGCTTTCTCCTCTCCAGGGGAATCTTAGGGGAGTCCAGCATTGCAGAGTCTGAGTACAGCTGGGAGTCTGAGTCATACTGCTCATTCCCCAATCTCCTCCGGTGCACTGTGTCTCTGAGGCCACCAGGCCCAGTGGTTCCAACAGAAACTTCTTGCTCATTTGGGACAGTACTGCGACGAGCCAGTGGCTGGTGCTGTCCTACAGATCTCTCATATGAAACCTTTGAAGATGAAGAAGGTGAGATTTTTGTAGACTCTCCCACTAAGGGTAATAGAGTCTCTTTGCCATCCATGCTATTGTGCCGAGACAGAGGTGCTCTCTTTGATAAAGTCAGGCCACTGACACCAGTGACAACATCTTCATCACTGTTGGCTCTCTTACTGTCATCCTTGGTAGCAGCAAGCACAGACGGTGCAATTAGCCCCCAGGGCTCAGACTGCAGGCGCTTTAACTGTGGGAGACGAGCTCGCTTGGGGTTTACTGGTTTCCGGGTTGGGGAAGTGGTCCCATTGGGAAGCTTGGCTACCATGCTGGAGGATGATTTGAACTTGCTTTGAAAAGTGAATACAGTGTCTTTTTCCTCTTCTTTGCTGGTAAATGGTGAGGTGTGAAGGTCAATGTCTGAAGGTGAGGTACATGGGACAGGGGAGCATCTCTCATCCAGTTCTGGGGAGGGAGGAACATTTAGGTACTGCTTTGTGGTTTTAGTCCCAGAAGGTGACTTATCAGTAGTAATGATGATGACTTCTTTGCCCTTGGCTTTACAGGCATCCAGGAGCACTTTAAGAGTTTCTTTATCATCCACATTGATAGCATAAACCAAGGCAGATGAGCCACTTCGGTCTTCTAGACTGGGATCCGCCCCATTGGCCAGCAACAAGGACACCACTTCATGTCCAGACCTCTGACTACAGGCATGCATGAGGGCGGTCCTGCCTGCCTTGTCCTGAATGTTGGGGTCAGCCTTGTTGTCCAGAAGGTATTTGACCAACTTGGCTTTGCTAACACTTTGCTGATCAGAATGTTTGGACATACAGGCTACCATGAGGGGTGTCTCTCCTCGATCATTACTCTCATTAATATAAGCTCCCCCTTCCAGCAGGAGCCTGGTGAGTCTGAGGCGTCGTAGCCAAACTGCCTTAAGCAAAGAGTTCCCATCCGTTCTGAGCTCCAGAATATCTGCCATCTCCCAAGACTGACCCCAATTCAGCCTCAGTCCTGCAAGGCAACCACACACTCCTACTTAAGTTTGCCATGAACAATCACTTACTAATCATCATAGATTTAGTCAACTGCAACAATATTTCATTTTAAATTTAAACAAAACCTGACAATTTTTTCTTACATAGATTCTCAGAAAAAACACACTAAACTGTTATGGGGATGGTAACTGCCAAACTGTAAACTGTTTATTGATTAAATATCGCACCTTTTGGCAATATATTATACATTTCACACTTTCATGCCTGTCAACTTCTTTCATTTTAAGAGTACAGGAGATTGATACATTTTCTATCTATCTATCTATCTATCTATCTATCTATCTATCTATCTATCTATCTATCTATCGAGATTACAAAAATAACAACAGCAATAAAATAATAACAATAATAATAATCAAAATATATGTTCAATATATCTTTTAAAGAAAACATAATATAATGTACCTTTTTTTTTACTTTTTTTCTCGATTCCATATATTGTTATATTGCTTTGGTCCATTCACCCTGCTTTTTATTGTTTTTAGTTTTATATGACAGATTATTTACATTATAAAATGGTACAGATATGCACATATTCACATTTCCTTTTGCAAAATAGGCATTTAAGGTACACAAAAGGACCGGAAAGTTGCATATGCATTGTTGGGTTTTTTTTTTTTGTTTGTTTGTTTGTTTGTTTTGTTTGGGTTTTTTTTTTTGTGGGGGGCGTGGTTAAATTTGCAGTTTGTGCTCTTAAAGAACCACAAGGTGGCACCCTAGAACTAACGCTGCCTTGTCAGGCTCTTCAGCTGATTGAGATGCCAGACTTTTAAAAGAGTGAACTATCAGGCTTTACACGCTTTCTTGCACCGACAACAGCATAGGCACTGCTGCATCCTTTTTATGCTTCAGGGTGTTTTGTTCGTGCCTACGGGCGACTGCGCACACAGTTAATCTAGTTGTGTATTATTGAAGTCCGAGATATTTACCGAAACGCTCAGTGTTAGCTGAGTGATGGTATCTCGGTGTATACGTGATCCTAAAATAGGCTGAAATAGGTGCCATATATTATTTATATTATACATTTTAGACGATGATTCCTTTGCGGTTTAATTGACTCGGATTATAATGAAATCCGATAATGTTTAATTCAACACGTACTTCGCGAATAAAGGCGGATAGTCTCTAGATGTTGCTGTACATTCGTTTTACAACTGTTTTCTAATGCACAGCCTAGAATGAGTCCATCTTACAGCACGATCCTGCTGGGAAAATATAACTGCAGTTGAGAAAGTAATAATAATAAAGTCTGCTAACAAGCCCGAATATGCAGCAGTAGATGTGCGGTCCGAGGATGCTGCTTGTGAGGATTGGAACGGGAGTCGCTGTCCGTGGTGCTGAAAATGGGTAAAGCGCGCGGCTTTCATTGCCTTTTTGGGACATTATTACAGTTTAAACGCAGTTACAGCGCAACATTAATCACCAAGTTCAATAAGAGATATAAGCAAAAACCATAAGACGAAAAGATGAAATTATCGGAGCTAAATTGTGGGAGCGTGTCCATTGACGACTTCATCATCTGCATGGTCCGGAGTTGCCTTACCTGGCTGGGAGAGGAGGTGGTCATGTCAGAATGAATCCCAAAACGCAGCGCTTCTCCTGCGCTCCCCTGGTCTTTACCAAATGTGAGGAGGTCTGTTCTTCATCCCAGAGTCCGGCAGAGATGTCCTACTTCAGCTGCATGGAAGCACCATGGCGCAGCAGGACCACCGTGCTGGAGATCACTCCAGCAGCTTCCATTTCTCTTTGCGCACTCAAGAATCACACCGAGACGCTGATGTTATAAATAACTTCTCTCTCTCCCTCTCTCTCCCTTTCTCCCTCTTTTTTTTTCTTGGTGAATGAAACGTGCATCTGATTGACGTCAGAATCTACCGAAATAAACCCAGTCTGCTGAGAGCCTCTGTCATTTCTGTATGACAAGAGCACAAACAAACCAAAACATTTTCTCTCAAAACATGAATTAAAAGTTTTCCCCCCATTTTTTTCAAATCTGTTGTTTTCTAGTCCTTTTTCTAGCACATTTTCAGTGGGAAGGGGATGAGCTTTGCTGCATGAAAAACAGAATCCTCAACCTCTTGGCACAAACCATTTACTGAAATCGTGCCTTTATGTACATTCACGGGTGTTGGCAAGTAAACTCATGAAAATATATATGGTGTGTGACTTCCACGTTTTCTCCCATGTGAAAAAATAACCATGTGCAAGGACCACCCTGCTTTTTTACATAAGGCTAGTGTTTATTGATGGTCAGCTGGTGCCACAGGTCATCCTTTAAAGGAGATTTCTACCTTCATCCTTTTTTTCTTTTTATCTTTCTGCAAGTGCAATGATCTAAACAGTAATTAAAATTCTTTGGGACCAGGGATCTGAAATTTGTAGTGCCTCTAAAAGCTTCTTTTCAGAAAATCATAACATAATGGTCATAAATATATACCCTGATGACTGAGGCTTTGTTTAACCAAAGGTTTGAGATAATACTGGTCTAAAGTGTATTTTAAATAGGCATATGGTTGATTGGTGTATAAAAGGTGTTATAGTAGCAAACCTAAATAATAATCCACTATCACTGTTTTACAACATTTAACATTACATTGAAGAACACAGAAGACACATGCCAGTTTATGCATCAATTTGGACAATAAATAAAATGGCTATAATTATGTTGCCATCTCCTGGTCCCCATCATCACCACTGTAAAGTCAGCAGACTTCTCCACAATGCAACATTTCTAACAAATCTCTTCTGAATAACTTTGTTTATATCTCAACAAAATACAGATTTTGAAATGAATTTTTTTAAATTTGAAAGACATGTGCAGTCTTAGAGTTTATTTAACATTGTAGAATCTTCTTTTTTTCTGTCAGCTGCTCCTTTTTAGGGGTCGCCACAGCGAATCAACCGTCTCCATTTCTTCCTGTCCTCTGCATTTTCCTGCTTCAAACAACCACCTGCATGTCCTCTCTCACCACGTCCATGAACCTCTTTCCTGGCACCTCATCTTCAACATCCTCCTTCTAATAAAATCCTCATCTCTCCTCTGGACATGTCCAAACCAATGCAACCTTGCTTCTCTAACTTGTCTCCAAAATGTCTAACCTGAGTTGTCCCTCTAATATACTCATTTCTAATCCTGTCCATCCTCGTCACACCCAACGAAAACCTTAGAATCTTTAACTTGGACACCTCCAGCTCTGCCTCCTGTCTTTTCTTCAGTGCCACTGTCTCCAACTCATGCAACATAGCTGGTCTCACTACTGTCCTGTAAACCTTCCCTTTTACTCTAGCTGGTACCCATCTGTCACAAATCACTCCAACCACTCTTCTCCAACCATTCCAACCTGCAAGCACTCTCTTCTTCACCTCTTTTCCACACTCGCCATTACACTGAATTGTTGTAGAATAAATTTTGACTTTATAGAATGACATATTGTGTCCAGTGTTCCTGCAAAGAAGTAGTTTGAAAAAACAACAGATCAAGCAAAGACATGGTGGAGTCAAATTTTTTTTTTCTTTAGTTCAGAAGCTTTAGTTTAGTTTTTTTTTCTTTAGTTTAGGAACTATGACGATAACATTGTTAATCAAAAACACTAGGGGATCTGTAAACACATCCATCCATCCATTTTCTGCTGCTTGTCCCAAACGGGGTCGTGGGGGAGTGCTGGTGTCCAACCCAGCGCACACAGGGCGAGGACGGGGGACGCACCCTGGACAGGTCGCCAGCCCATCGCAGGGAGGAGCGGGACGGGGACGGCACCTTGCTCAAGGGTACCTCAGGGTAACCCATTGGGAAGGGGTTCGAACCCCTGATCCTCTGATCATGTGGCCAACGCCCTAACCACTAGGCCACCACTGCTGTAAACACATCCTAAAACCCATTCAAACTGCATCTGTATCTTCAATAAGGTGGGTGGTTTAGGACACTGTATGGCAAGATATACATGAATGTGTACCAAACCACTGTAGGCAGCCATTTTAGACAATATGTCTGTTTTCACAAACAGCCACATGTTTCGGTTTATTTTTTGTTTATTGATCAGCCCTACCTATTCTTATCAAGTGGCCTGTTCATGTCTCATCCACTTGTCATGTGCTTCTTGTTCTATATTATTATTTATTCCCTTGAGTTTGTGTAGCTTTGTCTTGTCTTTTTTGTTATTGTTATTGTTATTGTTACATTCTACCCATGTTACTCCTTATCTGTCATGTAAGGATCCCTGTAGGGGCCATGTTTTATCTAGTTTAGTTGTACTTCTTAGTCTTTTTCTTTCTATTTAGTGATTGTACTGTATACTAGGTTTTGTTGCAACTCATGTCTACATCATGGCTCCACTCAACTTTACGTAAATAGATTCTGATGAAAAATCAAATTTTCTCCCCGGCTGTCTGTAGAGATGAGTTTTGCTCACTGTTATAGCTCACAGCTGCATCACATTCTTATAGCTTGAGCCATACTGTGCCCTAAACCACACCCACATATAAGTGCATCTTAAGGAGGAGTGGGTTGCAGTTTGAGTGGGATGAGTGAAGTTTACGTAAGGATCAGATTTCCAGTTCTAAAAAACTAAAATAGTCCAGATATGTCTGCTGATTGACCATTTTTGGAATAAGTGGAAAACTGTTTAAGTGTGATATCTAAACATGATAGCAGAACTACAAATATAAATTGAATGTGTGTTCCTGATTTTGTCATGCAGTGCTTTGGACTTTGTGTACACCATGCACTCTGCACCATATTTCAATATTATCTAAATAGAGTCAGACAAGACCTGTTGCTTAGAGTCCAAATAGTACACAATCACTTGTTTTGTGAAGACATTTACTTGTTGGTAAGTAAAAGTAGATGTAAGGCCTAGATGTGGGAACTTGGTACACTGGGTATAATGTGTACACATCTCTCTACAGGTGTTTGCCAACAATGCAGTGTTTCTTATTGAACAGTGGTTTTTAAAAGTTCAAAGTTTTTAATTGAAATTGCCATGAGCACATAGAAGGAGGCACCCTCATGCTTTTTGAGTGTGCTTATGTAATTATCTGGCTATAACCTGTGCCAGCCATCGGCGCCATATACAGGCTAATAGGGACATTTCTATTTTTAGGTTGCTATGAGACAGCAGAGAAGCATATTTTGATGAGCAGTTCTGGTGGGAGTGCAGGTACTCAGGAAAAAAAAATCTTCTTTGTCCTCTACACTCTTGCAATAAAAGCTTAATGGCAAAAGAAACATTTACTGCCTCAATAACCTACTTTCTACCATATGGTTTTCAATATAAGTCAAATGTCACAGTCTATACTTACCCCCAAGCCTTTTAGAAGTGACCCCAAGTCTCCTTTTACAGGTTTCACACACCATGTTGGCTACTTTAAGCAGTCAGACATAGCCCTGATGATTTCTGAGCATGCTGCTATTTGCTGAAGCACGGTGGATCTGGCAGAAGCCAGTTACAAAGCAGCAGGAAGCCTCGTGTCTCTGGGCTTGTGTTCATTCTGCCACCTAACCATGTCATTAGAAATCTTTAAATCTGCATTACTATACTTTGTTGTTCTTTATGTAAAGTAAGGTTAAGATTGCAGAGGACAGGAACTCTGATTTTTTTGAGCTGTGAAAAAACAAAAAAGAGAAAAGAATACATCTAGCGCCATGATCCTGTGATGAGTGTTGTTAAGAAACCAGACTAAGGGTGGGTGGTGGCGTGGAAGCAAGGCAGCTGGAAGAAAATCCACTCTGTCTTATTTTCCTCTCTCATCCGATGATCACAAATGATGATACAGACTTAAACAAGTTACTAAGTAGAGTAGGCAGATTGGAACATGAAAGAAATCTCAGATCAGTACAAAAGTAACTGCGGGTGAGCAAACAGATGCTGGATTTGGAACATGGCTGGTCTATAAGACACAGAAAGGTTCATGCTGGTGTCTGCTTCCAAGTTTGAAAACCTATAGCATATACTTTGCATCTAGGAAGCAGGGACAGGGGTATGTGTAGGGCTGGGAGGTACCAGTGGCTTAATTAGAGGCATGCATTAACGTGGGAATAACAGGGACATCAGTGCTCTCCTTGTGATCTTATGGCCTAGCGGTGTTGCTGTCGTCAGTAATGCATAAGAGTCAAAATAAATAATGAAGGCGTCTGAAATACAGCTCTTTCTACACCCTTGGGAGCAGCTTCCATTTTCAGAAATCTTACATCGCACCTGATGCACTGCCTCCATCTAAATATAACTCTCTCTTTCTCTCTGCTCCCTCCTCTTTGTCACTCTCTCATACACACAGGCCCTACCACACTCTCATTCTCTCTCTCTCTCTCTCTCTCTCTCTCTCTCTCTCTCTCTCTCTCTCTCTCTCTCAAGAAATCTTGCAAAATTAATTTTCTAAAGATGGAACCAAAAGCAGTTTTAGTCATGTCATTTTAAATTCATTCTTCCACAAAGCACAAACTGTAGCTTTGTTGTTTAAACAAATATTTTTAGTCTTCATCTTCATGTAGAAGGGGTATTCTGGGTTGACTTTAGCTATTTTCTTGTTTATAGTAGAATGTATTTACATTTATTCATAAAAAGAATGGGCTGAGTTTGAGCCCTTCTTTAGAAATCAAGGGATTTAGGGGTCTTTCTGTTCAGTATTACACATGATGTATCTTAAACATATTGTACTCTTAAATGTGGCATGCAAACTCATGTAACAGCAAGAAAACAAAACACAAGATGGGAAAGGGTTGGAAAATTGGTATTTGCATTTTTGCATGGATGTTTTAATGTGTCCCTATGTTGTTTCCAGAGATACACAGTAATTATCATTCTTTTTGTAAATCTCAAGATATAAGCCCAGTTTACCCAAAGCCAACTTTTTACAGCTGAGTTAATTGTAGCTTTAGAGGTGCTATCAGTTACAAACAACTAGGGCAAAGGAATGTTACAACTACAGTAGAGAAGCATTTTACTTGCCTTTGCTGTAGCCCTGAAGAATGAGCTCTCTCAGCGAGAAAAATAGAGAAGGGAGGATCATCATCTGGAGACCCACAGATATAATTATAGAAATCAAAGATCATTTTTGTCTCTGGTGGCAACAGTGTGAATAGAGCTAAAAAAGACAAATAAAGACATTCTACCCCTTTGCCTAAGAATGCTTTGTGAGTCACTCTCAAAGTGCTTTTAGATTCGGTGTATTATAAATTTGCCCCTGCTGACATGATGAATTTATGCATGATGCATGTGGTAATGCATTATAGATCCTCCAGTGAGTTAGCTCAAATCCCTAAGACTCTTGTGTCACACCTCTAATTGAAGATCTTTTCTGAGGAGCAGTTGTCCATTGAAGCATTATCCACCCAGATGGAAAACACCTTTGATCAGGTGACAACTATAGTGGAGACCAAAAGCACATTCTAAATGGATGCTGTCATCTCACTAGACCTTCCCTCTGATCTCAAACCATTCTGCTTTAACTGAGCTCTGTCAAGGGCAAGCTAAAGAGAATGACAGTCTGGCCATCTATGACTTTCTGGCTTAATTCTTTTCTACTGGATATCTCATTAACAGGCAAATGATCCAATATTCAATGTCTGTGAGTGACAAAAGTATGTGAGCCTTTGCTATCAGTATCTGGTATGACCCCTTTATGCAACATAAATTGCAATTAAATGGTTACAATCTTCTCAATTCAGGTTCTTCTAATGTCATCATACTTTGGTAAAGCAAAATGTATACTATGTTTTTTTGCTGCATAAGCCACTTTCTATAGTTTCAGTTCATGATATTTTCCTCTAGGATTTGATGATGTAATTTAGATTTTATTGTACCATAAATGCAGGCATGTTGTGGGGTGGTCTTGTGGAAGGATACTCATCTGTGGACCAAAAGGTCACAAGTTTCATTCCTGTCTCTAGCACTATTGCCACTGGGTTCCAATATCTGAAGTACTGTGACCTTTGCTTTTTATTATGGGGCAGCGGTTATTATGTGGGTTCGATTCCCACACAAATAGGTTGCCCTGAGGTACCCCTGAGCAAGGTACCGTCCCTATCACTGCTCCCCGGGCGCTTTCAATAGCTGCCCACTGCTGCACGGTGTTTGTGTGCATGGGTTAAAAGCAGAGGTCCAATTTCGTTGTGGTTCATGGTGTGCAGTGCTGTGACCTCGCAATGACAAGGGTTGTCACTTTCACTTTCACTGCTGCAAGTAGAACCGCTTTTAAATTCCCCTCTTTCCCCCAAAATCTGACACTGCACGAGTGTTTCAATTCTTGTAAAGTACATTTTATCTAAAGCTAGAATTTACAGCATTCAAAAAGTCATGCTATGGTATGAATAAAAGTTTGTAAAATAAATTTACTACTGGCAAGGATAGGTCTTGTTATAACAATTTTTATAAAGAACACTGCATGCAAAAATATTGCCTGTGGACCTTGGTTAAAGTACTGAATGAGATATATCTCTAACAACATATAATTATTTTTCACTGATATACATCACCTCCTTGTGCGTGAGTCCATTTGTTTAAGCCGCAGAAGGACTCATCTGGTATAGTCTTACCGAACCCAAAAGCAAATGTTTGGCATCCTCTGTTGAACAGATTGTCTCCTGGTAATTGTATGCCACACATATGTTTGATACAATTTCTTTCTTCCCCCACTACAAATCCCTGCAGACTATCATCCTCTCCCCTTGCTGTCTGATCTAACAGGTTGGCTCAGTGAGTTATTGATGCTGCATTAGGGGCTTTTTATTCCTTTTTTTTAAACATCAAACCTGGCTGAGCTTATGTGCTCTCTTGACTGTGTGGCTCTTTAAAAAGTGAGCCTGCATGATATTCTCATGGTATTTGGTGTCTCAACGATTGTAACCGCCAGACATGTATGACAGCGATGAACTGGCATGGACCTCCTAAGTTGCCTTTGCACACCCCTGCCTGCTTCTTTTCCTCAATTTTTCTTCCAGAAACACATGGGAGCATATTGTCTGCACTATCAGAAAAAGAAGAGGAAGAAGAAAGAGAAAGTGGAAGAATGAGTCTTGCGTGATGGTAGATGATAAATTTTATGTCTTCCAGAAGGTAACATGCAACCTGTTCTTATCAAAAGCATGCAAGATGGCTTCAGATGTTCTTATGGAGAGTGGCTTGTAGACAGTGTTCACAATACATGCAACAAGCTCGCCTAGTGATTATTGTGTGTGTTGGGCTGTATCCTAGGAGATTTGTGAATATCTAATAAGGAGTTTGTTGCTCATTTTGGAGAGTGGCAGCTTTGATGTCGCTCCATGTTGAATCTCCAGATTAATTTCAGTTTCCTTCATTATGAGGTAGCAAGCCTCAGGGTCTCCCATTTGTTGCTTATTAACAGATGTTTTCCACCCACTGGTAAATACAGTGTGCCTCTTTTGACAAAATGGGTTATGGGAAAGCTCACCATTAAAAACTAAATGATCACTTTTTGTTTTGTTAGATTGTATGTTTACCTGCCTGTAGGTTTTGATTTACAATACTGTGCAAAAGTCCACCTGTCACAGTTCAGGTTTGGTGCAGTAGAGGGTGCTCTGTTCTGACTGAGCACACCTGAGCTCATGAAGGCACAGGTGTGCTTCATTGGGGCTGACTATTTAAGCTCCAGTGAGTCAGAACAGAGTGTGGTTCATTCACAAGGCGAAGTCTTAAAGTTAATGGTGGCATGGTAGTTTCCTGTATTTTGGTTTATAGTTAATAAAGATATGTTCTGGATCACTGGCTCTGCACTGACATCCTTCCTACACCCCGCCACCATTACAGAAATGAACCGCCATAACCTGGACGTCACAAGCCTCAAAGGCCGGTTTGAGGAGCATGAGCAGGTATTCAGAGTGGAGGGCCTCAGGATGAAGGTTCAGCAACTGGCAACTTTGGTGCCAACACGGCTGGCTGCATGTTCGTGAGTGGATCAGCGGGGCACAGAGTGCAACAGCCACGGAGCTCTTGAGACGCCTGGAGCTGCTGGTGCACTCAATCCGGCTCGCCTCTTCTCTTGAGCCCAATGAGCGACTGGAGGAATATGGCTGGATTCAGCAGGCGCTGATGGCTATAACAGCGATGGTTCGTCGGTCCCTTGACCGACTAGAGGTAGAACCTTCGCCCGTTCCCCCTCCCACACCACTCCCAGATCCTCACCGGCTACAACGCGGGATGCCGGAGGAGAACGCTCCCTGCGTGAATCCCAGCGTGAAGAAGGCGGAGAACATACCCTGCGTGAATCCCAGCGTGAAGACGGCGGAGAACATACCCTGCGTGAATCCCAGGGGAAAGACGGCGGAGAACGCGCCCTGCATGAATTCCAGTGGGAAGACAGCGGAGAACACGCTCTGCATGCAACGAGGGAGGTCGACTAAGAAAGCTCTTCGCAGCACGGAAAGCAGCATCAAGGAGTCGACTCCCAAACCCAGATCCACTAACTCGTCTGCCAGGAAGAAAGCAGAGCAGGAGCAGCTCCAGGTTAGTGGGAATGATGGAATAATCAGTGAACTTACGTTGAAAGTTCAAAGACTGGAACAAACGCTTCAGGAATCTGAGAAAGTGTGGCTGTCTGTTCTGGGCGAGGAAAGACAGGCCAAAAATGTTCTTGCTGAGCAGCTCCAAGAAATGGAGGCTGAACTCACAGCCAAGGATCATGAAATTTGTGCACGGAACCAGGACATTGATGTTTTGAATGTAAAGTTAAGGGATGCTACACTGGCCAATTGTCAAGTTTGAGAAGCTTCAGGAGATGGAATTAGAGGCTGAAGTGAACAGAAACCATGTTCAGGAACATTTTGATCAGCTCTCAAGCCAAGAAAATTGAGAATATTGAACTGAGACGCGTTTTGCATGAACTGGAAGTGAAGTGTAAGAGATTGGAAAATGAGAACGTCTCCCTCCAAGCCATGAAACACCAGCTGCAGGAGAGCAACCAGTCTGAGGTACATTCCCTTCAGGAAGAACTAGCTAAAGTTAATAGGGAACTGGAGGAAAAGCAGGCTATCTGGAATATGAAAAGGACTGTAAAGACCAGAGAGAACAGATCATTTGGTTAACTGAGAGCTTGAACAGTACCCAGCAGAAACTAAGGAATGGATCAGAAAAGCTCCCGAAAGGCTAATGTGAACCACAAAGGCTAATGTGAACCACAGATCAGCAGCACGAACATTCAGATCACTCAACAGGAGGAGCTGCGGACAAAGCTCACCCAGCAGCTGACATGGAAATCTATGCAAAGCACTAAGTTCTGTTCCTATGACCACAGGGCCAAGAAATGGACTGAACTTCTGGGATACCCCTCATCACCGACAGCAGCCCTGGACGTGGCTGCAGCTGGTCAGAGGTCCCTTTGTGTTTAAGTTTGGTTTCTGTGGGCCCAGCCAGGTGCCCCATAAAGTGGGCTGTTTAAGTTTGAAGAGATTTTTTACGGCTCGGGGTGAGACTGAGTTGTGCCTTTTTTGGGGGGGGGGCTTCTGTCACAGTTCAGGTTTGGTGCAGTAGAGGGCGCTCTGTTCCGCTCATGAAGGCACAGGTGTGCTTCATTGGGGCTGACTATTTAAGCTCCAGTGAGTCAGAACAGAGCGCGGTTCATTCACAAGGTGAAGCCTTAAAGTTAATGGTGGCATTTTAGTTTCCTGTATTTTGGTTTATGGTTAATAAAGTTATGTTCCAGATCACTGGCTCTGCACTGACATCCTTATCGCACCCCACCACAGTTACACCACCGTTCATTTAATTCTTCTCCAGTCAAGGTCATTAAGTGCTAACTATTAAATTTTCAGAGTTAATAAAAAAAAACAAAATTACACCCAACCCTCAAATACTAAACATAATATACAGTACTGTGCAAAAGTTTTAGGCAGGTGTGAAAAAATGCTGTAAACAAAGAATGCTTTCAGAAATATAAATATGATTGTTTATTTTGATCAATTTACAAAATGCAAAGTGAGCAAACAAAAGAAAAATCTAAATCAAATCAATATTTAGTGTTGCTACCGTTTGCCTTCAAACCAGCATAAATTCTTATAGGTACACTTGCACAAAGTCAGGGATTTTGTAGGATTATAGTAAGGTGAATGATCAACCAATGCTTCCGCGTTGAGCCGCGTGCGGCGCTGTGGGCGCCGTGCTTCCGCGTTGAGCCGCGTGCGGCGCTGTGGGCGCCGTGCTTTCGCGTTGCGTGACGCCAGCCGTCCACGAAGCCCCGCCTTCCATGTCGCCTGCAGAAAACAACACGCGGTTCAGCGCCCTTGCAGCCATGGAGCTCGGGATCCGGGGTGGGACCGAGTGGGAGCAGCGACGTCACATTCCTCAGACGGCGCTCGAGCTCCTTGGCCGTGGCCGTCAGCGTCCGTCGCACCCATTCCTTACCCTTCAAATGCTTGTGGAGGTCCAGAGCAGCTGCCTCCATCTTCCAGGCCTTTATCAGCTGCAGCGTCTGCTCGACAACATTCGCTGCCGTCCACAACGCGCGCTCCTGCTCGCCCTCATGGCTCGCGACGTCCAGGTACTGGCGGTTCATTCTGTAACGGTGGCGGGCAGTGTGAAGGATGCCAACGCAGAGCCAATAGTGAAAACGTAACTTTTATTAACATAAACAACCAAACGGTGCCACCATTAATTGTTAGGCAGAGCCTTGTTAATGAACCGCGCTCTGTTCTGACACACTGGGGCTTAAATAGCAGCCCCAATGAAGCACACCTGTGTCTAAACAAGCCCAGGTGTGCTCAGTCAGAACAGAGCGCCATCTGTCGTGCCCGGCCGGAACCACGGGCACAACAGACCGTGACACATGGATGCTTTCCCTTAACCATATATTTTAAAGAGTATAAAAAATGATAATACACCCAGCAACTCAACTTGGGAAAACTCTGGGCAGGACTGGATGCCAAACATTAGCCATTTGTTAAAAAGATAAGCTACAAAGTCTGTTTGAGAATGCCCTTTGGGATTTTTAGGCAAAGGTTTTTGGGCAAATAACATATTTATATTCAAAGATGGAAGAACGAACCTTTCAAAGAAAAGGACACCAAGCATACTGTACAAGCATGGAGAAGGCTTGTTATGTTTTGGGGCTGCTTTGCTGAGCTTGACACCGGGAAATTGAATCTGTGCAGGGCACAGGTTGTAGGCACTCCAAATAAGAAATTACCCAAACTACACAGCTAAAAGCACTCAAGAATGGCTGATTAAAAAAAAACTAACCAAAGCATTGGACTATTCTTTAATGACCTCTATTGAATATCTGTGGAAAAATCTGAGAACTGCCTAAGGCTGCTTATCTGTTGGCAGATGCAGATTAATCTCATTGAGAGCTAAAGATATTGCTTGCTGGCAGTGGCTGCTAGTAAATGAGTACTCACAAATGTTTCCCTGTCTGTAGGTACATGAATAGAGAAAAGTATATTTGAACAAGCTGATCTTCTAATCCAAACAAATCAAATTTCACATGAACTCTCACATGAATTACTAAACAATGTGTCCTCACTTCAAAAGTATAAGTTACCTAAACCTAAATCAAGTTTCACACATTTCCAAAGTCATAATCAATGACTAAATGCAAAGATTTAGAGGATCTAAGTTTTAGCATAAATAAATAAAGTTTCAAATGTATTTTCACACATTTCAGACATTCATAACCAGTGACAGCATGCTACTAACAGCAATGAGTAGGAGGATTTTCAATTAAATGGCACAAAATCAAGCATAAATCAAGTTTTAATGAATTTTCACACATTTTAAAAAGTCATTACCAATGACTGAACATTACTAAAAACAATCTGAGTGAGGGAAAAGGACAAAAAAAAAAATCATATTGATTGTAAAGCCTGCTAATGTGGACCTGATATTAATAATCTATCCTTTTTGAGTCCATTCTATTTCATGCTTCAAAAATAGAATGCATTTAGAGCTGACTGGGCCTTGAGTTTTGGCTTTTGGTGTCAGGTCAATTGTTTTAACATGAACATTGTCCAATAGTCTCTAATATAGTCTATCTATAGTCTTTTTTCTGTTTCCCCCAACATGACAGATACGGAACTCATAATGCCCTGTCTTTGTAAACTGAAACATTTCTATAGGTGGAAGAACTAGATTTGGAAATTCTGTGTCTTCTACTCTTAGTGTAATAAAATCATATTTACACAAATACTGTCTTACTGTAGATGTATATTCGAATATTCTTTTAAGCATAGAGACTCAATGAATCATTAATTTTTGTTCATAGCTGCTCAGGCTGTTGGCCTTTAATCTGCATTTATAGGCTCTAGATTATGTACCTTTAAGAAGGTAAGGCATGACAAGGCAAGGAACGTTTATTTATATGGCACCTTTCATACACTGGAATCTTTCAAAACATCAGTCATTGTCTAATCTTACTTTCTGAGGTGATGATACATTTGCATGGATGTGCAAAGTTTTCCAGGGCCTTTGTGTAACAGCATATTTCCATGACACCTAGTTAGAGAGCATCATGGTCTTCACACCTCTGGCTATGGCCGTGACGTAGTAGACACCAGAAGTGTTCTCTGACTAAAATACACTTCGCAAGCTGAGAGGAGTGCAAAAACTAAGCAGTCAGATATGTTATTTTCCATCAGATCATTCGATGCTTAGACAGCCATCCTTTAGACAGCTTAGATGGTGTCATCGCTCATCTGCAGTCTGTGGTATGTTTAAACCTGGCAGGAAACCTATCAGGATTTCAATTACAGCATTATCCTTTTGAGCTGCTTATACATTAACTATGTAACCCCAATACACCTCAGAATCTTTGCAAGGTTCTTTTTTTTCTAATTTACAGTTGTACTCAGTAATATCCTTCTTCTCCTACAGATATTTTATTATTTAACAAGACAATAGCAAGAGTGTCAGTGCTGCTTTAGGAGATGATGACCCTGGCCAATTATTTGTCAGTTCAAGGAGATAAGGAGCGTGTTGGGGATGGATGCACATTGCTTTTGCTGTGTCTAATCATTCATGTTAGGGAGGTGCATTTCACTGGCAGGTATAGCGGAGAATAGAAAGTCAGTAATTATTGCCAAGCTTGTGGGAGGGAGCACATGGGCAATAGAAAAAAGAACTATTACACTCTAATGCCTAGCCTGGCAAAGTTTTCCCATGACAGATTTACAGAAATTGTTACAAGCAAGGCTTAGAAATAATAGCTTTTATCTCACAGTAATCCACCTAATTCAACTAATCACCTAATCATCAAACCTTTTGTAGTTATCGAGCAGAAAAGCATACAGATGTGCAGATTCAGCAAGAGATTACTTTAAGACCGCAGTTTTTTTTTTTTTGTAAATTGTCAGATTGTCAGTTAGACATCTGAATATAATGCTCAAAAATCCCAGTGAGTATTACAAGAAATAGCAATGAATACATTGCCTGAGGACTGAAACTTTGTATAACAATAGTTATAAGATAAGTTATCCAAAAGTTCTGGTGGGATTGTATTTAGAAAGAATTAATAGTTATTTTTGTTTTCCAACCCCTGGATCCAATCACCAGAATGTAAAAAAATCCTAGTACGTAATGCTCCATTTCAAAATAAATCACTCTGAATAACTGTTGACATCTCAGTGATTGAGTTATCTAATATAATTTAATTCAGTTTGCACTGTAGTCTGTTTAGTTACTGAATATTAAGGCTTGGGATTCAATAAGCCTAATAATCCTTAAGGGGCTCAAATCCCAGGCATTTTCATTTTAAGGCTTTATGATTGATAATTATATGAACAACAACGAATAGTGGTTGATTTATTCTTAAGTTAAAGAGAGGAATGGCAGTGGATTAAAGGGAGGACAAAAAATATATTATACATAATGTATATTCAATACTGATTTGTGCCCCCCACCGCCCCCCGTGAGCTATTTAGGGAAAAACATTTAAAAATGATTGGTGAATAGCTGTGCTTGCCTAATCTTATATCTTCATAATTATGTACATAAATGTTTGGTTTTATGCTCTTGAAATCATCACAAATGTTCTACCCAATCAGCAGGAGATAGGTGTTTGCAGTGTGTCAACAAATGTTTGTGTCCGTATATAATTCACTGTGATTCCTTGTGACACATCTTCAGGATGCCAACTTTGCACAGCCTTCCCCTGCATTGCCTCCTGCAGCCCTTCGGATGTAGTGAAAGAAATCTGTAAATTGCAGCAAAGCTTGTTAGATAAACATGGTAATATGGAGCTACTGTTTGGTAATCCATGAAGCTTTGGTTGACCATTTGGTTGGGCTGCACTTCTCACCTGCTGACATGCCCAGCAAGTGAACACAGGCCTGGAATCAAAGATAGCAGCATGAGACAGCACAGCTGTTGCACACAGTAAGGCGGTATCATTTAATCAGGTCAAACAACTCAACACCAGCTCATTCAGTCTCACCCATTTAGCCCTCCTTTGCAACTGATTGCTGACTGAGTGAACATTAAATCTTGTGCGTATTTGCACCAATGCGGGAGAGCAAATTCTCACAGAGCAGTTTCACAGCCTGATGCATTTGTCAGCGCTCCAGATTTAGTGGGCAGCTACAAAAGTCATTAGAATTTTACTCAGAATCTCAGAAAGAGACTGAATCTATAAATGTCACTCCCTTCTGGTTTTAATTTCAGCCTCAGAATCATCCGATGAGGTGTATGGGGCTGGAAAGTCGGGTTGGCTTAATGTCATATGTCAATTCATGCTCTCTTTGTCCCATAGAAATCCCAGACTCCCCTCTATTGCCCAGTAAGTGGGTTTAAAGGGATGTCAACACAGGCAGAAATGAGGGAGCAATGTATTTATCTACAAGCAGCCATTCAGGCCACTCTGAAAGAGATAAAGACATCATGTATAAAGTATCATGTATGCATATAGTAAACACAATGCTGGAATATTTTGCATGGAACAATCTCAGTATAACAAAGGGATGAGTCACCCATATTTTTATATCTCCTCCCATGATGCCATTTCAAAAGTCGCTGGATATTCTCTCTCTCTTGCTCCCTCACACACACATACACACACACACACACACACACACACACACACACACACACACACACACACACACACACGCACACCTACACACACACACACACACGGATAAATATTCATAAGTATATGTATACATGCTGAGAACAAACACATACATTCACACGAGTGTTCACACACAGATTCTCCACAGCTGAAACAGTGTTTCATTTACAAGTTTATAGTATTGAAAAGGTGGGCAGCGGTGGCCTAGTGGTTAGGGCGTTGGCCGGAGGATCGGGGGTTCGAACCCCTTCCCAATAAGTTGCCCTGAGGTACCCTTGAGCAAGGTGCCGTCTCCGTCACGCTCCCCCCTGCAATGGGCTGATGACCTGTCCAGGGTGTCCCCTCATCCTTCTCCCTGTGTGAGCTGGGATGGACTCCAGCACTCACCCACAACCCCACTTGGGACAAGTGGCAGAAAATGACTGACTGACTAGTATTGAAAAGAATGCACACAAATACAACATATTATCTTGCCTGAAAAAAATCTGAGCATTGTTTTTATAATTATATATTTAATGCATGTGAGAGAGAAAGAGAGAGAGACATTCCATTTTTTTTCATTCTAAAATATACTGAAAGCAGTAAAGTATTTTACACAAATCTAAAACTAGAAACCATGTGCTGAAAACAGTACCATAACCAAAACCAAACAGAAGAAGCCCTAAAAACCAAAAAGGCACTTGTCACGTGTGTTAGTGTTTGGGCACGCTAGAGGGTGCTCTCTGTCACGTGTGTTGTGTTTTGGGCACGCTAGAGGGCGCTCTCGGTCACATACAAGGTGTTTATGTCACAGGAGGTGTTTAGGGTACGCTAGAGGGCGCTCTGTTCTGACTAAGCACACCTGAGCCCCTGCGGGCAGGTGTGCATCATTGGGGCTGACTATTTAAGCCCCGATGAGTCAGAACAGAGCGCGGCTCATTAGGTAGGTCAAACCTATGCGTAACGGGTGGTGTTTGTGTATGTGTAAACATTGTGTCTATGACTAGGTATAGGTCGCCTAGTATAGATCACTTAGTCTCTAGGGTTAGACTGCAGTTCCCCAGTCATAGGGTTTCATGTGTAGAACTGCAGTCCCCCGTTCCTTGTTCGTGTAAGTGTGACTAATAAAAGTATGTTCTCCACTCCTGGCTCCGAGCTGACGTCCTTCCGGTACCCCGCCACCGTTACAGAAATGAGCCGCCAGTACCTGGACATCACGAGCCACGAGGGCGATCAGGAGTGCGTGTTGTGGGCGGTAGCCAATGCTATACGAAAGCAGTCGCTGCAGCTGATAAAGTCTTGCGAGACAGGGGCGACTTCTCTAGACCTCCGCGAGCATCTGGACGGTGAGGAGTGGGTGCGACGACACCGGCGGCCACGGCAAGGGAGCTTAGAGCGCTGGCTCGCGGAATAACACGCACGCCGCTGCTCCCACTGATATCATCCGCCTAGATCCCGAAGCCGCATGGATCGGCCCGCGCTGTCTCCGGATGCTGAGCTCCATGGCTGGGTAAGCACAGCGCTATCTCAACGCTGGACCACGTGTTCGCTCCTCGCACGCCGACATGCAGCGGGCGTAAGCCACACGGCTGGCGTTATGCAACGCGGAGGTACCCACTACGCCGCAGCGCCAACGCTGAAGCACGGTTAACCGCGCACGCTGGTCAACGGGCGGAGATTCAGCGCCAGAGAGCTGCAGAGCGCCGCGCGCCAGTAACCGATCCGCCAGCGAAAGCGCCGCGATGCAGCTGCTAGCGGAACACGCCAGCGCAAATCACCACAAGAGGCTGGTAGCAAACGCGCTTCTCCGTTCACAGCGACGGGCACGACGCCACGCTTCCGGCAACGCGACAGCACGACACTCACAGCCCGCAACGACAGCACACACCACCGCCCGCCATCGCTCGCACGGCGCCCACCGCGCCGCCACGCCGCTGCACTGCGCCTTCACCACGCCGCACGCCTGCACTGCGCCTACCTCGCGCTCACGAAAGCACGCAGCGCCCACCGCCAGCCGCAACATGACCGCACGGCACCACCAAGAGGAATGCAAAGAAGGCCACCCGCAACAAGAGAAGCGCAGGCAGTGGCAAAGAAGGCAGTTCGGGATGCAGAGAGGAGGAGGGTGGAGACCACTTCCCATCAAGGCAATCGAGGTCGACCAAGGAAGCCCTTCGCAACAAGGAAAGCGGCATCAAGAAGTCGACCCCCAAACCCAGCTCCATGAAGCCATCTGCTACACAGAAAGCAGAGAAGGAGCAGCTCCAGGTTAGTGGCAAGTTTGGGTGAAGGAAAGTCTGGTGCAAAGGGAGAATTGAACATGAAATGCTGTAACCATTCAGGCACAGGTGAGGAAACACATAAACAGAAAGTACTACCTGAAGCTACTGTGGGCAGCCAAGACTGTTCAGCGATATTATAGAGCTAGTAAGAGTGTGAGGCAAGAAATGAAGTCTTTGAAGGAGAAAAAAGGGGCTGTTGTTCTACAAGCTGCAAAGGGCTTACAGGGCACACTGGGCCTCGCACGACACTCATACATCAAAACAGACTGTTGTTGCAATCCAGCTGAGGTATCGCTCCACACGTGAAGCCAGAAAACAGAGAGGAGTTTTGACATTGCGCTCCGCTGCACGTTCCTGCAAGCTCGTTTCAGAGGTCAGGAGGGTCAGAAGGGCTGTGATCCTGCACCATCAGGCCGCCTCTGATTCAGGCTGCGCTCAGAAGACACAGGGAGGAACAGCACCAGGCCATAAGAAGGTCGTGGGCCATCTTCATTCAAAGATATTTTAGGTCCTACATCAGCAAAAGCTAACATGAAAGATTTCAGGTGTTGAGAAAGTCAGCGAGCACGCATCCAGGCAGCTTTTAGAGGTTATTTAGTGCTAAAGAGTGGTAATGCTATGAACAAAGCTGTTGCTGCCATTCAGGCTGCTGGGAGAGTGCACCAGCGGGGATCTGTCTTCAAGAGGCCGCGCTGGGCAACAGGTGGTCGTCAGAGGAGGTTCGGAAGGTGGAGACCGGGACTTCAACAAGGACAGAGGTGTCAGATATGCAAACATGCGCGCGGCGTTTGCGGAAGTCAGTCAGAGTGGGACAGAGGGAGCGGGCCAGTAGGGTACAGAGAGGCTTAGGACAATCCAGTCCCCACCGGGAGGTGAGCAGATCAGCTGCAGTAATGTTCGGTTTGCTGAACAGAGGGAGTTGCTGACGGACTCTACCATCAGCTGACCGAGGAACCGCCATGCCAGGTGAACGCCACGGTCTCAAGGACCGGAGGAAGGAAAGAGGAGACTTTGCTCAAGTAAAGGTGAGCGCCACGAAGGGAACAGCCAGTTCAGAGAGGGCAGAGAGGTCTCGATTCAAGAGACACGCTGTGAGGGTTTCCAAAGAAAGGGACTGGGAGTAGACAGGAACACAGAGAAACCAGATTGTAGGCCGAGAGTTGACTCCAACCACTCAGGAGAAGCTGGAGGCCACAAAACAGCCGCTGGAGCGGGCACTGCATCACTGGGGCAGGACAGAGCTGAGACAGGTGCAGGACCACAACATCGGGCTCTGCAGGCTGACCTGAGAGAGGCCTGTTATGAGGCCAGCAAGCTCACAGAGCTAGAAAACCAGGTCAGAGGTATGGAAGGTAAATTGGCCCTCATTGAATCTCTACTCTCTGCCCGACACCAGTGCCTGCTGGAACCCAGAGAGCAAAAAGCCAAACAGAGCATCCGGAGAACAGTCCAGCGGAGAAACGGGTAACGACGCAGCGAGCAGCTGCCTTCAGGCCCCCAGCATCGCTCGCCCGCAACTCAGCAAACCCAGAACAAGGTGACGCTAAGAAGCCACGCAACCTCAACGTGAAACCAGAAGCTGACACACTGCGCCGGGCCCTGCCACCAGGCGTATGACCCAGACAAGGAAAAAGGGCAAAAGACACCAGCACGGGATCAGTTCAGGAGACGGACCAGAACTTCTCGCGCCAGAGATTCGGGAGAAGCGACAAGGAACCCGACTGATAGGTTGTAAGCAGAGCTTACCATTGAAAAAAGACTTCCTCTGTAAACCCTGTAATGTCTCTGTAGCTCCTTTCGTCCTGTCGAGTCCAGGGGTTCCATGGAGTCAGGCTAAGTCTCCAAGGACGTAAGACAAGGTCAGCAATCGGGTCAAAAGGTGGACGGAACTGCTGGGATTCCTCACCACTGACCAGCTGCCCGACATAACTCGGGCCGGAGGTCCTTTGATGCTTTTTTTGTTTTCTATGGACTCACCGTGTGTCCCGACTGAAATTTTGTGTTGCTGCTTGTGCCTCCTGAGGTTCGGCCATGCTCGGCACTTTCGGGAGCCGCGCCTTGGGGGCGGGTTCCAGCCACGGTGTTAGGGTTTGGGCACGCGAGGGCGCCTCTGTCACGTGTGTTGTGTTTTGGGCACGCTAGAGGGCGCTCGGTCACATACAAGGTGTTTATGTCACAGGAGGTGTTTAGGGTATTTGAGCTTGTTTCTGACTAAGCACACCTGAGCCCCCTAAGTGGCAGGTGTGCACTGGCTGGGGCTGACCATTTAAGCCCCGATGAGTCAGAACAGAGCATGCTCATTAGGTGGTAGGTCAAACCCATGCGTAACGTGGGGGTGGTGTTTGTGTGGCTGTGTAAACATTGTGTCTATGATTCAGTATAGGTCGCCAGTATAGATCACTTAGTCTCTAGGGTTAGACCGCAGTTCCCCAGTCATAGGTTTCATGTAGAACTGCAGTCCCCGCTCCTGTCTTCGTAAGTGTGACTAATAAAAGTATGTTCTCCACTCCTGGCTCCGAGCTGACGTCCTTCCGGTACCCCGCCACCGTTACAGCACTAAAGCAGCTATTCATACGTGATAAACACTGCGAAGCAATGAAAGGTCAATGTGAGACATTATAAAGACAACAAAAGAGAAAATAAACTGGGACATGAAACAAGCAACAGAAATTGATGACTAAGGAAAAGGACAGACATGTGAAGGAATCAGAGGGCCCAGCTATAGACCCAAAACTAAAATATGAGCACATGGCTGGAAACAAGGAAAACAAGGAAAAAACAAGGAAAGGTAAACAAGGAAGGAATACAGGTTAGGGCAATACATGGCACGGTGTTATACTAGGTTAGATGCAATAATTTTTAAATGTTTTCTTAAAAAAAACTACCACAAAGAGTTTTTAAGAAACCCAGTAAATGATCCTGAAATAATCATTTATGTACATGAAATATGTGTAGACCCTGTTTCACACAACATTTCATTTAAAACATTTTTTTAAGAACCATCCAACAAAATGTTCTTCAGGGAACCAAAAATGTTTCTTCTTTTCTATAATGCAGAGAACCATTTGCAGCAACTTTATTTTTAAGGGTGCAATTGGAAAAAAAATACACTACAGGAGCAAAGAACACCATTTTCACATTTCTGCACCTGAGACATTTCATGACATGAAATGTAAGTTTTCTTTGATTCAATCTTGTAAAAAAAAAAAAATCTGTCCTAAAATAGCACACATTCACATTGTGTGATATGTTGTTACCTATGTATTTCTGTTTGATGGTGATATAGTTTTATTTAGCATTATAGCCTACATTAAAATGCTACAGCTCAGTTGGCAAGTAAAATTGTCTGCCAAAGCTTTTAAATGTAAAGTTTTCAGTAATCCAATTAGAAAAAAATGTTAGATTGCCATCTTTTATTTAACTTTTACTTTGCTAAAAAATTATTTCCATCATCCTCTATAGACCTGTTTCAGTTCCCAGTCTGGGCAGTTTGGGCAGTCTGAGCCCTTTCTATATAAAGTTTGCATGCTCTCACAATCTATGTATTTCCTCTGGATAATGGTTTCCTTGCACAGTCCAAAGTCATGCATGTTAGGTGGACTGGAGATGCTAAATGCCCCTGAGTTTGTCTGTGTGCTTGTCTGTGCCTACCCATTGATGGACAAGCCATAGGCTTCAGCACTCCCCATGACCCTGGTTAAACAGTTCAGTAATGAGGGTATGAGATATGCAAGAGCAGTTTCAAAGCAATAGGTTCTATTGATAAAAAAAAAAAGAACATATTTCTTCCAATTTTTTAAGCTTAAGATCCTGAGGTATATTTGAGCATAATGTTCCGTCAGGAAGGAACACAAATGGCACAAATTTTAGTACAGACAAATGCATGCTCCAGTGGTTTACATATTCTTGTTTACTTTAGTGTGTTTATGACATATGGACATTAGAAAGGAAGGAAAGAAAAACAGACATAAAGAAAGAAAAGGGGAGACAAAGCACTCACAGACCCTACAAAGCCCTGCTGTTCCTTTTAACATTAACTTTTAACAAATAAGATTGGAGCCTATGAATTATAATGCTGGCCATAAAAATTAATGATTATCCAGCTGGAAGGTATAGTGAGAGGATTCATGGTTAGCTAATGGCGTCAATCTCTTTTCAATAGTTGCCATCTTTTTCACCTCTCAAATGAAGACCGTTAATCTGCGAGTCAGATAAAAGGCCATCAGAATTTCTTATAAATTAGAGGATCTGAGTATTTTTAGATCCTCTGAATTAATATGATAAAGCAGTAACTAAATATGCAAATGGCACAATCAGAATAGTCACAATGTGTAAATTTAGACTGTAAAGCTCTTTATCCAAGAAAAGTCTGTGGTTAGAATCCTAGTCTGCCATAGCTAACTGAGATTGCCCTGGGGAAATTGCCATAAATCCACTTTGCAAATGTCTTTAGCCAAGCAAAGATTATAGAACTTGATTGAAGAAAATTGAAAATATTTGTTTTGAATCAGAATCGTATTTTGTTTAAAGATAAAGGTTAAATATGTGTGAGTTTAAATTATTACAAAGTTAAAGTACATCTTACACTAATGACTTAGACTCCTTTTACACTAAAAGCTAAATTGTAATGTAACCTTATAGCCTTTGTAATGTTGCTGTAAGGCTATGTTATTATCATATATGCCATTACATTAAAATCAAAGCTTGAAATTGTTTAGGCCCCTTCATTTGCCATAAAAAGCTCTGACCTGTTGAAGTACACAGCCTGAAGCAGGGCTGCAGTATTTGATACTCTCTCTCTCTCTCTCTCTCTCTCTCTCTCTCTCTCTCTCTCTCTCTCTATCTCTCTTTCTCTCTCTCTCCTGTATCATATCCTCCTTTTATGATTCTCATATTATCCTTTATACAGTGAAGGTGAGTTAGATATGGTAGGCTGCAGGTGTGTGTACACTTTATCTAGGTTAATCCATAAGGAGTTTTTAAAGCAGCCTCATAAATCCAGCTGACAAGAAATAGGAAATATTCATACTCACAGTAACACAATCAGGTAATTAGGTCAGAACCACAGCAACAGTGCAGCTACTAACTAGAAACACAGGAATGACAAACTACAGATAAAAAAAAAACACCTCCAAAAAACAGAAGACAACAGATGTGCAAGACTTATCCCAGAATGCTTGTTTGCACATAAATGCAGACACAAAGCAAAAGCTATTTTTTTTTTTTTCGTGATTACGAATTGATGTAGTTGAGCTGGGCAGGAATGGTTGTTGAGCAAATTTGGAAATCAAATAAAATATATAAAAATGATTTCTACAATTTTATACAATTATTTATACAAACTAACTGAACAATTTTATCTATTTAATACAAAAATAAATAATGAAAAACCCAGGGTACCCTGGGAAAATGGGTCTTTTTGAAAATTGTAGCAGTGTAAAAAGGCTTATGTAGAAAACAGGTAACTGAGGTCTACTTTACAAAAAATCTTAGCCTTGTAGCTCTACTGAAAAACTAAAGAAACATAAAGACATGAAACTAGTTCTGATTTTTATTGCCTGAAATATGTCCGGGGGGGCCCGCTGTGGTCATCGCCTGAGTCCAATACTGAACTCCCAACTGGTCTGTGCTGTGCATCTGATGCGCCAAGGGATCCTGGCAGCTCACCGGTACCTGGGGCCACGCTCAACTTGCTGAGCCTGGGAAGCAGCTTAGGACTCTGTACTGATCCTGGGGTTAAACCCGAACTAACTTTGTACAGCTAGTATATCCAAGGGGGTTGGGTAGGCAGTCGACCTTGGACCCGCAGAGGTTTTTTTTTTCTCCACACAGTGGAGTTTTTGGTTCCTCTCCTCCGTAGTCGTCTGGTTTTAACTTCTAGCCTTCAATTTTTAGACCATGACTATAATGACTATAATGTCTACCGTCTATGTAAAGTGCTTTGGGGCAACTCTGTTGTGAAAGGCGCTATACAAGAATTAATTGAATTGAATTGAATTGAAATGAATGCCTAGCTATAATATTCATTGTTGATCCATAGTTGGTTAAAGCTCCTGTCTAGTAAACAGGAGGTCTTGGGTTCAAATCCCAGCGGTGCCTATGGGCATTTTATTGGCAGCGGTGACCTAGTTGTTAGGGAGTTTGCCCCAGGAACAGAAGGTTATTGGTTTGAATCCCAGACCAGTAGGTTGCCCTGAGGTACCCTTGAGCAAGGTACCATACCCATCACTGCTTCCCGGGCTGCTGCTGCACATGTGTATGGGTAAAATGCAGAGGTTTAATTTCGTTGTGGCTCATTGTGTGCTGTGCTGTGTTTCACAATGACAAGAATAGTCACTTTCATGTGTAGATGATATCTGGTATCAAAAAAAGATTTTCTTTTATGATCTGCTTTTAACAAGCAGATGTTATTAATCTGAGACCCACATACTGTTTATAGAGGTTTCAAACTTGCTGTTCACAAAACTGATTGTGTTACAATATTTTGTGTCCACTACCAAAGGGATCATTTTAAAATCTTGACATTTTAATATTTTATGTCATAGAAATTGTTGCTTCTGTCAAGCAAAGATTAACAAAAACCTTATTAATCAAGAATGTAATGAAGGTTACTGGATGTCATTAATTAAATATTGTAACAGCAACACTCCTACTAATAACAGAGTTCAGTCAATTCTGATTTGTTTGAAATGCATCACAAATACAATACATACAAACTTGATGTATTGTGAAATCATGCAAGTGGCTCAAAAAAATAAGTGCTTAATTAAAATGAAGAAACAAAGATTAACATTAACATCATAAATCATGGGAAAATCTTCAAACATCACAATATTTATTTGTGGGTGCACAATACTTAATCGGATGGATCAGGATGAGATATGAATATACAGCAGGTCAGTGAGGTGTACAAAGGAACAGAAATAGTTGACCATCTATGAACCATAAAGTAATAGTTTAAATGAATCCTCCTGGGATCCATTAAAGAACAGTTTGAGGGAACCATCAAACAAGGAAACGTCAAAGGTATGATTAAAGGAATGAATTACAAACCCCAAAGAAATCATTCCAGAAAAGAAAAGGTAACAACTGGTATATGTTAATTGATTTATTTGTTTGTTTTTCTTTTTTTTGTAAATGTTGTGTAAATTCTGAAAGACACAACAGGTTACTTTTTGTTAGCCACAACAGGTTACTTTTTTGACACAACCAACACCAACTCAGTCAAAGAAATCCCAACTACCAACCCTTTCATCCTTATTTCTGTTTTTAAATCATATTTCATAATCTATGTACAGTTCAACAGTAGCTTTGTTTGTGCTCAGTACACAGTGCTTTCCTTTTGTGGATCTAGAAGCAAGTGCAGTGTCATTAATGCTGTGCCTGATGTGCCTGGGCCTGCTTGTGACACCTTTTTGCAGGAGCCCCAGATGGAGGAAGACTGGCCTAAATAAATAAAAGCTCTCCACGCTGGCTCCCAGCATGTGGTACGGCTGAACACACTCATGCTGCTTGCTTCAGCTGCTCTCTTTAAGCCTTTTCTTCTAAGTGTGGAGACTGCCCTGAGCTGGTAGTTATAGACAGAGAGGGTCAAAAGCAGCAGGTGCCTTCTCCCAATAATGACTGAGAGGAAACAGATGTTGTCTGACACATACACACAAATAAACACACACACACTCATGCACATACTCACACTTGCACATTACCAGCTCTAGGGCTCTTCTCTCACCATTTACACAACTCACTTAAGTAAACCTGGGATGCTGTCCAAATTCCATTAATAGTAAGCTCTACAGACATTTGCACTGCTGGATTCTGTTAACAATAATCAACTCAAACCCAGTTTTGAAAAAAAAATATGACATGGGAAAGGTTTGCCACAGTGTCATCATTAATTTGAATATGAATATTGGTCCTCTAGCTCTGTTACCAATCTTCTTACAAGAGACTTCAATTCAAAGTAATAATGGCTCAGTATGAATAATATTAAGATTCCATTTTGTATTAATATAACAGGCTCTAAAACAATTTTTTAAAAAACATTATCTATATTCAATATATTATATCAAGAAACACTAATGCAATATAGTTATATATATATATATATATATATATATATATATATATATATATATATATTATATATATATATATATATATATATATATATATTGTACTGTTAGCATACCCAAGGGGGTTGGGTAGCCAGTTGACCTTGAACCCTCAGAGGTTTTTTTCTCCACACAGTGGAGTTTTTAGTTCACTCTCCTTCGTAGCTGTCCGGCTTCCAACATCTATCACTGTAGCCTGTTCCACACACACCACCATTGTAAAGTGCCTTGGGGCAACTGTGTTGTAAAAGGCGCTATATAAGAATAAATTGAAATTGAAATTGAAATATAGGACTAATGCAATCTATTACTAATATATAAATTACTACTATGTAGTAATACTAATAATTAATAATAAACAACACATTTGTTTGTATATTATACCTCAAATCTTGTGCACAACCATACGACCAAAATATGTGTGGAATATGCTTCTTTTAATAAGCTGTAATAAATAACAAATTTATTTATTTAATTGTTATTTAATTGTAATTCCATCCAATCTGTTTAAATCAACAGTAAATACCCTTTATCACTGGTAAAACAGACAATGTATTAAAAAGTTAAACCTTACATTTTAAGATAACCTTTTTGTCACTTTTAAACAAATTCTATATAGATCCAATGTTCAACTTAGGGTTGTGTACAAGATCATATGCTGTAATACACAAATATAAATTTGTGTATTATACAAATTGGTAATGAAGTAATGATAAGTGGCAATTCAATAACAGTAAATATGCTTTCTTGACCTGCCATAAACAGAGGATCCATTGACAGCTCTCAATAAACTCTAACAAATCTTTATGTAACAGCTCATGTTTTACCTTGTAAGCTTTATAACTTCTATCTATTTCACATATTAAAGAAGACCTTGAAATTTCAGATTAATGGGATATAAAAAACATAACTGTAACGGTGGCCTAACGAATGAGCCACGCTCTGTTCTGACTCATCGGGGTTTAAATAGTCAGCCCCAATGAAGCACTGCCTTCATGAGCTCAGGTGTGCTCAGTCAGAACAGAGCACCCTCTACAGTGCCCAAAACACACCTCACCGTGATAAATCCCCCCAAAAGCTCCCGAAGTGCCAAAACACAGCTGAACCTCTGGGGGGAGGCCAAGAACAAAAAAACACTCTTCAAAGTTCCTTTATGGGGCATATGATCAGGTCCACAAAACACTTCAACACAAAAGGACCTCTGACCAGCCATGTCTAGGCAGAAAGGCGGTGGTGAGGAATCTAGGATTCAGTCACTTCTTTATCTGTTGCCTGGACTCGGCCCTGGAGTCACTGGAGAAGGTACTGAAAGCTCAATGAGCGCCTTGCCTTGAAAAGCGGAACCTGAAAGAGAGCTAAACACAGATTTTACAGGGTTCAAGAGGGCTTTTCACATAGTCTGAACTCGGCAACCCCTGCATCCTTGTTCTTCCGTCTCTCATCGCAGAATCTAAAGTGCAGAAGTTGTCATTCACTTTCTTGAACTGAGACAGGTCACTGCTGATGTCTCTTGGCTCTTTCCTCTTCTTGATCATACTTCTCTGCTGCTTAGAGCTCAGTGAGGCAGCATCCCAGCTCTTGGTTCCACTACGAGAAGTTCCTGGAGCTCCTCCACCAGCCACACCTTGTTTGGAGTCGGCTGAATTGTGAAGTGAACTGAAGGTAGGGAGTCATAACGCAGCTGCTCAACCTCCGGAATCTTGCTTCTCCATCAGACTGTTCTCTGGCTGCTCCGCTCTGGCGTTAACCACCAGGGTCCCAGCATGCACTGGGGTCTGTGGGTGGTCCGAGATTGGTCGTAATTTTGTGCTTACCTCTGACCTTCCTCTCCCAGCTCAGTGAGCTTACTGGCCTCACTTTGGGCTTGTCTCAGTTCAGCCTGCAGAGCAACGTTGTGGTCCTGCACCCGTCTCTGCTCTGCCCTAGTATGATTCTGTTCTTCGCAAATGGCTACTTTAGCTTTGCTGGTGCATTCTTACTGCAGCCGAAATAATGGTGGCAGCTTTGTGCATTGCAGCAACATTCTTTTGAACAGAATAACTCCTAAAAGCTGCCTGAATTAAAAACATCTGGAATTTCTCATGTTTAAATTTACCCTTAATGCTTGGGACCTATAATGTCTTTGAATGATGATGGCTGACACCCTTATGGCCTGGTATATACCTCTACGTTTCTTTGTGCTTCTTCAAAAGAGCTTGAAAAGCACATCTTGAAACCCCAGTCTGCTTTAAAATCTTTGTCTGGGAGCGACCTTGCTGATGAAAGTGACAACCCTTGTCATTGCAAGGTCACAGCACCACACAGTGAACCACAATGAAATTGGACCTCTGTATTTAACCCATGCACTCAAACACCGTACAGCAGGGGGCAGCTATTGAAAGCAGCTGGGGAGTAGTGACTGAATTCTTGAGGTTTGCCGTGATTATGAAATGTTAAGCCTAAAGCTTTCGAGATGGGCTCTCTGCAGGTAGGATTACTTATACCTCATCCCATAGGTGCTTAATCTGACTTTTCTGGCGTTTCTTCATCTGTAACCCAAGAACTCACCAAATATATATTCACAAAGCTAACTATCTTGTGGAACTGCATATTTATCAGATTTAACAATGTCAAGTAAAGCAGATATGAGAGGACGATTCACATTACAAATCATAAAGTTTCTTGGTAATGCTTTTTATTGGATTAGTATTATGTCTTTATTTTTAACAATTACTTTAAAAATCCTAGAGTTGCACTTTTGAATTGCTTTGAAATTGTAGCCCCTGGTCTCCAATATATAGGTCAACTCTTAAGGAAGGTAAAGTTCTGTACTCTATGACCTTGACCTTATGTCAATAAATTGTAATAGATGTTTACTATATTTACTATTTGTTGTCTTTTCTGACTAGTGTTAAACAAGAAAATGAATACCACAGTGTACAAAAAATGATTTGTGTTCTCACACTTAATGGATCATCTTCTGGACAATGCAGCCCTGTAAAACTGCACCCAATGTACCCACAGTGAAGCTTTCGATCCTTGACAACTGTCACACAAGTCTCCAACACTTTATTGATGAGACTGCAGTATTGGACCCTGATGGAAAGGTTACGTTCTGCCATTCTTTAAACTGTGTGTACACACTTTCCCGGAATGCCAGCAATGCTTGAGCAGACAGATTCATGTCCAGGAGATTTTTTGCCTCTGCTGATTCATAATTCTGTGATACCCCCTAATATGTATTAAAGGATGATTACTAAACATCTGAACTCCAATAATTCTGTGTCATAGAACATTGCTTGTTTTTTTGTTGATGTTTGCTGTTTTTTAAAGGGGGACTTGGCCTGCATAACCATGGCTGGGAGCTGGGTACAGTGCTTTAGAACATTTTATGTTAGAACTAGGTAAGTGATCATTATTTGTGTCAATGCAAAGTCCTGGCAGGACCCATTTTGCTTCACTACAAAATCCTGGTTTTCCTCAATTAAATCACAACATGCTCATAGTTTCAGGAAAACAAAAAGGCCATTCTCTGAAGTTTTACAATATGCTATTGTTATTACAATTACCTGGTTAATGTTTTTGATGAAAGTAGCCTGCTAACACAAATAGTCAAATAGCTAAATACAATTTGGCAATGGTAGAATAAGTGCATTAGGTAACAAAGTGTCCACATTTTATAATCAAATTAGAAGGACATTTTACAATATGAGCACTAAGTCTTTCTTATTTAACTGTAAGCATGTAAATTGCTTCTAATTAACTTTTTACAACTGTTGTCACAAAACAGCTGTAACGGTGGTGGGGTGCGGGAAGGACACCAACGCAGAGCCAGGAGTTCGGAACATAGCTTTATTATCCATAGTTACAAAAACAAGATCCAAGGACTGCAGTTCTAACTAAAACCAAGGAACTGCAGTCTAAACCAAGATACCAGGATTACTAAGTGTTACCAAAACCACCATACCATGTAGGTTTAGTCTAATGAATGAGCCGCACTCTGTTCTGACTCATCGGGGCTTAAATAGCAGCCCCAATGAAGCACACCTGTGCCTTCATGATCTCAGGTGTACTCAGTCAGAACAGAGCGCCCTCTACCATGCCCAAAACACACCTCACCTATGACAACAGCTTTATAGAATCCGAGTTCAAGCCCCAAGTGAGTAAGCTAAGGGTAAAAGAGGCAAGGAAAAACTCCCCAAAAAAGGAAGAAGCAAACTTGAGAGGAACCAAGACTCAAAAGACTCTACTGTGCCCAAAACACACCTCACCCGTGACAGAACACCCCCCAACCCCCCACCCCCCAAAAGGCGTAGCTCCCGAGGCGCCAAAACATAGCTGCACCTCTGAGGGGAAGTCAAGAACAAAAACACTCTTCAAAAATTAGTCCCTTTATGGGGCATATGGTCAGGTCCACAAAACACTTCAACACAAAAGGACCTCTGACCAGCCATGTCAAGGGCTGCTGGCGGTGGTGACGGGAATCCTAGAAGTTCAGTCCATTTCTTTATCTGTTGCCTGGACTTGACCCAGGAGTCACTGGAGAAATCGTTTGAATCAGTGGGACGCCTTGCCCTGACGGAGCCTGAAAGAGAGCTAAACACAGAAGATTTTACAAGGTTCAAAGAGGAAGGCTTTTTCACATAGTCCAAACTCAGCTTCCAACCTCTGCCATCCTTGTTCTCCACGTCTCTCATCACAGAATCTACAGTGCAGAAGTTGTCGTTCACTTTCTTGAATTGAGACAGGTCATTGCTGATGCCTTTTGGCTCCTTCCTCTTCTTGATCATACTTCTCTGCTGCTTGGAGCTCAGTGAGGCAGCATCCCAGCTCTTGGTTCCACTACGAAAAGTTGCACATGGACTCCTCCACCGGCCACCTTGTTCTGAGTCGGCTGAATTGTGAGGGTGAACTGAAGGTAGGGTGTCTCTGATTGTGCTCTGAGCACCGCACCATTCTCAGAGTCATCACGCAGCTGCTCAACCTCTGGAATCTTTACCTGCTTCTCCATCAGACTGTTCTTCGGCTGCTCCGCTCTGGCATTAACCACCAGGGTCCCAGCATGCACTGGTGTCTGTGGAGTGAGTCGAGATTTGAAGATCGCCAATTTTGCTTCCATACCTCTGACCTGCTTCTCCAGCTCAGTGAGTTTACTGGCCTCACTTCGGGCTTTTCTCAGTTCAGCCTGCAGAGCGACGTTGTGGTCTTGCACCTGTTTCAGCCCTGGTCTGATTCAGCTGTTCTTCCATAGTGGTTACTTTAGCTTCCAGCTTCTCCTGAATGGTTGGAGTCTCTACTCTCCTCGTTGCCTGGCATGCAGTTTGGTCCCTCTGTTCATCCATTCTCTCCAGCTTCTCTCTTTGGACAACCATCACAGCTTGCAGCTTTATTCTGGAGACCTCTCTCTCTTTTCTGAATTTACTGCTCTTTCCGTAAAGCTTTGTTTCCATGGCTTCAATCTCCCTTTGGCAACTGGACAAGAGTCCTTTGGTCCTCTCCAGCTGAGAGAGCAGATAGGTGATCCTTTCCTTGTGTTTCAACCCTTCGTTCGTGACAGAGGCATTCACCTGTAGCATAGAGGCTTTTTTCTCCATCAGCTTCTGGTGGAGCATTGTCAGCAACTCCTTCTTCTGATGTCCAAGCTTCCACTTTCTGAACCTCCTCTGAAGAAGACTTGCTGCCCAGCGCTTCTTCTTGAAAACAGATCTTTGCTGGTGCATTCTTACTGCAGCCTGAATAATGGTAGCAGCTTTTTGCATTGCAGCAACATTCTTTCAAACAGATTAACCCCTAAAAGCTGCCTGGATGCGTATCGCAGACCTTTTCAACATCTGGAATTTCTCATGTTCAAATTTACCCTTAATGTAGGACCTATAATGTCTTTGAATGATGATGGCTGACACCCTTATGGCCTGGTATATACCTCTGAAGCAGGCTTGCAGGTACATTGCAGCAGAGCGCAATTTCAAGAATTCCTCCCTCTGCTTTCTGGCATCAAGTGTGGAACGATACCTTAGCTGGATGGCAACAGCAGCATATCTGATGCATAAATATCGCGTCCGAGCACAGTTAGCCCTGTAAGCACGTTGTATCACAGTGGCAGCCTGGTGCATCTGTTTCAGAGAGTCTGTCTGGTCTTCATCCCTCTGAATGCGGCTTGCAGAACAACAGCAGCCATCTTTTTCTCCTTCAAAGACTTCATTTCTTGCTTCATCATCTTATTGTCCTGGCTGCCCCCAGTAGCTTCAGGTAGTACTTTCTGCTCAAATGCTTCCTCACCTGCACCTGAATGGTTATTGCAGCCTCATGTTCAATCCGCATCTGCACCCGAACTTTCATTCTAAACTTCCCACTAACCTGGAGCTGCTCCTTCTCTGTTTTCTGCCTGGTAGACGGGTTAGTGGTGCTGGGTTTGGGGGTCAACTCCTTCATGCCGCTTTCCTTGCTGCGAAGGGCCTTCTTGGTCGACCTCCCCGGTTGCACGATGCAGGAAGCAGTCTCCGCCGTCCTCCTGCTCTCTGTGTCAGGAACGGCCTTCTTTGCCACTGCCTCGCTTCTCCTGTTGCGGGCGGCCTTCTTTGCCTTCTTCTCATGTTTAAGGTTGCAGGGAGCATTTACTTCCAATGTTTCGCTGTTATTCGCACTGGCTGTGTTCACCGCTGTATTCTCACGTTGAGCGGCGCAGAGCGCCGTGTTTACCGTAATGCCTCTATTAGCGGCGCAAGGAGAATTCTTTACTGTAACTCCTTTATTAGCGGCACAAGGAGAATTCTTTACCGTAATGCTGCTATTAGCTGCGCAGGGTGTGTCCACCTTCAACGTCCTGCTTTGAATGACGCAGGGCTCGTTGACTGTCCTCCTTCCATGTTGCGTGACGCCCGCCGTCAACGAAGCCCTGCCTTTAATGTCGCGTGCGGAAAAAAACCCGTGGTTCAGCGTGTCAAGGTAGCGCTGTGCCCTTGCAGCCATGGAGACCAGCATCCGGAGACAAAGCGTGAACCGATCCATGCGAAGCTCGGGATCCGGGGTGAGATCGAGTGGGAGCAGCGACGTCGCATTCTTCAGACGGCACTCGAGCTCCTTGGCCGTGGCCGTCGGCGTCCATCGCACCCACTCCTCACCCTCCAGATGCTCGCGGAGGTCCAGAGAAGTCGCCTCTGTCTCCCAGGTCTTTATCACCTGCAGCGTCTGCTCGACAACGTTCATCAGGGCTTAAATAGTCAGCCCCAATGAAGCACACCTGTGCCTTCATGAGCTAAGGTGTGCTCAGTCAGAACAGAGCGCCCTCTACCATGCCCAAAACACACCTCACCCGTGACAATAACCCAGCCTTAAAAAAACAAAAACAAAGTAGTGCAACTGAAAGATACTGACTGAAAGCTAAAAGCTTGTTTAAACATTAAGGGAAAAGCTTTAGTACCAAAGATGAATCTTGCAATTTGTCTTCCTGTATTCTGCAATAATGATCATAAAACTGAATTATCTTTATTTTAGGATTTCTTCCTACAACAATGTGTATTTTTCTCTAGCAGTGCAAAAACCCCAGTCCAAATTATTACTTGGCCACAGGATTGACCAAGTGATAACTTAACATGAAGTTTATAAAACTTAGACTCAAGATTCAGTGCTGGGTGGATGCCCATGGCTGCATTTGGAAATGAAACAAAGTCCAATACATTTAACTGATTCACACATGTTAATCTTTAACATATGAATAGAATATATAACATCAACAACACTCTTGCAGAAGAGGAAACCTGAAAGAGAGCAGTTGTGTTGTCATAACATTTTTTGTTATAATCAACTGATAGACATATTTGAAATCTTGTAAGTTCAAAGCACCAATGACAACATTTTTCTCAGCTTAGTTTCAGCTAATATTTTTCCAGCTAGAAGACACAAATAGAATAGCTGTTTCTTCTGCTTTGATTTCACTTCAGCAGAAACACTGAATACTGTGGGTAACTGTAGGCTCAGGTGTGAGAGATGTGCTGTTCGAGTCAAGCTGTGAAACAGAAGGACCAGTCAGGCCGTTCATCATTTTCATCAAGCTGCCATTGTTTGACACACAATCTTAGCCCTTTTGTCAGTGTCAGAATTTTTTTTCATGCCAAAATGATGTGCTCTAATGAGAAGGATGTTTGCAGTTCTGTAGTGTTTTAAAGCCTTGGACATAGTTAATTTATAAAAATTAATAACTGAAAAATGGGAATGTAGTTTAAGAACATAAGTCCTTCTTTGGCATTCAAAGTATTATAATTTGTGACAGCACCACAGCAGGCAGTATATTGAAATGTACATTGGTTGTCTCTCAGAATACTCAAATATGACTTCATTCCATTAGTTACTGAGATCCATCCATCCATCCATCCATTATCTGCCGCTTGTCCCAAACGGGGTCGCGGGGGAGTGCTGGTGTCCAACCCAGCGCACAGAGGGCGAGGACGGGGGACGCACCCTGGACAGGTCGCCAGCCCATCGCAGGGAGGAGCGAGACGGGGGCGGCACCTTGCTCAAGGGTACCTCAGGGCAACCTATTACTGAGATCCGTTAATTCAAATCAATAATTTTTTACAAAGCAAAAAATAAATAATAATAATTAATCTTAGGCTGGCTAATCCAGGGGCAAAAGTGGTGGCAAAACAACTGCCTAGGAGATCTCTGTCACGGATCAGGTGTTTTGTGCACGATAGAGGGCGCTCTGTTCTGACTGAACACACCTGAGCTAATGAAGGCACAGGTGTGTTTCATTGGGGCTGACTATTTAAGCCCCGATGAGTCAGAACAGAGCGCGGCTCATTTGTTAGGCTCGGCCTACACACTGTGGTGGTTTTGATAATCTGGTGTTCTTGGTTTAGGCTGCAGTTCCTTGATTTTAGTTAGGACTGCAGTCCTTGGTTTTGTTTTGTTAATATAGTTAATAAATTTATGTTACGAACTCCTGGCTCTGCATTGGCGTCCTCCCTGCACCCCGCCACCGTTACAATCTCCTTCAGGAACCTATCATTCTTTGGTTGACACCATGAAGAAAGAATTAGGCTTATCAAGAATTAGAATTAGAATTCAGCTCTAAACCCAATTGGCTCCAATTGATTCATCTATTATCTTTAGAGATTCTTGATTAGATGAAAGAGGTGTGGAAGTCCTGCAAGGAGATAAATCTTCAGAATTTGCAGAGAGATGTGCAGAAAGGTTTTGCCAAAAGGACCTTATGGCTATCATTCATTCATATAAAACTGTTATATAAATTCTCTGAATCAAAATTTTAGCTGTCAGTAAGCTCATTCTGGCTTTTAACATAGTGCCACAACTCTTTATCGGATAATACATCAGGTATGAGTAAAGTCTGATATATCTAAGGGCAGTCTGTGCTTCATATTGTGCCATGAAATCAGTTTGAAGAATGCAGCCTGGATGACTCATTTGAGTTTCTTCTGACCTTTTCATCAGAAGACAAAGTGACAACATTTCACTGCAAGGATATTATCACTACAGCTTACAAAGGATTTTTTTCCTGAATCTTTAATTTTCCTTTGTATTTAAACCTTTATATGATTTTTTTTATCTTTAGACTTTACTTCTATGACTTAGGCAAGTCAGAAAAAGTTATCTAATTAATTTAAACGGTACATTAATAATAATAATAATATGCTATTATTTTATTACATGCTATTATTTTACTCTTCCAAAATGACCAAATCCATGGTAAATTAATATCCAGATTGACACAATGGTATAAAAAGTGTAACATGAGAGTAACTGCGCATTAAACTAAAGACCATTTTAAGTATTATTGACCTTTAAAGATAAAAAATACAGCTGCTAAAGATATCATTGTAATTGATAAAGTTATTTTTGGGAGCTTGTTTTTTAGCTCTCTGTTTTAGCTCCAATTTCTTTGGTTGCTAGGTGATATGAGCAGTTTGCTAGCTTTCTCAGTTCTACCTATCCTGGGAAAAACCTAGAGTCAGTTCTATTATATTTAATGCATAAATAACCGTTACAGCAAATGTACTGTGTGTTTTCAAATGACACATGGCAGCACTAAAATATACTAAAACTAGACACTAAATTTACAACAAACATTAGAATTGCAATGTTATTGTATATTGTTTTCACATTACAGAGAGCTGCAAAAGATTTTGTGGAACAAACCCTGAACTTCAGGGAGTAATGGGATGTCTGACCATTCTGTTAATTATTGACCCTGAGGGAAATCTGAAGTTAGCCTGTACAGGAATGTATGTGCTATGAGAGAGGTTATTGGTTCACACTTGCGTTTTACTGGTTCCAGCTTGTTAGACAGACATTAGATCAAATAGAAATGTTAACATCCAATATCTGCACAAACACATTAAAACCTATTAAATTACTGAACCATTAAAGTGAAACATATCCCACGACCTTCCTTAATATACAGGATATTATACTTATAGCTCAATACTTTTTTGCAAAAAAATAAATTTCTTTGATTAGTGTAATTATTTAAGAGGTCTTTTTAGAGGTAAAGACCTTTTTAGAGGTCTTTCCTCAGGTTTTTGGGAGTTAGTTTTTCATTCTTCTCATGTAAGACTCCAGGTTTCTGGAATTAAGTGAATATTGGAAAAGACCCCATGCACAATCCTATGATGGACAGCTCAGATATGCAAAACTGATTCCAGAATATCATGAGTAAACTATATGACCTTTGCAGTCAAATCCCACTTAAAGCAACTTGTGTTACATCTACAGAAGTTTTTTCTTTAGAAAATGTTGTTGTGCAGGCTACATTATGGGCGTGTTGCAAATGCATTTTTAGATGCTACATCATTCTAAAATTGTAAAAAAAAAAACAAACAAACAAAAAAACATAAAATTAAGGAAAATAAAGGAACCTAATATTTTAACTATTAGTAATTCTCAGTTGTAACAGGGGCGGGGTGCGCGTTGGATGTCAACGCAGAGCCAGGAGTCAGGAACATAACTTTATTATTCATAGTTACTAAACCAAGATACAAGGAACCATGATAGATGTGTAAGTGTGAAGATATTAGCAGTTTAAAAGTCTGATGGCCAGGGGGAAGAAGTTATTTCCCATCCTGGTAGTGGATGCTGTATGCTGCGGAACCTTTTCCCGGATGGCAGGAGGGAGAAGAGAGTGTGGGATGGGTGAGTGGGATCATCCACAATGCTTGTTGCTTTGCGGATGCAGCGAGTGGTGAAGATGTCCTGTACAGAAGGCAGAGAGACACAGATGATCTTCTCAGCTGTTCTCACTATCCGTTGTAGGGACTTGCGGTCTGAGATGTTGCAGTTCCCGTACCAGGCAGTAATGCAGCTGCTCAGGATGCTCTCGACAGTTCCTCTGTAGAAGATGGTGAGAATGGAAGGTGGGAGATGGGCTTTCCTCAGTCTGCGAAGGAAGTAGAGATGCTGCTGGGCTTTCTTTGTGATGGAGCTGATGTGGAGGGTCCACGTGAGGTTGTCGGTTATGTGAACATCAAGAAACTTGGTGCTCTGGACCATCTCCACAGGTGAGGTGTTGATATTCAGTGGAGAGTGGTTCCGACGTGGTCTCCTGAAGTCAACAACCATCTCTTTAGTCTTGTCGACGTTCAGAGACAGGTTGTTGGTTCTGCACCTGTCCTTCAGCTGTTATTTCTCCTTCCTATATGCTGTCTCATCACCACCGCTGATCAGACCCACCACAGTTGTATCATCAGCGAATTTGATGATGTGGTTCGAGTTGTGCTTGGCTACACATTCGTGGGTCATCAGTGTGAACAGCAGTGGGCTGAGCACACAGCCTTGAGGGGCTCCTTTGCTCAGCGTGATGGTGTTGGAGGTGTTGCTTCTGATCCTGACTGACTGGGGTCTTGCAGTCAGGAAGTCCAGGATTCAGTTACAGAGGGAAGTATTCAGGCCCAGCATCCTCAGCTTCTCACTCAGATGCTGAGGGATGATGGTGTTGAATGCTGAACTGTAGTCAATGAACAGCATTCTGACATAACTGTCCTTTCTGTCCAGATGAGAAAGGGTGGTGGAGATTGCATTGTCCATTGAGCGGTTGGGACGATACACAAAAAAGTGAGGAAGGGATTTGAGACTTGATGTGCCTCATGACCAGCCTCTCAAAGCACTTCATGATGATAGGTGTGAGTGCGATGGTACAAAAGTCATTGAGGCAGGAGACAGATGATTTCTTTGGCACTGGGCACTGGGTGGTCTTGAAGCACCTTGGAACAACAGTGGTGCTCAGAGAGATGTTGAAGATGGCAGTGAGAACATCTGTCAGCTGTTCTGCACATCCTCTGAGCACACGACCTTGAATGTTATCAGGACCAGAAGCTTTCCTTGGGTTGACTCTCAGTACAAATCTTCTCACCTTGGCCGTGGTCAGACAGAGAACCTGGTTGTTTGGAGAAGGGATGGTCTTCCTCATTATCGTGTTGTTCACTGTATCAAATCGTGCGTAGAAGCGATTCAGCATCTGGGAGGGAGGAGTCACCGTCATGATGACCTGTAGTTGGTGAGGGCCTGAATGCCCTGCCACATGCGCCACATGTCACTGGTGTTTCTGAAGTGGCTATGGAAGTGGTTTCTCCGTGCGTGAGCTCGCTTAGCTGCTCTGATGGCCCAAGACAGTTTTGCCCTTGCTGTTCTTAAGGTGGCCTCGTCCCCTGATTTGAAGACCTTGTCCTGGGTCCTCAGGAGTCTGCGCACTTCCGCAGTCATCCATGGCTTCTGGTTGGGTTGTATAATGATGAACTTGGAGACAATAACTTCCTCAATGCACTTGCTGATGTAGCCAGTCATTGAAGCTGTGTACTCCTCCAGGTTGAGGGAGTCATGGAGCCATGTCTCCGTAAAAACAAAAACACAGCAGTCTCTGTACTCACGCTGGGTGGTTAGCTGAAGTCGTATGCAGTCCAATTCAGGTGTTGCTTGAGCTACCTGGCTGTGGCTGTCGGCGTCCTTTGCACCCATTCCTCACCCTTCAGTTGCTCACTGAGGTCTGTAGAAGCAACGCATGCCAACACCCTCGTCTCCCAGGTTTCTATGAGCTGCAGCGTCTCTCCGATCATGGCTGCTTTCGTCCACAATGCCCGCTTTTGTTCGCTCTCATGACTCGCGATGACCAGGTTCGGGCAGCTCATTTCTGTAACAGTGGTGGGGTGCGGGTTGGATGTTAATGCGGAGCCAGGAGTCAGGAACATAACTTTATTATTCATAGTTACTAAACCAAGATACAAGGAACTATCGTAGTGACCAAAACAAAGAAATCAGGAACTACAATAGCGACCAAAACAAGATATAAGGGATTACCAAAACCAACATTAATGTAAGGCTTCGGCTTCGTGAATGAGCCATGCTCTGTTCTGACTCATTGGGGCTTAAATAGCAAGCCACAATGAAGCACACCTGTGTCTTCATGAGGTCAGGTGTGCTCAGTCAGAACAGAGCGTCCTCTACCGTACCCAAAACTAAACCCACCCATGACAGACTGTGACACATGCTCTGTAAGTGCATTTTCCTTTGACTAGAGTAACCTTGAAGCTATCAGGAGGTCTTGTTCAATATGTTCAATACAACAAAAATGAAGCACCCTCAAGCCTGCAGTCACACTTCATTTACCACAAATAAAGTATCAACAAGGTATGAAATCAAGTTTTAAAACAATAATAGTTTTGCTTATGTAGAAATGATTCACTAAAACCTAGACACTAGTTTGTGTGCGCAATTGACTAGTTGGAAGAGTACTAAGACAAGGTGTGTTGGAGGTGGTTTTAAATTGTTTTAACATGGTGTGGATAGAAGGAGAAATGGGGTGGGTGTTATTCTGAAAGAAGAGTATGTCAAAAGTGAGATGAAGAGAGTATCAGATAGGGTGATGAGTCTGAAGCTGGAAGCTGAAGGTGTGATAATCAATTTTGTTATTCTGGAGTGAGTTAGATGAAGTCATAGAGAGTATGATGTCAATGAGAGCAATACAGAAGGTAAGGTGGTTGTAGATTTTGTGTAAAGGATGGAAATGACTGTAGTAAATACTTATTAGAGGGAGCAGCTCATGATGACATACAAGAACAGAGGAAAAGGCACACAGGTGGATTATATCCTTTGCAGGAGGGTTAGTCTGAAGAAGACTGGAGACTGCAAAGTAGTGACAGGGAGAGTGTAGCAGAATATGATGATGGTCTGTAGAATGTAGTCAAGAAGAGAAGCAAAGCAAGAGCAGAGTCATGGATCAAATGGTGGAAGCTGAAGAAGGAAGACAGCAAGGTGGAATTTAGGCAGGAGTAAACATATGTGGGGCAGCAGTGGCCTAGTGGTTAGGTTGTTGGCTGCATGATCAGAGGATCGGGGGTTTGCACCCCTTCCCAACAGGTTGCCCTGAGGTACCCTTGAGCAAGGTGCCGTCCCCGTCACGCTCCTCCCTGCGATGGGCTGGCGACCTGTCCAGAGTGTGTCCCCCATCCTTCGCCCTGTGTGAGCTGGGATGGACTCCAGCACTCCCCTGCGACCCCGCTTGGGACAAGTGGCAGAAAATGACATGACACATGAACATATGTACTGGGAAGCAGTGAAAAGTTGCCAGATTGCTGGCTAACTACTGCAAAACTGTTAGTTTTTAGTTAGAAAGATAATTGATGTGACATCTGGAAGGAAAAAGGGCGTGGGGTGCTGGCGCTGTCACTCAAGTCAGTCCAGTTGGACAAAGCTTCGGCGCAGTTGGTTATGTCAGTGTGAAAATCCTCTAAGACAGCATAACTGTTCCTGTTTAATTGGATCTGGTGCTACCACCGTTACACTTGCATAAAGCAAAGCAGTCAAAGGTTTCTCTTTCTGGAGGAATTGCAAATTCAAATCCTGATTATGCTAGGAGGATGTTTGAAAAATAACCTGATAAAAGTTTGACAAAGCTTTACATTTTTGAATCTTTTGAATTTTTGTTTTTGAATCTGATATGTTTGGTCCTCTTTAAAAATGTTCACTGCAGACTTAATCTGTGTATCATATAACATGATTGGTTCATTGTGTCCCAAGCCCAGAATCAGCCATGAGTGTGAACTCAACAATGGTTGGCAAGTGTGAAAATCCTCTAAGACAGCATAACTGTTCCTGTTTAATTGGATCTGGTGCTGCACAGTGTGTAAAACATCGATATAAAAACATTCTGTTCATAGCTGTAGGTATGATTTTTGAAATGTTTTTATTTTGTCAGTTGCTGCATAATCAAACATAGTGTAACACTAGAGGGCAATCTGCTCAGCTCTTGGCAGAGAACACATGTTTGGCGTTGGACTAACAAGTATGCTTCATTTGGGGTTGGCTTTAAAAGCCCCACTGAGCAAAAGCAGAGCGTTGGCCTTTGTTAATCTGTACATGTCATGTAAGTTTATCTGTGTTTTGAGTTACTGTGCACAGTTATGTTATTAAAGCTTTTACGTTCTGTAATGACCTCTTGGCTCAGCACTGATGTCCAGAACACGACACCGTCACCACTGTTACACATAGTAAAAATATTTTGCAGATTTTAATAGTAATAAAAAATTATTGTGATGTTATAATCGTGCTATCGCACACACCCTTACTACTTGTATATGATGATTATTCAAAGACTGCAAAAATACAAAAATTTGCAAAAATGTTAAATAAGCTCCATAATATCTTACCAAGACCACAGGCTTCTGTTATATACAATTGTCAATTATAGTAATTCCACCCAGTGCATCCAGTGATATTTGTTTGTGGAGAAAAACTGCTGCCCTGATTATTCAAACTTGCCTTACTTGGAGGACTAGCACACTGAGGGAGGCAGAGAGGAATTGAGGGTTTATAAATAGACCGAATGAAGTATGTTTTCGGCACTGACCCCTGAGCTTGGCGATAAGGCAGACATTTGTCCTGAAGGAACTAATCAAGTGGTGCCTGTCAGTCGTGCAGGTGAGTCAGCTCTGAACACCATCATGCACTTCTGAGAAGCAGCACCTCAAAATCTTCCTGCCATGCATGAGGAGCAAGCAAAGACTCTCCTTGGTCATGGCCCACATTAATGACATCAATTACAGTTACGTAATAATGATGCAAGGGTGATGGGGGTGTGAGGTAGGGAATACACCAAGTAAAATTAGGAGGTCAGCATGGAGGCTAACCTCATTGCCATGGTAATAATGCCACTTCTCACAAATGTGTCAATAACAGAGGCAAGCTCTAAATATATCTTTATTTTTAACCAGACAGAAATGATAATTAAGAAACAATTGCCATTAAAGAATCATTTTGACAAAACTAATTGGATGGTTCCCAAAATGATTTTCTAAATGAGCTATGTTAAACCACTGCTCTCTGAAGGGAGAAGAAAGTAGAACCCTTTGAAGACATCTTCTTTTGGTAAGGAGCATTGACATGATGTAAAGGTTCTTTATGCATTAAAGTGATTCTTTACACTCACATAACCCATTTGTAGAAATGGTAGAGAACTCAAGTGGTTCATTAGGCTTGTTCAAACCCATTGTGTCACTTTTTTAAGAGTATAGATGTAAATCAATGTGAAAAATGTGTGTAGATTTGAAGAGTACAAATTTTAATGAACTCTTATCTATCTCCGAGTATACATTGCACCTAAAGCATCACTGACTAAATATCCAGTCAATTAGTTACACAAGGCGACAAAGTGTTTATGATGACAGCAATGACAATGCTCATTAGATTTCCATGGATGTCACTTCAGGAGTGCACTGTTAAGACACATCAAATAGCTTTGTGCAAGATGCATCAGCTGAATAAATGCAACATGAAAGGCAGATGGATTAGCTCTGCAACTCGCTTTACAGCCAGCTAAAATCATTGTAGAAGTGGACAACAAGCAGTGCAGCTAGCTGACTCTGTGTGACGTTCCTTGCAGAAATAACTGCAAACCCTATTTGACTTTTGCTTAATCACACACCAAAAATATACCCGAAGAAGTCTCTGTCTTCTTGCTTTTCTAATAAAAACAGTGGATTTGGTTTATTTTAGAGATGTTCTAAAGTAGAAGTTTTCCTAGAACTCATTATATGCAGAGTAAATGTTAATGTATTATATAGTCACTAAACTGAATCTATTGAACAACTCTGAACTCGCCTCATCTAAGAAAAAGAATCTCCACTGATTTTATCTGACAAGTAGGTAATTCTCAGCAAAGCATGAGGTATGAAGGTCCAAGTGGGATATTTGAATAAGTGTTATTTTGTACTATTGTCATCACAGCAGTGACTTTTACAGCCTTTACCTCATCATATATGAGCTTCATACTAATGAAAATCCATGCACACCCCCCTGCTTTCTGAAGCTCAGAAATCTGAAATTTGAGTTATAAAACAATAATTCATGGACTTCTTTAACCATAAAAGTAAAGCCATTAGACAAATACAAAGCACACTTTTATCCCACCATGACTGTTGCCTATAGTACAGCCTATGTAGAGACCGAACAAAACTTAGCATATCTTGTTCTCGCATATCTATAAAATCCACATATTTTTTGCTAGGCTGCAATAGTTACATCTGCCATAGTCACTGCATTGCACTCTTTACATTCATATTTTGATCCCGATGAGTTCTAATAGATTTACTCTCTTTCTTTATTTTTCCAAGATGGGTGGCTGCCCATCACCCATATCGATGCTCAGTTTACATTTACATTTATGGCATTTTCCAGAGTGACTTCCATTTCCTAGCTACAGAGACCCCTGGAGCAACTCCAGGTTCAGGGTTTTTGCACAGGAACCCAATGATGGTAGTGCTGGAGTTGGGATTCTTGGGATTTTTTTTTTTGTGGTGTCACTAATTTCTCTTTTGTTATCCAGTGTATCCAACTCTAAACCTACAAAGTACACTGAATGCTGTATGTAACAGAATAGAAATGTACATGTACATATGTATAAGCTAAATGATATGGTATTAATTCACTGTTTGCTCTATTATGTTGTATCTTAATTATATTATATGTAACTGTAAATTTATGCATTTTGAATTTTATCTTTACTACTGAAGACTTAACTGATTTGACAAAATTTACTATATTTTATTATATGATTACATCAACAAAGGTGACCTAGCCAAGGAGAAAAAATGGAAGTGTTTTAGATTTATTTATTCATTTATTTTCATCAATCAACAAAATGCAGTTAATGAACAAAAGAGAAATCTAAATCAGATCAATATTTGGTGTGACCACCCTTTGCCTTCAAAACAGCATAAATTCTTCTAGGTACAGTTGCACATAGTTTTTAAGGAACTTGGCTGGTAGGTTGTTCCAGACATCTTGGAGAACTAACCACAGATCTTCTGTGGATGTAGGCTTCCTCACATCCTTCTGTCTCTTCATGTAACCCCAGACACACTCAATGATGTTGAGATCAGGGTTCTGTGGGGGCCATACCATCACTTCCAGGACTTCTTGTTCTTCTTTACGCTGAAGATAGTTCTTAATGACTTTGGCTGTATGTTTGGGGTCGTTGTCCTGCTGCAGAATAAATTTGGGGCCAATCATATGCCTCCCTGATCGTATTGCATGATGAAGTATCTGCCTGTATTTCTCAGCATTGAGAACACCATTAATCCTGACCAAATCTCCAACTCTGTTTGCAGAAATGCAGCTCCAAACGTTCAAGGAACCTCCACCACGCTTCACTGTTGCCTGCAGACACTCATTATTGTACTGCTCTCAAGCCCTTCGACAAACAAACTGCCTTCTGCTACAGCCAAATATTTCAAATTTTGACTCATCAGTCCAGAGAACCTGCTGCCATTTTTCTGCACCAAAGTTCCTATGTTTTCGTGCATACCTGAGTCGCTTGGCCTTTTTTCCACGTCAGAGGTATGGCTTTTTGACTGCAACTCTTCCATGAAGACGACTTCTGGCCAGACTTCTCTGGCCAGTAGATGGGTGTACCTGGGTCCCACTGGTTTCTGCAAGTTCTGAGCTGATGGCACTGCTGGACATCTTCCGATTTCGAAGGGTAATAAGCTTCATGTGTCTTTCATTTACATTTACATTTACGGCATTTAGCAGACGCTCTTATCCAGAGCGACCTCCATGCCCTAATTACAGGGACAGTCCCCTTGGAGCAACTCAGGGTTAAGGGTCTTGCTCAGGGACCCAGTGGTGGTACCTCTTGATCCAGAGGTCCATAGGCAAGTACCCTACCACTAGACCACCGCCACCCCTTTCATCTGCTGCACTAAGTTTCCTTGGCCAACCACTGTGTCTACGATCCTCAACGTTTCTTTGTGCTTCTTCAAAAGAGCTTGAAAAGCACATCTTGAAACCCCAGTCTGCTTTAAAATCTTTGTCTGGGAGCGACCTTGCTGATGAAAGTGACAACCCTTGTCATTGCAAGGTCACAGCACCACACAGTGAACCACAATGAAATTGGACCTCTGTATTTAACCCATGCACTCAAACACCGTACAGCAGGGGGCAGCTATTGAAAGCAGCTGGGGAGTAGTGACTGAATTCTTGAGGTTTGCCGTGATTATGAAATGTTAAGCCTAAAGCTTTCGAGATGGGCTCTCTGCAGGTAGGATTACTTATACCTCATCCCATAGGTGCTTAATCTGACTTTTCTGGCGTTTCTTCATCTGTAACCCAAGAACTCACCAAATATATATTCACAAAGCTAACTATCTTGTGGAACTGCATATTTATCAGATTTAACAATGTCAAGTAAAGCAGATATGAGAGGACGATTCACATTACAAATCATAAAGTTTCTTGGTAATGCTTTTTATTGGATTAGTATTATGTCTTTATTTTTAACAATTACTTTAAAAATCCTAGAGTTGCACTTTTGAATTGCTTTGAAATTGTAGCCCCTGGTCTCCAATATATAGGTCAACTCTTAAGGAAGGTAAAGTTCTGTACTCTATGACCTTGACCTTATGTCAATAAATTGTAATAGATGTTTACTATATTTACTATTTGTTGTCTTTTCTGACTAGTGTTAAACAAGAAAATGAATACCACAGTGTACAAAAAATGATTTGTGTTCTCACACTTAATGGATCATCTTCTGGACAATGCAGCCCTGTAAAACTGCACCCAATGTACCCACAGTGAAGCTTTCGATCCTTGACAACTGTCACACAAGTCTCCAACACTTTATTGATGAGACTGCAGTATTGGACCCTGATGGAAAGGTTACGTTCTGCCATTCTTTAAACTGTGTGTACACACTTTCCCGGAATGCCAGCAATGCTTGAGCAGACAGATTCATGTCCAGGAGATTTTTTGCCTCTGCTGATTCATAATTCTGTGATACCCCCTAATATGTATTAAAGGATGATTACTAAACATCTGAACTCCAATAATTCTGTGTCATAGAACATTGCTTGTTTTTTTGTTGATGTTTGCTGTTTTTTAAAGGGGGACTTGGCCTGCATAACCATGGCTGGGAGCTGGGTACAGTGCTTTAGAACATTTTATGTTAGAACTAGGTAAGTGATCATTATTTGTGTCAATGCAAAGTCCTGGCAGGACCCATTTTGCTTCACTACAAAATCCTGGTTTTCCTCAATTAAATCACAACATGCTCATAGTTTCAGGAAAACAAAAAGGCCATTCTCTGAAGTTTTACAATATGCTATTGTTATTACAATTACCTGGTTAATGTTTTTGATGAAAGTAGCCTGCTAACACAAATAGTCAAATAGCTAAATACAATTTGGCAATGGTAGAATAAGTGCATTAGGTAACAAAGTGTCCACATTTTATAATCAAATTAGAAGGACATTTTACAATATGAGCACTAAGTCTTTCTTATTTAACTGTAAGCATGTAAATTGCTTCTAATTAACTTTTTACAACTGTTGTCACAAAACAGCTGTAACGGTGGTGGGGTGCGGGAAGGACACCAACGCAGAGCCAGGAGTTCGGAACATAGCTTTATTATCCATAGTTACAAAAACAAGATCCAAGGACTGCAGTTCTAACTAAAACCAAGGAACTGCAGTCTAAACCAAGATACCAGGATTACTAAGTGTTACCAAAACCACCATACCATGTAGGTTTAGTCTAATGAATGAGCCGCACTCTGTTCTGACTCATCGGGGCTTAAATAGCAGCCCCAATGAAGCACACCTGTGCCTTCATGATCTCAGGTGTACTCAGTCAGAACAGAGCGCCCTCTACCATGCCCAAAACACACCTCACCTATGACAACAGCTTTATAGAATCCGAGTTCAAGCCCCAAGTGAGTAAGCTAAGGGTAAAAGAGGCAAGGAAAAACTCCCCAAAAAAGGAAGAAGCAAACTTGAGAGGAACCAAGACTCAAAAGACTCTACTGTGCCCAAAACACACCTCACCCGTGACAGAACACCCCCCAACCCCCCACCCCCCAAAAGGCGTAGCTCCCGAGGCGCCAAAACATAGCTGCACCTCTGAGGGGAAGTCAAGAACAAAAACACTCTTCAAAAATTAGTCCCTTTATGGGGCATATGGTCAGGTCCACAAAACACTTCAACACAAAAGGACCTCTGACCAGCCATGTCAAGGGCTGCTGGCGGTGGTGACGGGAATCCTAGAAGTTCAGTCCATTTCTTTATCTGTTGCCTGGACTTGACCCAGGAGTCACTGGAGAAATCGTTTGAATCAGTGGGACGCCTTGCCCTGACGGAGCCTGAAAGAGAGCTAAACACAGAAGATTTTACAAGGTTCAAAGAGGAAGGCTTTTTTACATAGTCCAAACTCAGCTTCCAACCTCTGCCATCCTTGTTCTCCACGTCTCTCATCACAGAATCTACAGTGCAGAAGTTGTCGTTCACTTTCTTGAATTGAGACAGGTCATTGCTGATGCCTTTTGGCTCCTTCCTCTTCTTGATCATACTTCTCTGCTGCTTGGAGCTCAGTGAGGCAGCATCCCAGCTCTTGGTTCCACTACGAAAAGTTGCACATGGACTCCTCCACCGGCCACCTTGTTCTGAGTCGGCTGAATTGTGAGGGTGAACTGAAGGTAGGGTGTCTCTGATTGTGCTCTGAGCACCGCACCATTCTCAGAGTCATCACGCAGCTGCTCAACCTCTGGAATCTTTACCTGCTTCTCCATCAGACTGTTCTTCGGCTGCTCCGCTCTGGCATTAACCACCAGGGTCCCAGCATGCACTGGTGTCTGTGGAGTGAGTCGAGATTTGAAGATCGCCAATTTTGCTTCCATACCTCTGACCTGCTTCTCCAGCTCAGTGAGTTTACTGGCCTCACTTCGGGCTTTTCTCAGTTCAGCCTGCAGAGCGACGTTGTGGTCTTGCACCTGTTTCAGCCCTGGTCTGATTCAGCTGTTCTTCCATAGTGGTTACTTTAGCTTCCAGCTTCTCCTGAATGGTTGGAGTCTCTACTCTCCTCGTTGCCTGGCATGCAGTTTGGTCCCTCTGTTCATCCATTCTCTCCAGCTTCTCTCTTTGGACAACCATCACAGCTTGCAGCTTTATTCTGGAGACCTCTCTCTCTTTTCTGAATTTACTGCTCTTTCCGTAAAGCTTTGTTTCCATGGCTTCAATCTCCCTTTGGCAACTGGACAAGAGTCCTTTGGTCCTCTCCAGCTGAGAGAGCAGATAGGTGATCCTTTCCTTGTGTTTCAACCCTTCGTTCGTGACAGAGGCATTCACCTGTAGCATAGAGGCTTTTTTCTCCATCAGCTTCTGGTGGAGCATTGTCAGCAACTCCTTCTTCTGATGTCCAAGCTTCCACTTTCTGAACCTCCTCTGAAGAAGACTTGCTGCCCAGCGCTTCTTCTTGAAAACAGATCTTTGCTGGTGCATTCTTACTGCAGCCTGAATAATGGTAGCAGCTTTTTGCATTGCAGCAACATTCTTTCAAACAGATTAACCCCTAAAAGCTGCCTGGATGCGTATCGCAGACCTTTTCAACATCTGGAATTTCTCATGTTCAAATTTACCCTTAATGTAGGACCTATAATGTCTTTGAATGATGATGGCTGACACCCTTATGGCCTGGTACTTTACTACCTCCCTGTGTCTTCTGAACACAGCCTGAATCAGGGAAATCACCTGATGTTGTAGGATAATCTCCCTTCTGACCCTCTGACCTCTGAGGCAAGCTTGCAGAAACATTGCAGCAGAGCGCAATTTCAAGAATTCCTCCCTCTGCTTTCTGGCATCAAGTGTGGAATGATACCTAAGCTGGATGGCAACAGCAGCATATTTCATGCATAAATATCGCGTCCGAGCACAGTGGCAGCCTGGTGCTTCTGTTTCAGAGTCTGTTTGGTCTTCATCCCTCAGAATGCGGCTTGCAGAACAACAGCAGCCATCTTTTTCTCCTTCAAAGACTTAATTTCTTGCTTCATCATCTTATTAGCTCGGTAATATCGCTGAACAGTCCAGGCTGCCCACAGTAGCTTCAGGTAGTACTTTCTGCTTAAGTGCTTTCCTACCTGCAACTGAATGGTTATTGCAGCCTCATGTTCAATCCGCATCTGCACCTGAACTTTCATTCTAAACTTCCCACTAACCTGGAGCTCCTCCTACTCTGCTTTTTGCGCAGCAGACGGGTTAGTGGTGCTGGGTTTGTGGGTCGACTCCTTGATTCCATGCTACGAAGGGCCTTCTTGGTCGACCTCCCCAGTTGCACGATGCAGGAAGTGGTCTCCACCGTCCTCCTGCTCTCTGTGTCAGGAAAGGCCTTCTTTGCCACTGTCTCGCTTCTCCTGTTGTGGGCGGCCTTCTTTGCCTTCCTCTTGTGTTGAAGGTTGCAGGGAGCATTTACTACCAATGTTTCGCTGTTATTTGCGCTGGCCATGTTCACTGCTGTATTTTCACATTGAGCAGCGCAGGGCGCCTTGTTTACCATATTTCTGCGATTAGCTGCGTAGGGCGCATTCTTTACCATAATTCCACGATTAGCTGCGCCGGCAGAATTCTTTAGCATAATTCCACAATTAGCTGCACAGGGCCCGTCCACTATCAACGTCCCGTTTTGAATTGACGTAGGGGCAAAGCTCCGCCATCCTCCTGCTTTCTGGAGTGGGAAAAGATATGTGGCTCAACACGTCCAGGCACCACTGTGTCTTCGCGACTAGAGCAGCCAGCCTCTGCAGCAGGAAGTTGAACCAGTCTGCGCCTATCTCGGGACCCAGGCAGCTGACGAGCGGGATATCTGACATCAGCCATTTCAGGTGTTTCTCGAGCTCCCTGGCTGTGGCTGCCGGCGTCCTTTGCACCCCATCCTCGCCCTCCGATTCCTCATGGAGGTCCACAGACTCAACGCATGCCGACACCTTTGTCTCCCAGGTTTCAATAAGCTCCAACATCTTCTTAATTACGGCCGCACTTGTTTGCAACACCCGCTCATGATCGCTCTCCTGACTCACGACGTCCACACGCTGGTGGCTCATTTCTGTAATGGTGGCGGGGTGCGAGAAGGACGTCAACGCAGAGCCAGGAGTTCGGAACATAGCTTTATTATCCATAGTTACAAAAACAAGATCCAAGGACTGCAGTTCTAACTAAAACCAAGGAACTGCAGTCTAAACCAAGATACCAGGATTACTAAGTGTTACCAAAACCACCATACCGTGTAGGCTTAGTCTAACGAATGAGCCGCACTCTGTTCTGACTCATCGGGGCTTAAATAGCAGCCCCAATGAAGCACACCTGTGCCTTCATGATCGCAGGTGTGCTCAGTCAGAACAGAGCGCCCTCTACCGTGCCCAAAACACACCTCACCCATGACAACAGCTTTACAGAATCCGAGTTCAAGCCCCAAGTGAGTAAGCTAAGGGTAAAAGAAGTAAGGAAAAACTCCCCAAAAAAGGAAGAAGCAACCTTGAGAGGAACCAAGACTCAAAAGGGGAACCCATCCTCCTCTGGTCGACACCAGAAATAAAGGAAAGGAAGAATAAAAGAAATCGAAAGTGCATTTCATAAATTAATTTCATATGATTCATAAATTAATCATAAACCCTCACAGTAATTGATAGACTTGGCTGGGAAGCCATAGCTTTCTGGAAATGCCTAAGCCATCCACCATACAGGTGGTGGACAGCCGTCCATCTCAAACAGAAAGAAAGAAATTGAACCCCTGGCACCTTTTAACTAACATGAAGATTAAGTCTGGATAACTGAACCCAGAGGGAACATGAATGAAAAGTAAAAAAAGTAGAGGACATAGGACAGAACCTTGCAGGACTCCATAACTGACTTTTGTTTGAACTGAATTTTCATCGTTTACATTTTCAAATTGATAGCAGTTGGTCAAGTATGAATTAAACTAGGAAAGGGCTATTCCTGTTATACCAGGTTTTCTAGTCTGCAGCAAGATATCTATGGTGTCAAATGCTGCACTAAGAACCAGGAGGACTAGTAAGGAGTCAGATGCCATTAAGAGATTGTTTACTATTTTCATCAGGGAATTTCTCAAAGATTTTATTTTTATGCAGATATGAGCACAACTGCTGGACCACAGCTTTCTCCAGATTATCGGTTGATAATTTGTTAAGGGTGGTGGTCTAGTGGTAGGGTACTTGCCTACGGACCTATGGATCCAGAGGTCCCCGGTTCGAATCCCACCTCTAGCACTACCACCACTGGGTCCCTGAGCAAGACCCTTAACCCTGAGTTGCTCCAGGGGGACTGTCCCTGTAATTAGGAAGTCGCTGTAAGTTGCTCTGGATAAGAGCGTCTGCTAAATGCCATAAATGTAAATGTTAACTTTAATGGATCAAGATTAGGTATCTTAAGTAAAGGCTTAATAACTGCTATGAATTAGTGAATGTTTAGATTAAGGTAAGGTAATAGACAATTCATCTGCCTGTTACTGTTCCAGACAGCAGCATACATTGTTATACCAAGTAATAAAAATTAGCAATGAACGCAGTTAATTAGAAATGTAATGAAACATTCCACCCCACATCTGGGATTTGAACCCATGACCCATGAGATCCTGGGACTTAACTACTAGGTCACTGCTACCCAAGTTCTAATATAACAAAACAAATGGTTCAAAACAGGATTGTTCATTCTTCTAGGGAAGATTTGATGAGGTTGCAGGTTTTATGCTAATCAAGCAGGACTTCCTGGTTTTAATCATAACAAAGGTTGTTATAACCTCTGCCATAATAATTGTACTCCTGTTGTTGTGGATTGAAAATATACCATCACACATGCTAATTAACTGAACACCCCTTGTTTTAAAGAAACTGATCATCAGATGGTTGTAAATTAAGTTTATGTTCTATGCAGCTTTAAAGGAACAACCCAGGTACCACCTCCCAGTGTTTATCCTGTAAACAGGACAACAAAAGTCAACACTAACCCCTTTCAGAATCACTATGTCAGAGAAATATTTCAATTAACTTCAACTCAAACTTTGTTCAATATTTACTTGTTTATCCCTTAAGTTTCTTCTTGATATCTTGCTTGCAGACAACGATGAACTGCAAACAAGAGCTCACACCATGGCTTTTCCACAGTAATAAATAAGTTAGTAGTTTATGTTAATTTCGCACCCAATGTAAACATAGAACATAAGTATGTGTTTAAATTTTTGAAAGTGTAACGTATCTGTAAGTGAATCATTTATTCTAGGACGCTTGCTAGGACAATCATTTAATACTTATGTGGGGGTTGGCCCCTTCAGTTTTGGCGGGAAAAACAGCAGTGCTAGTGAGAAATGGGAAAGACTGGAGATGATGAATTGATGAATTGTGATAACTGTTGAAGTCAGTAAGAGCAAAGATCTGTTTAAAGTAAGGTAAAGGGAGTTGAGGTTAATTTTGCCATTTTTCTGGTTTTGTTTTACTTCTGCTAATAGTGCGCTTATCAAGTGAATATGTGGTATTAGTTTGTAACAGTGGCGGGGTGCAGGAAGGACGTCAATGCAGAGCCAGGAGTCAGGAACATAGGTTTATTATTCATATCAACAAAAACAAGATCCAAGGACTGCAGTTCTAATCAAAAACCAAGATCCAAGGAACTGCAGTCTAAACCAAGTCATCAAAAACCACCATTAACTGTAGGCTTCGCCTTGTGAATGAGCCATGCTCTGTTCTGACTCATTGGGGCTTAAATACAGCCCCAATGAAGCACACCTGTGCCTTCATGAGCTCAGGTGTGCTCAGTCAGAACAGAACGCCTTCTACCGTGCCCAAAACAAACCTCACCCGTGACATAGTTTTAGGTTTAGTGCATGCTCTATTTCAATGTAAAGCAGCCATGTAGAATATCAGCTTGGTCCAGAGTGTTGATGTGTAACCTGTAAAAAATGAAGCAATTTAAAACTAAGCAGAGTTTCCTGTGATATACTATTGAAAAGGAATGTGCTCAGGTAAGATGTCAGGCATTTAATGGTTTGGCACTTTCTCTTCTCCACACGTAGTCAAACACTAGCGTGAGTGTCTCTTAGTTTGAGCCATAACGAATAGGTGCGGTGAACAGGCCAAACAGTCTACATGTGTGCTTTCATTAGACTTTGAATATGTCACCTTTAACTTATACATTTAAATAATTTATTTATGTACTTTCCAGACACAGGATCCAAAAGCAGAAAACATGCTGACAAACTAACATCTATAACAAATTCCTCTCTTTCATAGACTCTCTATCTCAACTACTCAAGGGGGACAGTGTCATCTTTGTAGGTCGAGAGGAGAATGGCAGAGGTGCAAGTGCATGGTAGAAACCTGGTACTTTATACAATGAAACAAACTGAAAAGCAGCACTCAAAACAATGAATGGGTCAGCATGGTAGTCCTTAAATAACTGGTTGGCCAGGTGTGATGGATTGTGTGCTGTGAGCGGTTGTGAGGAATTCCCGCGACCATGACCGTTGAGCTGTGACAGGCAGATAGGGAGACATCGGCATTTGCTTCTAAGCCAATTTCTTCTTAACAAGAAATAGGTTGGATATTGTAATGTAATGCAGATTAGTTGATGTCAAATGTAAAAACAACATTATTCCAATGGACAAAATGATAATGTAATGATCCTTAATGATCCTAAGCATTTAACCCATAGACACCATGTAGCAGTGTAATTTTTCACTGCTGGGAAAGGTTATATCATACTAAGCTCTAAAAAATACAATACACTGTGGGCACAATTACTTGGCAATTTTTAGGATTAATATTATTATGGAACAAGTACAGTGCTATCAGTCAATCCAAAATATGTATTACCCTGAATCCTGAATGTTCTACAAAGAAAAAATGAATGTAAACATTCACAGGGGAAAACATATGAGTGCACGGTTTTTAGCACGGTTATTAGTGTCACATGTGAGGTGTGTTTTGGGCACAGTAGAGGGTGCTCTGTTTTGACTGAGCACACCTGAGCTCATGAAGGCACAGGTGTGGTTCACTGGGGCTGCTATTTAAGCCCCGATGAGTCAGAACAGAGTGCAGCTCATTCGTTAGGTTAAGCCTACATAGAGTGGTGGTTTTGGTAACACTTAGTAATCTGGGTAACTTGGTTTAGACTGCAGTTCCTTGGTTCTTGGTTTTAGTTAGAATTGCAGTCCTTTGATCTTGTTTTTGTAACTAGGGATAATAAAGCTATGTTCCGAACTCCTGGCTCTGCGTTGGCGTCCTTCCCGCACCCCGCCACCGTTACAATTAGTTTGTAAAATTACAATGCAACTGAATGAAAAATTATATATTTTCACATCTCACTTGTTTATTTTTATCTGTTAAAGCAAGAATAATGAACAAACAATTAAAATTTTACAAATAAACAGTTCTGACATTTAAAAAAAAAATTGTGGCCACTATAGCCACCATTTTTTACAATAACAGTCATGAGCCTTCATATCATGGAGTCTGTCAGTTTCTTAATCTGTTGATGATCAACATCACAATAATACACACACTTACGGCAAATTTAGCATCCCCAATCCACCTGACTTGCAAGTCTTTGGACAGTGAGAGAAAACTGAAGCTCCCTTAAGAAAACCACACAGTCACAGAGAGGACATGCAATCTCCACACAGAAAGGGCTCAGACCACCCCTCCTGGGAATCAAACCCAGGACCTTTTTGCTGTGAGGTGATGCATTATCCATTGTGCCACCCATATCATTATTCCTTCATCTTTTAAGGCCATTACAGGCTGGCCATGCAGTGAAGTACTTATATGCATGCAATGAATCATTGTCCTGCATAAAAATCATGATCATCTTGAAAGGTGTAGACTTTTTCCTGAACCAATGCTTGAAGAAAATGTCTTCTAAAAACTGGCAGTAGGTTTGGGAGCTGCTATTGAGTCCATCTTCAACCTGAACAGCTCCAATTAGCTCATCTTTAATAATACCAGCTCATACCACTTCAACCCCTCCACCTTGCTGGCTTCTGAGTCAAAGTGCAGCTCTATGTCCATCATTGATCTATAGGAATACTTTGAGCGACTGATGAATAAAGAGAATGAGAGAGAAGTTTGGATGATGTGAAGATAGTGAACCAGGAAGTGAAGTGAATTAGCAAGGTTGAAGAAGCGATGAAGTGGATGAAGAAGGGAAAGGCTGTTGGTCTAGATGACATACGTGTGAAAGCATGGTGTTTTCTGGGAGAGATAGCAGTGGAGTTTCTAACCAGATTGCTTAACACAATTGTGATAGGATTGGATGCCTGAAGGAGTGGAGATGAATTGTACTGGTACTGATTTTAAAGAATAAGGGTGAGGTGTAGAGCTGTAGTAACTATAGAGGAATAAAGTTGTAACTAAGGAAAGAGGTCATAATAAGTGAACAGCAGTGTGGTGGTGATCTGTAGCAAGAGTAGGGAGCAGCTTGGGGAGACACTGGAGAGGTGGAGATATGCTATAGAAAGGAGAAGACTGAAAGTAAGAAAGACAAAGACAAAATACATGAGTGTGAATGAAAGGGAGGATAGTGGAATGGTTAGGATACAGGTAGAAGAGGTGACAAAGGAGTAGAAATTCCAATACTTGGGATCTACAGGTGAGAGTGATGGGGAGTATGGAAGAAAGGTAAAGAAAAGAGTGCAAACAAGTTGGAATTTTTGAAGAAGAGTGGCAGGAATTATCCTGTGACAGATGGTTTCCAGCAAGATCTTGTATCTTGGACATCAGATTGTTCACCCTGAAAGCAGATCACAAGATACTAAAAGAAGTCTCCAATAACCCTAAAATGTCTTCACAGGATCTACAGCAGGCTCTTGCTACTGTTGATGTGAAAGTGCATGCCTCTACAATCAGAAAGAGACTGCAAAACTTTAACCTGCATAGGAGGTGTGACCCACTCCTAACGAAGAGAGCCACAGTGAGTTAGGACCCAAGAGCAGCGCCCAAAGCTGCTAGCACCCGAAATACTCTGAAAAACTCAATCTAAAAATTCAGACCCCAAAATGGGTGGAAAAGCAAAACCTTCAAAACCAATAGAAAACAAAATTCTCAAAACAGGTCGAAAACAAAACTGTCCAAAACTGTAGATTGTACTTGTGACTTTGTGTTGTTTTTTTTTTTTGGCTTGGCTTTTTATTTATTTATTTATTTTCATTTGGTTTTATATAGGGGGAATGACAGCTGGCAGTTGTCAATCTCTCCTGATTACCGTGCCTGCCTCCTTGGTCTAATTCCCATGGTCTGACTCCCTACATCGGTCTGACTACCCCTAGTGGCCAGGTGGGAACAGGTCCTTACCTTAAAGTCAAGTTTCATCCCTCATAAAAATAAAAGAGAAGAAATCATCACAACAAAAGTGTTGCCTCTGCATTTTTGAACTGTGTATGGATATTAGCATAAAATGAACCCTCTCAGTTCTAGTATTGATCACTGCATTCACTGCTTCACTAATTCTGAGCTAAAATGGACTGTCATAATCATATGATTTTTTTTTTGGAGAAATTATTGTCACACCTATGCTCTACACTTATTAAGATTGTCAGTTAAGTATTGAATGCAGCATACTGAAATTTCTGGCCAGTCACGTGATGATGCGCATGGTGAAAGATGTATTCACACATGCTAATTGTTGTTCCACATTGTTGTTTTACAGGCTGCATATGCTGAGTTCAGATATCAGTGCTCTGTGCTCATCTTGTGTATGTTTCCTGTGGTGCTAAAGGTCGATTGATTGGTGCTTGGGGCTTGGAAAAGGTCAAAAATGGCTCTGTCTTTGTGTCTGCCAGGGAGAAAAAAATACTCTCATGCCATTGCTAGATCTCTTTTAGGGGGCTTGTCCTTAAGCAGTGTATTTGTTTATTTGAATAAACAGATTAGGATTTGGGAAAACATCTTATTACAAGTTACAGCTAAGAAATAAGTATGATCAATTTACCAGTTAGTAATAAAGCTGCATAAAATATTAAATTTAGTTGTTATCTTTTCTCAAAAAATCTACTTTTCTAAATAACACCCTGAGAATCATTTTTGTAGTACTTATTGTATTAAAAACAATGTTATTGCTATTATAGTTTATGTCATGCCTTGTTTCATATTGTGTAATAATAAAGCTTACAAAAACAATAAATTGTTTAATCAGGGTTCAGCCTGGCCACCCATACTTTTTCCATCACAACAAAAGTGGCACGTTTAATTTTTTGTATCTGGACACTATTATCGGATGAACCCTCTGAATACCAGTAATGATTCCTGCTCTGTTGCTTCACTGATTCTGAACTGCAATGGAATGGAGTTTGACATTCAAACAATAATGTTCTGTTGGAGACACCATTGTTCTGCAGAACATGTTTCTGTCTTACTGTTATGGTGATATTGTCTCATATTTCTCCTTTGTGTCTCCTTGTTATATCTCTTTCTCTGTGTTCTAATGGCATAAAGATCCAGCTGTTGAGGTTTGCAGAGAAATGACTCCATCATCAAGCTGCTGTGAGCAAAATGGTATGCAAGTGCTCTGATTGGCTGTTCTACAGCTCCTCTCCCTTCTGTTGATGATACCTGCCTGACTGACCATTTCTCAATATGTTTTCTTCTCCTTACTTGTGTTCTCATTAACTCATCATGATTGGTCATAGTACTGTTTCATCAGGTCAAGCCAAGGGTTACCATCAAACAATCCTTTTGCTTCAAAATGGCTCCTAAATTAATGAAATTACCCAGAAGCATCTAACTGGGAGCCATGATAAGAGCTGATGGAAAATGGCTTCAGTGCTTTCCTTCAGCACAGAGAACACTTTTTTCTTTTTACCTTTTTTAATGACCAATATTATACATCAAAGGTCAAAGAAGACCTCCATAAAATGATAACATATATGGGACATTTCACTATTAATTTTTAAGAAAAAATATTTTTGTAGAATTGTATGTAATAAGTACAGATCAAAATCCTGAAAGAGTCCTCAATTTGTGGGTTTTATCAAGAATGCATCAGGAGTTTGTTGGTCAGGTTTCCCAGATGGTGGCAGAAGAGCACAACCATGCATAGTTTCATATTATAATCATTGTTCTGTGATCTTTGAGCTTTAGAAAATAATATACATATATATAATATGTTGTCATTATATACCATTACAAACGTTAATCAATAAAACTAGCACTTCCTTTAAATATTTTATGCTGTGACAGCTGCTAGCAGACCAAGAATGCTCAGCAGCCTGTCTTGAGCTGAGATGAGCTGTGATGTCAGCATGAATGGTGCTGTTCCAAATGGAGATTGTGCATACTAGTGGAACCTTTTAGATACTGCCAAGAATAGGAATCAGCATCAGAAATACTCTGTTTTAAGAAATGGCTTGAAAAACATGGTGTCTAGAGATGTTTAGAACTTTTTACTTACTCAGCCCTGCTTTAAAGGCAGTATTTCAGGAAGAGGAAGTATTCATTTGGGTATTGCAGTGAAGGTCTCTGCACAGGTGATGTCCTGGATGGAGTGGGAGGTTGAGGTTAGGCAAGAGTATAAGTTACATTATCTATGGTTTAGAGCTTGTGAAACTGAGGCTGTTAAGGCTTTTAAAATGTGGTCGGTTCAGTTACAGCCTGGGCGAAGCTGAAGCTGCCTGCCAGGGGTTCTGACTGTGCCTTATGAGAAGTCTCTTGTGTCTGCTGTTGATACAAGCCCTGATACTTCTACTCCCATACCTGCTCCTACTTCTCCTCCATCTATGGTGCAACCAGTTCTTGTTTCTGTATTTGATGTAATTAACTACATTCATTTGCTAAGTCTGTCTATGTAATCAAAGCTGAACTTGCCTGCCTTTGAGCATGTTGGGTAATGAGCATGATGAATAAAAGCAAAGAGCTCACTCAATTTCTAAGCTTCTGAATGTTCTAATGGGCACCGTTGGGGCCATGATCTGGAAGTGGAAAGAGCATAATTTCAGTAAACTGGCCACAGCCAGGTGCTCCATGCAAGCTTTTTGACAGAAGAGTCAAAAGAATAATCAGAAGAGTTGTTCAAGTGTCAAGGACCACTCGCAGAGAGTACAGTTTCTAAGAATTCATGCACTCAGCTGCATAACATTTGGACAAGCCAAGGAAATACTGGGGGAATACAGTCTAGTCAAATTAGCCAAAATTGAACTCTTTGGATGTCATTGCACACATGCAGGAGAAATAGTACTGGCACATTCTTGAAGAATCTGCTGCCATCTACCTGGATGCTGAAGATGAAATGAGGGTGGATATTTCATCAAGACAATGATCATAAACACACAGCCAAGGAAACTAACAATTCAGATTCAAGAAAATGAAGCTGCTGGAATGGCCCAGTCAGTCAACTGACTTGATTCCAAATGAAAATCTATGGAAAGAACTGAAGATCAGAGTTCATAGAAGAGGGCCCTGGAACCTTCGAGTTTTTAAGACAATATGTGTAGAAGAATGGGCCAAAGTTAGACCTTAGCAATGTATGCGACTAGTTTCTTAATATAGGAGGCATCTTGAAGCTTTCATTACCAACAAAAGCTTTTCTACTAAGTATTACATAAATTTCAGTAAGCATGTACAATATTCCCTGTGTCAATCCACTTTACTACACAAAACTTAATTTATGGACTTATTTGTTTTGATTTCTTGTGGATTACTTGGGCTGTTATCAAACATCTGGTATAAATTTCATGCTAGTTTTTTCTGAGAAAAACATTGATGTATTCAACACTTATTTTCCCCACTGTATACCATTTTGCATTTGTATGAACTAGTTCCAGAAACGTTTCATCAGCTCATGTGAAAACTGCTAACCACTCTTACATTAGAAATATTTTTTGACAAGTGATGCAATGCACTATGATTATCAGAGCCAAGGATCAGTTGAGGATTAAATGCATACTGATATACATTGCCTGCATTGCATAGACTAATTGGTGGTCCACAATGGTTGGAATCCATGAAGGGGCTAATTTTACTCTTTTACACCACTTTTCACAGCTGCAGGTCTCAAGTTGGATCTATGCTTATCTTGTGCATGTTTTGTGTGGTGCTAAAGGTCAATTGATTGGGGCTTGAGGCTCAGAAATGGTTGTGTGTGCTGGGCAGAGGAAATACTTTGTCATGTGTCAATCTCTTTCCCAGGGGCTTGTCCTATTGGACTGGTTTTCCTTTTAATAGAAGTCAGGATTTGAGGTAAAACCTGATTAAAAGTCAGTACTAAAGAATAATTGTGACCTACATTTACCAATAAACAATCAGTTTGTTAAATAAAAGTTTTTGTCACTATCTCTTCTTCCTTCCCCCCCATTTTCTTAATAACATAATTGGTATCTGTCATTAACTTTAGCTTGTTGGAGGAAAGTTAAGAGCCCAGACAGAACCTTTAAAAATTACTAAATTACTTAAGAATGATTAATTAATCCTTTCATTAACTTTTGTTTTAAAAGTTATATAATATGATTTATGGTATCAACTAAGATGGTTCTTAAAAGAAACAGTTTACTAAGATTTACAAAATTTTCCACTTCCCTCAGATATGGTCAGTCGGCCATGTATTGTGACCAATTTTTGTTTCTTTACTTCAGTGCTAGAACTATGAGTCTCGCATTGCTTAGTTGTTGATGTCCACAAAATATCTTTGCCATAAGTACATCCTCAAAACCTGAAGCCGAACATTATAGACAGCCCTTAGCCCTTCAACAGGCTCTTAGTTTTGTGACAATGAGTGTCATAAATTCTGAGCAATGTAATTTACATTTGTTCCTCCTGGAATAGTAGTATGTTTGTTAAAGGATATTTTTGGAGTTTTATTTATAGAAACAGTTTGTGTGACATCTGAATTCTAGTGTCTGTCAACATATATAGCTTGTAGCAGCAGTTATAACACACAAAATTTGGTCACTGAACATGTCTTATCTAATTGATTGTATCTATTTTTTTGTGAAAACAATCTTTAAAGGGTGGCTCTCAAGCTGGTCCTGCAGAAATACAGAAATGCTCTACAATGGAGGATTTTCTCCCTGGTCTGTTTCTAAGCTTCCAGATTGTTTTTCCTCTTTCCTCAATTTTGGCTGCAAACAAACTCCTTGGTGGGTCTCAGCCTGAACAGCCCCACACCAGCACTCACACCAATCAATCTGCTAAACAGGCTAATAACAGTGATTAGAGAGTGTTAGCTTGGCCTCCTGTTCTTAAGATTCAGTGGGCAAATAGGAGGGCAGGGGAGTGTGAAAGAGGGGGAAGAGTGTCACATCCTGTGGCTTCTATAATCACCCTCCCCCTCTGTGATGATTAACTGATTGGATTTAGGATCAAATTAACAGATGGACATGGGAAGTACAGTGAGGCATGATAGCATGAATGCAATGCCAGACTTCCTGTTGGAATCTAAAACATGAGGATACATGAGGAAGTCACCTGCAGCTGTTTGTTCTGAAAGCCAGTCCATTTCCTTCAGAGAGAAAGGAGTTCTGTAATAGTTAAAGCTAGGATTTGTGTCAATAAGCATTTTGAGATCCTCTGGATGAATATATGTATTTTGAATGGGGATGTGAAAATTAATGTGTCATTTTAAAGCTGTGTCCACTCTGGCAATTTTTAGGAACTTTTTTTATTTTCTTCAAAGTAAATGTGTAGGTCATAATAGGACAAAACCAAAATTATTCATTAAAGACTCAATATTTGCAGCTTAAGTACTTAAATCTCAACACAGACTTGCACCTTAGAGACTCAGAAATGTAAGACTTAATGGAACCTTTTTTTTTGACTCACACTTTCCACACACTCAGGCCTAAAATAGGACTCTTCTTTTTTCTCTTCAGATTCCCATGTATCACTATCCATATTGCCTAACCCATCAATTAAGAAAGTCAAAGGACTTTTCACGTATATTCATATTCAATCAATTAAACACATAATGGCATCAATCCAACCAAGCCACACAGCATACTTTGTTACAGGCATGAAACATAACCGTGATCACCTATTGAAGTGCGCTGATGTCAGTCAGTCAGTCATTTTCTGCCGCTTGTCCCAAGTGGGGTTGCAGGGGAGTGCTGGAGTGCATCCCAGCTCACACAGAGCGAAGGACGGGGGACACACCCTGGATAGGTCGCCAGCCCATTGCAGGGAGGAGCATGACGGGGACAGCACCTTGCTCAAGTTCAAACCCCTGATCCTCTGATCATGTGGCCAACACCCTAACCACTAGGCCACTGCTGCCCCGGGTTTGAACCCCTTCCCAATAGGTTGCCCTGAGGTACCCTTGAGCAAGGTGCCGTCCCCATCACTGCTCCCCGGGCACTTTCAATAGCTGCCCACTGCTACATGGTGTTTGAGTGTGCATGGGTAAAATGCAGAGGTCCAATTTCGTTGTGGTTCATTGTCTGCTGTGCTTTTACCTCGCAATGACAAGGGTTGTCACTTTCACTTTCACCCCCAATCCTCCGATCATGCAGCCAATGCCCTAACCACTAGGCCACCACTGCCCCCTGTGTGCTGATGTTGTATAGTATATTTCAAATAATGTGTCTCAATTTATTTTACTGTTGTAAAACACTGCTCTACTTGTCAGCCTGTACATTAGAACTGTATTCAGAAATAGACACCTAGCAGTAACAGATTCTTTCCATTGAGAAGTGCTTTACTATGTGTAATTAATTCATTGTGTGTCCTTCGACATCCATCCATCTATAGTGTTTCATCTACATCCGCCATCCTCCTACCACCAGCTTCTTTGATTACCCCCCTCACTTTTTTCTTAGCGTTCTGTTGTCATGGTGACAGTCTCCCATGGTTGCATCATAAATTAAGTAGGGGGGGGGGGGGGGGGGTTGGGGTCATCACTCCACTACCACTAGAGGTCATCACTCCACATCTCCACACCAGTGGATCTCCAAGGAGTACTGAACATTGTATATGGAAATACATGCTCAACACAACTGATTTAACAAACCCTTCTTAAGTTCCACTGAGGGGTGATAAATAGAGGACCACAGAAAAAGTCAAGAACCACAATTTGAGATACTTTGCTTTGTGCCACTCATAAGACATCATGTTCCAGACAAGCTGTTCTATTTCCAAAGATTGCTGACTAAGAATGAAGGAGTTCAGTTTTTTTCCAGAAACGACTGATTTTTTTTTTTAAAGAGTGTTACTGAAAAGAGTAATTTAACATATTCAATATCCCTGTTGTGTTTCATTGTAAATTTGTGGCACTTTGGGGAATTTTAGGAACAAAGCATTAAAGGTTAAAACAGCAAAATAAAATGTTTTTCAACAACCAAGACTGAGAAACTGACATATAGCTGTGATAAACACTTATGCAATACTAGGGGTTTGAAAAGGTCATTACAAATGTAAGCATGACCTTTAAAAGATATGAAGTTCACCTTGCCAAAAACTCCCACTGGAAATATGCAAACAGCACAGCAACAAGCTGAGTGCATCTTCAGATCAGTTCTTTACTAAATCAGTCATGAAACTAGAAGTTAATGTTTGGTAACTTCACTGAAAAGAAACAAGCAGACAGAGAGGATGAAGATACATCTCAGAAAGCACAGCATGGCCTAAATCTTCACAAAAGCTCAATAACTTTCTTCGTCCTTTCACATCTTAATGATATTAATTGCTGACCTCTTGTGAAGTGCCATAATCATTTTGTGTTTACCTGATCCAAATGCAAGGCTGGCCTCTTCTTCAAGTCTGCACTTAATGTGATTTTCTATGATGTGTGAGCAGAATAATGTCTCTTCAGAAGTAAAACAGTAAAAGGTCCAAAAGTGGAGGGAGGATACCCTCTTGTGCCTAAAGATGTAGCTGCACTGTAAGGTGTTTTCAGAGGAAATGACAACTTGTGATAAGGCAGCTTTAATTTACTTAAAAGAAAATATAAGCTGCCAAAAGTTTGTAGTAGTGATGCAATAGAAAAAACATTTTCTAAGAAACCCTTTCTAAGAAAATGTTCAATTTCCTGTAATTGTGAATGAGATGCCAGTGTACAAGACATTTTTAAAACAAATTAAATGAAGGTATATGATGTAACAGACAATTATTGCCATTGAATGATAAGGAAGAATGAATGTATTTTTATTCATAAAGATGATATGTTAATTCACAAAAGATGATCTGAAAATAGAAATGTATTATCACATATTTATCCATCACTTTATTTCAGAAATTTTCCACACTTCAGTTTGTATATTCACCCTATGCCTGGAGGCTTTAACAGACGCCTAACCGGCTATTCAAGCTGCAAAGTTATTCACCACATTACTTCCAGCTAAACTACCTCATTTCCCGTCTTCCTATACAGCACACTTAAACAAGCAGCTACTAAGCTAGATTTACACCCTAGCATTAGCCAGTCGTCGCCCACTGTAAAAACATCAGGAAAGGCTTTTGAACATCAGGAACAACACTGTCTGCCTGCTGTCCAGCCTACAAAAGAAAACAGTGAAGTGCTTTTGAGAGCTTGTACTCACATTAAATGATGTCTATATCCAAAAAGGTATTTGAGAGGGTCTCTGCTCATAATTAAAAAAAGGAATCCCTGTTTTTAAAAGCAGGCGTACGTAGATGTCAAATAATTAAATTTAATAATATTAAATGTAAAAAATAATTTTTAATATTAATTTTAATAAAATTGCATTATGTTTGAAAGCACATGAGCCTTGCACATCAAATTTTATACAGTTTATATTTTAAAACCATTTATTGTTTTTTGCCCTAACCCCACAACCTTTCATTGTTGCTTAAATACTCTCTACTGGCTTTCAAACAGGCATTTTAGACCAAAAAAGTCATTAATTACAAGTGGCTCCAATCTTTTCATACCTAGAATAAGTTCTCTGTGTAACTTTGATTTTGTATTTATTTCAGTTAAGGAGTTGTTTTCATTATTCAAAAAAAAACCATTAAGGACTGGACTCTGCAACTTTTTATATTTATTTTGAAAAAGGGAGAGGGAACAACTCGCGAAACTAGTCACTAGAAACTAGAAACTAATTAGTCACTTGAAACTGGTAATTCAATTGAAACTAGTAATGTGTTAAAAAAGTGTAATGTGGATACTCAAAGCATGAACCCAAAGAGTTAAATTGAAAATGGCATAATTTGTGATGATTACAATCAGAACGATTGAGTGTTAATTACCCGTTCAATCAGCAAACACAGAACTCACTCTACATTAGTACGTTTTTATTTGACGTAGTGACAGGAATACTGGACACAACAGAGAAAAGGAACAGCCATTGTTCTGGATCTCTCTCTTTGTCTTATGTCCAGCATGTCCCAGTGGACAGGCAGGGTATATCGGGCACATGCCCTTATCAGTTCTCCGTCCAACGGGCAATAAAAGAAAAGCTGGGCTGGAAAAGTGATAAAGAGATGTGGTCGACATAGAACTGAGCATTTGAGGGAACTGGAATGATACACCAACTCTCAGATAGTGTTGCCCTTTTTTGGATAAACTCATATAAGTGACACCAAAGAATCCCAAAACATCTGCATGCAGAGACAATCAGCAAAATATGGTCCAAGACATTCCTTTTAAGAAGCAACATGTTATTTAAAGAAGGTGCACAAGAAAGCAGCAAAAAACTGTTCTTACCATCTTTTCAAAGGGTCAGAAATAAAGAACTTGCTTTTTAGAATCCAGTTCCATCCATCCTGCTTCACAGTCCTCACCTGTGCTAAGTAAAGGTGTTTTCACATTAAAAAACCCAAGCCCACTGACACCCAGACAGTGAAGAAGTTCTTTGGAAACGCCCTGTTCCTGAGGGGTTTTTTGTTATTATTATTCCATGCTCCGCCCTGTTTCTTCTTTTCAAAACTTCTATTGGTAGACAGTGGGGTGGGAGGGATGTGTACTGTCTTCTGTGGAACAGTAACAAACAAAAAAAAGTCATTCTCACACAGGTGTGGTTTAGCTGCACATTCCAGCACACATACCTGTCAGCTGTTTATTCATCCTCATGCCCTGGAGAACATTACTGTCTTCCAGTATCAGAAAATCCCAAAAAACCTTTAGTTTCCATTCCTCCTCTTACACTCGACCAACATAACCACCAGCACATTTTATTGTTAAAAATTTTACACATTGTGTTGTTCCTAGTATCATTCGTGTTAATTACAGTTGCTTGCTTGTTTCACATTTTAACGCCACCATCCCCTCCCCCAACCACTGAATCCCCAATGTCCCAGAAAAAAAGAAGATCTAAGCCATATAACTAACAAATGGGAGCCTTGGCTAATCATTTCATATAAAATACTGTACAAATAACTTTATTTCTATTTGTATTATTTACTCAAAATTTGGAACCTATAATATTACAGATCAAAGCAAAGACACCAAACATTGTACCAAATATGTTTAATAGCTACAGATCCCCTGGCCAAAAGAATAATGGACAGGTTTGTAAGTAAAGCTAAACTTTTTCAATATTTGTCAGCTAAACCTGCCTATATATGTAAAGTATGTAACAGTCCTTCTTGTTTCTTGTACTGTGTTTTCTGTGTATTTCTGGATAACCTGAGTTTTCTTACTTGTTTCAAAACAAGTGAGTAAATGATGTGTGTGTGTGTGTGTGTGTGTATGTGTGTGTGTGTGTGTGTGTGTGTGTGTGCGTGTGTGTGTGTGTGCTTGTAAAATGGATTAAGAACTTTGCACAAAAGATGAAAAGGTGCTGATTCAGTTTTCTGTCAGTCAAATTTAGTGAATGACTGGTTTGATTGCCTGGAGGCTCCACTTCTAATCTTTAACCAGTACTTCCCAGATTATAGGTGTATCTTTCAGGACGGTTATTTGATGAGACAGGCATTAACCTCACCACAAAGTAAAAAAAAAATATTATGGCTTCTTTACCACAAACAGATTACACCTAATGTAAGACTAACAAGGATTTAAGAGTGAATCACTATGAAATTTAAAAGCAAAACTAGATTTAAATCAAACCATAATATAAGAGTTTAAAGACATTAGATGCTGTATTCTGCACCGAAACATCCATCTTGACAGCCCTAATAGTTTAAATAGTTTTATGATTTGGTTCAGTATTCTCTTGCTACAATACATAGCATGTATCATGCAAATTTCTTATATAATCAATGGGAATCCCTGTAGTGTCATCCAACCTTGATTTCTGGCCTATCTAAAATATGCAGGCTAACTTTTGTGTAACTCTTACTTTAAGGAAAGCAGTGATTTTACTTTTATTCAGCATTAAACTGATGCCAGAGTAAGGTTTTTTCCACTTTCAGCAAGAGAAAAAACAAACGGATGTGAAACTTATCTGGACACCCAGATACCTTGCTTTTTGTATTTTTTTAATTACAGTATCTCACAAAAGTGAGTACACCCCTCACATTTTTGTAAATATTTTATTATATCTTTTCATGGGACAACACTGAAGATATGACGCTTTGATACAATGTAAAGTAGTCAGTGTACAGCTTGTATAACAGTGTAACTTTGCTGTCCCCTCAAAATAACTCAGCACATAGCCATTAATGTCTGTGTGCTGAGGTCTCCATTTCTTCCGGTCCTCTGCATCTTCCTGCTTCAAACAGACCACCTGCACGTCCTCTCTTACCATGTCCATAAACCTCCTCTTTGGTCTTCCTCTTCTCCTCTTTCCTGGCAGCTCCATCTCCAACATCCTCCTTCCAATATATTCCTCATCTTTTCTCTGGACATGTCCAAACCAACGCAACCTTGCTTCTCTAACCTTGTCTCCAAGATGTCTAACCTGAGCTGTCCTTCTAATATACTCATTTCTAATCCTGTCCATCCTTGTCACACCCAACAAAAATCTCAGCATCTTTAACTCTGACACCTCCAGCTCCGCCTCCTGCCTTTTCATCAGTGCCACCGTCTCCAACCCATACAACATAGCTGGTCTCACTACTGTCCTGTAAACCTTCCCTTTTACTCTAGCTGGTACGCGTCTGTCACAAATCCCTCAAGCCACTCGTCTCCACCCATTCCGACCTGCCTGCATTCTCTTCTTCACCTCTCTTCCACACTTGCCATTACTCTGAACTGTTGATCCCTGTTGAATGATGTTGATTGATGAAGTATTTAAACTCTTCTACCTTTGTTACCTCTACTCCCTGCATCCGAACCACTCCACTTTCCTCCCTTTTATTTACACTCATGTATTCTGTCTTTGCCCTATTCACTTTCATTCCTTTCCTCTCTAGAGCACATCTCCATCTCTCCAGGGTCTCCTCATGCTGCTCCCTACTCTCACTACAGATCACAATATCATCAGCAAACATCATTATCCACAGAGACTCCTGTCTAACCTCGTCCGTCAACCTGTCCATTACTATTGCAAACAAGAATGGGCTCAGTGCTGATCCTTGATGTAATCCAACCTCTACCTTAAATGCATCCATCACTCCCACTGCAGATCTCACCACTGTTACACTGCCATCAAACATATCCTGAACTACTCTCACATACTTCTCTGTAACAGCAGACTGCTTCATCCAAACCGCAACTCCTCTCTAGGCATCCTGTCATATGCTTTCTTCAAGTCCACAAAGGCACAATGCAACTCCTTCTGACGTTCTCTGTACTTCTCCATCCACACCCTCAGAGCAAACATTGCATCTGTAGTGCTCTTTCTCGGCATAAAACCATACTGCTGTTCACTAATCCTCACCTCTTTTCTTTACCTAGCTTCCATTACTCTTTCCCATAAGTTCATGGTGTGGCTGATCAACTTTATCCCTCTGTAGTTAGCTCTGTGCATCACCCTTATTCTTGAAGATCGGTACACTTCATCTCCATTCCTCAGGCTTCCTCTCACTTTCCAAGATTGTGTTAAACAATCTGGTCAGAAACTCAACTGCCATCTCCCGTAAACAACTCCATGCTTCCACTGGTATGTCATCCGGTCCAACATCCTTTCCATTCTTCATCCTCTTCATCGCTGGCCTTACTTCCATCTTGTTTATTTGCTGCACTTCCTGGTTCACTCTCCTCACATCATCCAATCTTCTCTCTCTCTCATTTTCTTCATTCATCAGCCCCTCAAAGTATTCCTTCCATCTGCTCAACATGCTCTGTTCACCTGTGAGTATGTTTTCATTTCTGTCTTTAATCACCCTGACCTGCTGCACATCTTTCCCAGATCTGTCTCTCTGTCTAGCCAATCGGTAAAGGTCCTTTTCTCCCTCTTTACTGTCCAACCTCTCATACAATTCACCAAAAACCTTATCTTTTGCCTTCGCCACTGCTTTCTTTGCCCTGCGGTTCATCTCCTTATACACCTGTTTACTTTCTTCATCTCTCTGACTGTCCCATGTCTTCTTTGCCTCCCTTTTCTTTTGAATACAATCTTGGACCTCTTGGTTCCACCACCAGGTTTCCTTATCCTATTTCTTCCTTCCAGATGTCACACCAAGAACATTTCTAGCCATCTGCCTTATCACTTCTGCAGTAGTTTCCCAGCAATCCGGTAGCTGTTCAACACCTCCCAGTGCCCGTGTTAACTCCTGCCTGAATTCCACCTTGCTGTCCTCCTCCTTCACCTTCCACCACTTGACCCTCTACTCTGTCTTCACTTTCCTCCTCTTCTTGACCTCCAAGGTCATCCTACAGACCACCATCCTATGCTGTTTAGCTACACTCTCCCCATCACTACTTTGCAGTCTCCAGTCTCTTTCAGACTGACCCTCCTGCAAAGAATATAATCCATCTGTGAGCATCTTCTTCCACTCTTATATATCACCCTGTGCTCCTCCCTCTTCTTAAAATAAGTATTAACTTGACACCATGCCTACCCATCACCTCCTCATCACATCTGTTCACTTCACCAACATGACCATTAAAATCTGCACCGATTTATCACTCTCTCTCTTGGGTACACTATCTATCACTGCAACTAACTCACTCCAGAATTTTTCTTTCTCTTCCATCTCACAACCTACTTGTGGAGCATAAGCACTAACAACATTCATTATCACCTATTATAACCTTCAACTTCCAGCTTCAAACTCATCACCCCCCCGACACCCTCTTCACCTCAAAAACACTCTCCACATACTCTTCTTTCAGGATAACACCTACCCCATTCCTCCTTTCATCCACACCATGGTAAAACAATTTAAACCCTCCTCCAATACACCTGGTCTTACTACCCTTCAATCTAGTCTCTTGCACACACAAAATATCAACCTTTCTTCTCTCCATCATATCAGCTAGTTCTCTACCTTTACCAGTCATGCTGCCAACATTCAAAGTCCCTACTCTCACTTCCATTCTCTCCCCTTCTTTCTCTCCTTCTCCATCTGGACATGCCTTCCGCCTCTTCTTCTTCTTCTTCTTCTCCTTTGGCCAACAGTAGTCCAATTTACTTCCCTGTAGGCTAACAGTACTGGTGGCGGTCGTTGTTGACCCTCGACTGATCTGGTATGGAATTCTGTATCATTGTCCGCATATTGATTTGGCAAAGTTTTACACCGGATGCCCTTCCTGACATAACCCTCCCCATTTACCTGGGCTTGAAGAAATACACTGGCTTGTGCATCCCTAGTGGCTGGGTTACATACAGTACTGTGCAAAACGTTTAGGCAGGTGTGAAAAAATGCTGTAAACAAAGAATGCTTTCAGAAATATAAATAATGATTGTTTATTTTTATCAATTTACAAAATGCAAAGTGAGCGAAAAATCGAAGAAGAAAAATCTAAATCAAATCAATATTTGGTGTTACTACATTTTGCCTTCAAACCAGCATCAGTTCTTATAGGTACACTTGCACAAAGTCAGGGATTTTGTAGGATTATAGTCAGGTGTATGATCAACCAATTTTACAATTTTGCCGAACAGGTGCTAATGATCATCAATGTCACACGTAGGTTGAAACACAGTCATGTTTGGAACAACCTACCAGCCGAGTTCCTTCAAAAACTGTATGCAAGTGTACCTAGAAGAATTTATGCTGTTTTGAAGGCAAAGGATGGTCACACCAAATATTGATTTGATTTGTATTTCTCTTTTGTTCATTCACTGCATTTTGCTGATTGATGAAAATAAATGATTAACACTTCCATTTTTGAAAGCATTCTTTGTTCACAGCATTTTTCACACCTGCCTAAAACTTTTGCACAGTACTGTATATTATATAACCTACCTGAATAATGGATAAAGACAACCTGCCCAACCACCCTAAAAAGACACATTTCAAAACATCCTGCCCAGAGTATTCAAATATAGCCCAAAGTATTAAAGTGACATTGAAAACAGATCTATCACCTTCAAGATATATGAGAAGGATGGATCAAGTGACAAATACACCACTTAAGTTAACACCAACTGGTGCAAAAAAACAATAATTTTTATTAACAATCAAGTGTGACCTTTGATCCACCAACTAGATACAACTGCCTACATCTGCAGCTGACTAACCAGTTAATGTGATGTATAAATATCATTGCAGGCAGCACTGCAGGAATGTGTAATGCATGGTTGACTATGAGCTTGTCTGTGATACAAGTGGTCCTCATGCAGTATTAATCAGAAGAATTTCTCTCTTGGCTGCCCGCTCTCATCACTGATCACTGCAAGCACTGTCTGTGTGTGCCAGTCTTTTTCCATCTCTCTGTAATTGATGCTTCTTGGCTTCTGGGATTCTAAAAGTTGGGGTTTTGAAGGCGATTCTGGATTGTAAGCACAATATTAAACACTCATTTTGCTTTTTATTACTTTTAAATATCATTAAAAAAAGAAATAGCTGTGCAGATTTTAAGCAGACTTGTATGGTTCAGTCACACACACACCTCAAGCTACATACAGTTATTAGTTCATCTCAGACTAGGGTTTGTACACTTTGCAACATACAGTTATCTACAAACGAGTGTGTTCCTTGGCATGGGCCTAGCACAGGACTGAGGATGTTATGAGCTGAGTAAAGTTTAGCCTGTTGCCAAGCATTTCTGAATCAAATATCACATCCTAAATTGCTGCAGTGTACTCAGCACATGGTCCTGCTTTCACATGGGTGACTGAAAAAGCACCCTCTCAATGAATCTATGAACATTACTCTAGGGGAGTTTGATATTAGCTGTGAACTTGCAAGTTTCAATTCCAGTTTACATTGCGCAGATGTGGTGCTCAAACAGCACTGTAACTGAAACTTCATACATCTGCCGCTCAGCATTTCCCAAGCCAACCAGTTTATGCCAGACTCCAAAATGGCCAGAAATGCCATTGTCTATAAAAATGGTGTTCTAGATGGCTGCTGTGGCTATCAGCTATGAAGTGTATTTTTGTTCACTTTTGTAGATAAAGATTTGTCACACCGTGTCAGATGGCATAACAAAATGCAGGGAAGCAAACAGTTGGCTCAGCAGCTACTGGAATTGCTGTGTCAGCTTTAGATAAAAATCAGGAACCATGGACTAATCCCTCTAGCTTAACCTGCTCCATAGGGATTACCACTGTTAGCAGAGCAGGCAGCTTGATAAAGACCTTTAAAAAAAAATACAAAATAGCAAAGGTTGTGTCTGGTATAAATTCACACATTTCATGTTTCAATCCCCCACCAAATCTCGCCCAGACCCCTCTTTTCTAAAAGATGTCTATTTCTTTATCAAACACAGTGGCAGGTCAGTGGTTGCCTAGCAATTAGAGATTAGGCCGTCTGATCGTTGAACGTTGTGGGTTTGAGTCGTGGACCAGCAAGGTACCCCAATCCCTGCTCCCAAGGCGCTGTACATGGCTGCCCACTGCCCAGTGCAGAGCAGCATTTTGTTGTGGTTCACTTTTTGCTGTTCTTTGTGTTCACGATGACAAAGTGTCATTTTCACTTCAGTTTCACACATTAGCCAATTTGAAACTTGGCTGAGAAATATTGGCAATCAGCTGCTAATATAAAATATTTCTCCCAAATTGCCATATTAAAGATGCTTCCAGCTTCAAGTCACCCCTTCGACTCGCAGGGGACAATTTCAGTCTCACAGTCACATGAACAGACAAGCGGAGACTGAGTGCCCTGAGGGCGCTCGAGCTGAAAGACATGTCCCACCGCATGGTCGAGGCGTCTCGTCTCATTGTGCGTATGTATATGTGTGTGTGTGTGTGTGTGTGAGAGAGAGAGAGAGAGAGAGAGAGAGAGAAAGAGAGAGAGAGAGAGTGAGTGAGTGAGTGTGTGTGTGTGTGTGTGTGTCACTCAGCTCTGCTAATCCAGTTCGGGGTGCATGTGGTCATCTGTTTTGCCGCAGAGAGAGCGAGAGAGAGAGAGAGAGAGAGAGAGAGACCCCTGCGGAAACCCGCTCGTAGCGCTTCGTATTCTTCTCGTCGGGGTGCGTGTGCGTATATGTCATGTATTTAGTTCTTTGTGGGGAACAGATGTCTTCAGATTTTTCCCTGTGTTTGATTTTTATTGAATTTATCGACTTTATGTTACGATCTTGCCTACAAAAAATGTTGCAGAAGTTTTTGTTTGTTCGTCTGCTGAACATCTTTCTATCCTCCATCCAGAGAATCTCTTTCAGCTGCCTGCTCTCATCACTGATCAGTGCTGGCACTGTCTGTGTGTCAGTCTTTTTCTATCTCTCTGTAACTGTTACTTCTTGGCTTCTGGGGTTCTATAGGTAAGCTAGTGTTGGTTAGTGTAGGTATAATACAAAACACTCATTTTGTTTTTTTTAAACTTTTCAATGACACCACCCTGGTCAGAATAAGTGGTTAAGAAAATTAATGAGTGAAAGTGAATGTCAGTGTGAGGTAGGAAAAAAAGCTGTACATTTTTTTGTTTTTGTTGACCTGCAAACCCTTATCATAGTCACCATCTTTTCCATCTGTTTAAATCTTTTTTAATGCTACAGCATAAAAGTTTAATATTAGTCTGTAAGGGGAATAAAATACAAAAGAAACATTAACAATTAAGATAAAAGTGCAAAAGGTTTTCCTTTTGATCAAGGTGAGAGTTTAGGTGAAAGTGTCATCTGCAAAAATCTCTATCTTTTGGCAGACTTTTTCATTTTGGCAGACTGAAGTTCTGCTTCTGAACCTCAAATTGATTGTAGCAGAAAAACAAACAAACATGGCATCAGTGTGGCAACTAGACAAGCAAGGATCTCAAGAATCAGCTCTAAATCTACTTTGTTATTACACTTCTGAGGGCATATGAAGGTAAAATCGTTCTGCTAGCAGCCTTCATCTAGGTTTAATTTTCATTCATGATTAGATCAGCATTGTGGACCCTTCAATTCTTCAGCCAAGCTGGTGAGTAAACTGTCTGTGATGTTGATAGATGCTGATAAAATTAAAGAACAGGTGGTGGAACTGACAAGATCCCAATCTACAGTTAACACCATCAGAAGAGAGGAAGTGGAGATTGTTCAGGATTTACCATCACTGAAAATGCTTATCACCCCTTTTGCAGTGGTAAGAGCTGCATCCTTATTCAATATAGATAAAAAAAATTGTTTCGTTTTGTTATTTTTGCCTACTGGTGGATCTGTCTTTCTGTCTGTGCAGTTAATAATAATAACATAAGCAGTTTCAAACAGGATCAATACGGTTTTTCTGATTTTGATCTCCCCATAGTCTATATGTGCTTTAGTGCTGTTGATACTATACATTATACATGAATTTTCCCATGACACTGATCAAATCCCCACAGGAAGCAGTCATGCGAGTTTTGTGCCATCCAAGCTTAACATCTTAGCAGACATGCATTTGGCAGCTCCCATTAGGGGATGCCACAGTGGATCAACCGTCTCCATATCTTCCTGTCCTCTGTATCTTTCTCCTTCAAATCAGCTGCCCCATCTCACAATACCCATGAACCTCCTTTTTGGTCTTTCTGGCCTCTTTCCTTGCAGTTCTTCTCAGCATCCTTCTCACAATGTAATCCTTGTCTCTCATGTGTACATGTGCAAACCAGCGCAACCTCGCTTCTCTAACTTTGTCTCCAAAACATCCAATCTTAGCTGTCCCTCTAATATACTCCACTTTCCTCCTTTTTGTTCACACTAATGCATTTTGTCTTTTTTCTATTCACTTTCATTCCTTTCCTCGCTTGGACATATCTACATCTCTACAGGTCTCCTCAAGCTGCTCCCTACTCTCACTACAGATCACAATATCATCAGCACACATCATAATCCACGAGGACTCCTGTGTAAGCTCGTCCATCAACCTTTCCATTACTATTGCAAACAAGAATGGGCTCAGTGCTGATCCTTGATGTAATCCAACTTCTACTTTAAATGCATCCATTACTTCTACTACAAACCTCACCACTCTCACACTATACTGTACTACCCTCACATTCTTCTCACAAAGCATACTTTACACACCATGATAAAAGTATCTGAATCTTCAAATATACCTTGCCTTACTTCCAACCTAGTTTCTACCCTCACTTCCACTCTACTACCCTTCCTTCTCTTCTGTTGCTTTCAAACATGCTTTCCGCCTCTTCTTCTTCTTCTCCTTTGTGCCAACAGTAGCCCAATTTCCACTTGCACCCTGTAGGCTAACAGCACTGGTGAGCGATACAGTATGGAAATCTGTTTTGTTGTCCACATATTGATTTGGCAAAAGTTTTACACCAGATGCTTTTCCTGATGTTACCCTCCCCATTAATCTAGGCTTAGGATTAGCATGAAAAAATACATTGGCTTGTGCATCCCTAGGGGCTTGGTTAGGAAGGACAGCAGAAGATGAAAATATTAAGTTTTATATTCTCTTATAACACTGATCCCATGCATCTACCAACATCACTATAGGTAGTCTGGCAATAATTAAAGCGTTACTTTTATTACAGTGGATTTGTAATTGCAGTAGGGATTCTGCTAATGCTCAGAGCAACACGGGCTTGATAGGGAGAGTATTTGTGGAAAAGCCTTGCAGCAATGATTCTTTACATTCCACTGCGTCCAGCATATTTCAAGTCTGCAGCTCGAATTTCTTTGCTCTTCTAGACTGTTACTGGCAGAGTGAACAGTCACAGCACAACAAGACAATTGTTCTTTTAGCACAGCACCTGTTTTTTTTTTTTGCGTTGTCAAAGGTAAAGATCAGGACCCTCCAAAAGTATTGGAACAGCAAAGCAAATTTGTTTTGCTTTGCGATGCACTGAAGACTTTTAGGTTTTTTAGGTAAAGAAGAACTGAAGATAAGCAATCAGATTTTCACTGGTCTTTATTATAATTATGACTTATAATTTCACACAAAGAGAAAAAAGGCAACAAAGTACACACAAACACATACTTGCAGCCACTTTTACATGTTTACACACAGATTGTAGATGACCCACTGGAAAAAAGAGACCTCAAATTGTCTCTGAGGTCCCCTACAATAATTTTGAGATGATGAAAGACGATTTGTACAGTAGATATGGGTTTCTTCCTCTCTACCTCTCCATTGTCTTTTAGAAACCAAGGGCTGTTCAATTAAGGAAGGACTTGATTAGGTCCTCATACTGAGCTCAGATAATTTTTTTGGAACTCCGCCATCGCAAGAGGGCTGGGACTATTGGCTGTTCAGTGAAATGCCCGTGTGATTCAGGCCTAATATAAGGGTTTCCCTTAGAAGAAATGACAACACACTTAGCATGATGTAATAGCCCATTGTCAAGACATTTCTCCTACATGTTGTCTTCCCATTGATGGGTGTTACTTGATTCTTCTGCTGTTCACAGTGTTTTAATGAGGCACCACATTTTAGCAATGAACTGTACATATATTTAAAAAATTATGAATAAGACGTGCTCTGTCAATGGTTATAAATCTTCAGTTTCTGCTTGCTCCTTGGACTTGCATAAGTTCAATATTCCACTTTTTGAGGTGAGGATGAAGTCATTATGTGCTAGAAGATAATCACTAAATGCTTCACAATATAAGTTTGAATAGTAGTATGATAGAGAGTTATTTTACAGTTTGCAAATGGTAGGTATTTGTGAGTGTGTGTGCAAGAGCAGAAATCATCTTAAAGACTGTCATGTTTTAAAAATATTATTATAGTAGTAGCTGCAGCAGCCGTAATATTAATATTAGGATTATGTTGAAAAAACTGGGCATCTTCTGAACACCACAAGCAAGTTACTTAAAAAGTTAATCTGTGTTTTGATGTGCTGTATTGTAGAAACTTATACTGGCACAAATACCATGCAGCTAATCGACTTGCTTTTCTTTGTGTGAAGATGTTTTGCACTAACTGAGTGAGGATCTTCCTCTGGCCCAAAGTTCAAAATGCATTGGCCTAATCTTTTAACACATTAAGCAACATATACTCCCCCTCCAGCTCCTAGCCTAGATTACACAATGCAGAGCCCCATTTCTCTCCAGCAGAGGGCTTTCTCATGTGTTTCTATTAATAGCTATTAACTTTATTTCTCCAGTGAGCAGCTTTTCTTGAATGTCTCCCTTTGTTTCCTAAACAATGCAACCATGCAATCCGTAATTGCCTAAGACATAACAACACAGAAGATTCCTGAGCACAACACTGTGCAGGCTGAATGAGCCATCAGTATATTTCAGATAAGCAACAGCAGCCTGTGGACAGGAGCTCTTGCTAAGATCTATATAAATGCAAACTTGTTTCAATATTTATTTTTCTAATGTGGTTGACTTCAAGCAGCATTTTGATATTATAGGAGCTGCTGTTGAGTCCAGGTGTCAAAGTAATGACTAATGACAAAATAATGACAGCTGATGTGCCTCAGGCCGTGTTTATGCCACATTTGATCCTGTTCTGCTTTGCCAAGATGCTGAGGACACATATCTGCCTACACTTTATAAATGATCCCCCCCACCTCTCACCACAACCAAACCATTTTTGGCAATGCTGAACTGCACTCGGTTGCTATGGACACAGATTATGTTTTTAGCCGTTCCTATTTTTTATCTTTCTTTTTCTTTCTTTGTTCCTTCCTTTCTTTCTTTCTTTGTGAAAACCGTGTCCATGACAACAAACTGGCTATTACAGGAACTGCAATGCTATTTCTTTTTTAAGAGGCGGCACCAGTATAAAGAAACCATGAGGCTAAGCTGACCCTTTAGTAGGTCTGTTTTGCTTGACATCTTTTATATGCTGGGCATAGTCAATATGGAACTAGGAAGCATCATCTAAAGACAAACAGATGTTTCCTTCCTTGATACAATTGACATGCATGCATGTACACTGTTGAGCAAATGTTGTGTAGTACCTGTCCTTGCAGACACTCTATGTGCCACTGTGTGTGTGTATCACACATGCCGAGTGTTAATAGTGGCACTGAGCTTGTAGAATGGTGCTCCTCTTTGTTTTTCTCCTTACTGACACTAATTGTGGCTTGTGTATGAAGATGAACTAAAGAGCCTCTTCTCTAATAATGAATGGCATGGCGAGGCTGAATTCAGACACATTTCAATAGTTATTATTCACTGCTCAGTGACAAGATGAAATGCCGGGTGACACCAAGGACGCCTGTGACAAGAAACCTACTGAGTGCTAGGCAATGATTGTTTCACCTCTGTGCTCATCCTGGACTCCCCCATGTGTTTGTGTAGGGTTCTCTGAAATATGGCTTTGTTCACTTGTATTACTTAGTTCACATGAACTTAGAATCGGACAATATTTATCATAGTTTTTATTTTTAATGCCAGTGTAGACCACACAGGAAAATCGGACAAATGCAAAAGTTTTCAGCATTTTAAACGTGACACACACATCTTCTACTAGGAACCAACTTAAATATTAAGATTTTTATGCACTTGCCATTTATTTGTTCAATTTGTAACATTTTGCTCAAATGCTCAGTAAGATTCTAAATTTCAAGATGTAAAAGTCATTCAGAGTGATTTGATATTAAATGGTGAATTGTAGATAAATTATGAAAGACTCAGATTTTGCTAGGATCAAGAGTTGCAGTATAGTTAAAGTCAAATATGATCATTGTAAAAACTGCCCAAATTGACAAAAAAAAAGAACCCCACTCAAATCTTCTTTACTTTTATATTTAAACCTAATGGTAAAAACTAAAAGTTTCACTAAAACTAAAAGCCTACATGCATCCCTCTTTGCCATGAAGCGATTTTAACAATATATTTTAGGCCAAAACTTTACATCAGAACTTTTGTAAACAGGCTCAGGATTAGGAAGAGCAATCTTAACCATTTTATGTTGAAACTCTCTGAGGTAAATTTATAACGGTTTGTGAATTTCTTTCACCTGCACTGGGTGGGTTTCTCTATACCTGAGTATTTTGCATGAAACAAGCCTCAGTAACTTAGACATTAACCTCAATAAATTAATTAAGTCTTTTGTAAAAAAAAAAAAAAAAAAAAAGGACTCTCAGTTACACAATTAGATGATAACCTTAGACACATTCACATCAACCATGGATCTCAAAGTCTACTTTATGAGCATACATAAAACTAGATGTTTTACACACAAAAAACGATCCAAAGGACAGATGGATGGAAATGTTAGTGTAAAAAAAATAAGGATATTAACATCATTAGTTAAGAGTTCATAGGTTACAGATGAAATACATTTTTTTTTTTTTGGTCTTATTTTTTACCTATTTTTTCTGTCCACCAGATGGTGCTCAGATGCAATCCATTGACTTGGAGCAATGGTGCATTGTCATCAGGCTCATTTTCAAAGCAGATGACGAGGCTGCGCTCTGCTTGCAAACTCAAGGAGCTGAGTAAGCTAGAGGTAGGGCTTAATGCCACGGCATGGACTTTAACTGCAAACTGCTTCTCTTGTCTAGAGGGCTTAGGAACGATGATGACAATTCACAGGGATCTGCCTTTATTCTATTTACAGCTCTGACCTGGTGGAATACAAAGTCCTGCTTGTATTAAATTGGAAACTACGGCAGAGGGGCTTAGGGTAACTGTAGGTTACATTTAGTATGTGTTACTGAAGTGTGCCTAAGGACGTTGCAGAAATGCAACACTCTCAGCTGTGACTGGTTGTGTGAAGTGTTTGTCCACTTTGGCAAGTCCACTGACACAGTTCATTTGAGGGTGGGTGTCTGAGTTGTAGATGGGGTGAACTGGCAAAAATTTTGTTGCTGTTAGCCTTTGGTAAAGCCTGCAGGTAATTCCATTCCTGCTTCCAGTGCGGCTATTGTCATCTATTACATGTCAGTTTTGCTTGCTGACCCATACAGTGTAGACCTGTAATGTCTCTGAGACAAGTCTATGTCCTGTATCTTCACAGTATTCAGAATATACTACATATTATGTTGCCCATATTATGTGCACTGTGTCTTCTTAAAGAATATTCTGATTAATGTAGGAATGCTCTTACAATGTGCCAGTCTTTTTTTTTTATTGCTGTAAGAGCAGCAAGACCAGGCTTTTTATGCAGCCAGAGCTACAGATGCTTTCACCAGTAACACTGCAGTAAAAAGAAGAGAAAGGAGGGTGTTTAAGATCACCACCTCAAATATCAGCTCTGCACACTGTTGCCAAGTCTTGTTGCTATGGAGATCGCATCCTACTGCAGGTGTAAGTAACAACAGAGGAAGTCAGCTGTGTTTCGCTCTCTCTTCATGGCTTACACCATTGTCTTCCATACCTCTAACTGACTCTCAAAATCCTTTCAGAACAATGGGGCTAGATGATGTAAAGAAATGAAGAAACCTTCCATGTCCTTCTGTCTGTAGTTTCACATGTTGCTTGTACCAAAGTAAAGAAGCCAAGTTATCATTAAATTCTGGGGAGGAACTTTTGCATGTTATTTCTAACCAATTCATGGGGATCTATAGGTTGACACCGCTAGTATCTGAAGTAGTGAGGAATGAGTGGCATTAGATATGCTGGTGAAGCAACTTCTAACTGACACCTGCTGACCAGTACTAAGAATCTGCAGATGACTGGACACTATAAGATATTTCTGATCATAGCTACTCCAGCTGAAATAAGATTTTTTGCTACTGAAACACTGACATACATGGTTTTGTTCAAAAAGCCATTATAACATACGGAGGAAAACTCTTTGAAAGTATGTTATAATTAACGCTATCTAACTGATAAATTACAACAATATTTCTGATGGCAAAGCTAAGGTAATAACAGAATTAAAAGACTAAAGATTAAAATGAATCAAACTGACAGTAGGCCAGTGTCATTTTGTGGCAACTTAAGTAATCGTGCATTCTGCTTTTACTTTTTTGTGCAGCTTAAAAAAAAAAATAAAGGTAAGTCCATGTAGGTTAATTCGTCCTGAACCGCATGGGGCAGCGGTGGCCGAATGGTTAGGGAGTTGCCCCAGTATCGGAAGATTGTGGGTTCGATCCCCTCACCAGTAGGTTGCCCTGAGGTACCCTTGAGGTACTGTCCCCATCACTGCTCCCCAGGCACTTTCAATAGCTGCCCACTGCTGCACAGTGGGCAGCTGTGGGTTGCAATGGGTTAAATGCAAATGTTGTGGTTGTGGTTCACTGTGTGCCGTGCTCGGGCAAACCTCAGTCAGGCTGTGATGTGCCGCTCTTTGAGTAAGGGGGTTCTTCTGCCCTGATGGCACCACGATGAAGAGCCCTCACAACTGTTCCTTGAAACATCAAGTCCAGAAGAGGCCAGGTCAGCAACATATGTCAGATTGGCAGATGTCCAGGGCTCCTTGCTGACATATCTGACTATTTTCCTCTCCAGAGTTCTTGAAATCTTGCTTATGGAAATGGCCATAATTCTTACAGAATTCTTACAGAATTTGTTTCCTTGTATTTGGCAACATACAACATACAGCAGTTATAGATACTGTGAATCGTTTGGAAATGGCAGTGTAGCCATCCCCGTTATCATGAGTCTCTATCTTCTTTCAGAGTTCCAGACTGATTTCCTTTGTCTTTGGCATGGTGAGGAACAGTAGTCCCTCTCATGTGATCAAGTGCCAAGAAGCCAATTGACTGCAGGTGTTGTTAGGAAGTGACGACCCTTGTCATTGCGAGGTCACAGCACAGCACACAGTGAACCACAATGAAATTGGACCTCTGCATTTAACCCATGCAAACACCGTGCAGCAGTGGGCAGCTATTGAAAGCGTCCGGGGAACAGTGACAGGGACAGTACCTTGCTCAAGGCATATTTTTGACCACCCCATTTTTTACTGTATTTGATATAAAGCAAGCCTAAAAATGTATTTTATATTACAAAATGTACCAAAAGCTAAATAGCACTGGTAAATGTTTGCTTATATCAAGTTTCATCAATGCTGCAAACATTGAGAAGAAGTTTAGAAAAATGTTCCATAATTCCTGGGGGGGCTAATAATTTTGGCCTCAACTGTACCTGACCCAAAAGATGAAGGATTTTAAGCATCAGAATGATACAGCCAAGCATTTTGGATTTGAATTTTCAAGAACAAGATAGGGCACCCAGATCTAAACATCTTCAGAGTTCTACGTATTGGCTTGCTGCAAAGAAACTTTACAGAACTTTACAGAAACTTACTGTTTTCAAAAGGTTTTAACCACTCTTTTCCTGCTTAGCAGTGATAGAGGCTTCTCATTATGGTTAGAAATGAACAGGCAGGAACTGTATGGTGAAGCAAGATTGATGAGTCGGTACCCTTTAAATGTGGCCTCATGAACAGGAAATCAATTGCTCTCTGTGGTGGAGTGCAGGCAAATCAATTATCATATATTCTTTCAAGTTTTTTTTCTTGAATGTCATGAAAGGAAGCATGCTGCTGTATTGTTTTCAGGTATGGGCGACAGACCCTCTAGCTTTAGCTTCTTTGGGATGCTGCTGAGAGATGTCATTCAGGCCATTCAGAAAGTCGTTTTCAAACAGCTATCTTTCAAAAACCTTGGCCATTAATGAAGCAAAGCATAAATGCATTTTAAGTTTTGAGTGAAATTTTTAGCAGCATACACATTTTCCATGATGAAAATCATTTGCCCTTATGGATGGAGACTCAAAACTGTCACAACATTGTAAAGTTCAGCTCAGCTTTTTCATTTTTTTTAATTAGATTTGACTTTATATTATCACAGTCTGTAAAGCATTTCACAGCTCTGGTGAACCTGAAATAAAGACGTTGATTTAGTTTGAAAAGGTTTTGGCTTCAAAATCTCAGACCAAAAACTTTACCAAGCAGCAATGACAGGTTGGTAACCTGATTCATGCTGGGATGTTTTCATGTTTTTTTTTGCCCTAAAGTGAAAAAAAAACTATTTATGGTAGGCTGCAATGTAAAGTGAGTCATTACTTAACAACCGCTGCTTAAGGGGAGAGATACATTTATTGTGGAAAAAAAACCTCAAAGATGTAGTGGGTATAGACCCTTCCCAACCAATAAGACTTGGCCATGGGAACTAACTGCTGTATGAACTCTTACAACACACACTCAATGACTGTTTCACAGCCTGCTCAATTTGATAATTCTGTTGCTGCAATATCACAATCCTGCATTCACAATCTCTGTATCACATACTCTTTAGTGTCGCTTCAGAGGGTTTTACCATCAGCTTTTCCTGACCAAGCCTGATCAGGCAACTCAAGTCAAGCCCTGGCTGTTTCCTTCTGCAGTCGAACATGGCTGACTCTAGGCTCTGTATCTGTGGTAGATGCGACGCTGCTATAAGTCACTCTTCATTAGAAGCAATTGGCCTCAGCCACTTGTGGTTCTCACTGATGAGGCATACAATCCTAACACAGGGTGTTAAAGTGTACAACCCATCACAGTCACACTCTCTTATTTGAGTTTGAGGTTTTAACGTCATCTTACCACCCAGCTTAAACATCAGCCCTGTGTTCTGACTTTGAAAGTCAAGCACATGGTGAATGTGGTTTGTTTCAAGATTCAAACACATTTTTTGTACATTAGTCAGTACATTAGGCTGGACTTTAACGGGCTTATATAATTACATATCTCAGGAATACTTCACCTGTTACCTTAACTTTACTTTAAACAACAATATAGCAATATTTAAGCTGCATTTGTGGGGAAAACATCATGTTTACACCAGAGAACCTGTAAAAAAAAAAATGTCTACATTTCTATATAAATATGGCTTAAAACGTCTTTAGATTTTCATAGGTTTTTAGATTTTCCAATTAAACAAGCAAGACAAAACAAGACAAAGAAGAGACACAACAAAATGCTTTCTCAGCATTTCACCCAGACAGCAGGGGGTAGGTAGTGCCTAGGGAGCAGTGCTGGGGATAGTACCTTGCTCAAGGGTAACTTAGGGCAACCTACTGTCCTGGGATTTGAATCCATGGCCTTCTGATCCTGGGGACTAGTCCCAACCACTAGGCCACCACTGCCCCAATAATAATAATAATAATAATAATAATAAGAAGACGAATATATATTCTAATAATAAATTACAAAGTGCATCTGTGTGGTATGTTTAGCTGATAATACAGATAAAATAAGAAATATGAATAGTATACAATCATCATTACAGTTATATGAATATACACTTGCATAATTACACTTACGTGTTGCTACACTGTATTTTGAATTAGAAAATAGGATGATGCAATGTCATATCTGACATGGCAAATGTTTTTTTGAAATGTATTGAATTTTCCATCCAAGGCCTATGAATTGCTATGCTGAATTGCATTTACCCTACTTGATATATGTGCTCAAATTTCTATTTAATTTGTCCACATATTAAAACAATAAATACTTACTTTGGCAGACATGTATTTGCTCTCACTTACAGAGAAAATGTAGTAATCTTCATTTACATACACATATGTAATCATTACCCACCTCATAATAATTTCAGTTACATAATCTCATTCTGGGTCATTGATTTACCAACACTAATATCAGCCTCTTCCCCTCAATCTAAATCCCTTAAAGAAACAAGATAAACTGGAAGGCCCCCCAACCCCCTTTCTGCAAGATTTGCACACTAGTGCTCACTTGTCCACTTCTATCAGTTTTGGAGTGCAGCGTTGTGCTCTGCAGGCGGGCGCCCTTCGCCTCTCCTGCAGATCTGAGGCTAACCGAGTGAGACTCAAAGAGGCTTATTAATCCTGCCATTGCACATGCTCTCTTCAGGCACAGTGATGTGCATACATGTAGCCCATAAATAGTTTTCTGAAGGCAGCTAATCCAGATCCGCAATCTGCATCTTTCAAGATCAAGACATGTTGGGGCAAGGAAGCATCTGCAATAAATTAGCAGATGTTAACCAACTTATCACTTTGAACTTAAGGCCAATTTAAAGTGTTCTTTTTCACCCCTATTGACCAGATCAAATCAAGTGCAGTCCCACTATATCATTGTTTTCCCGTAATCTTTAATTAAAATGCAATGACATTTTGCCCCTTCTTCTGCCCACCTCTTTTGCCTGACTCACTTTTTTTTTGCCCACTTTTGGAGCATTGTGAACCAGCCCTTGTTATTCCTAGAAGACATGATATACATGTAAACTGGGGAGCAAAAGATTTACACTTCATACTCATCCTAGCTTCAGGAGGTTAACAAAACAAGGGGATTTTACATTTACATTTACATTTACATTTACGGCATTTAGCAGACGCTCTTATCCAGAGCGACTTGCAACAGTGCTTTATTTCCACAATAGATCATTATCTTGGTAACCAGCTCAGATCAGTAACTGCTGATTAGCTAGTACCACCTAAGTAACAGACTAAGAGCCCTTGTAACAAGTATACAGTAGTATAAAGTTGGAAAGAGAGTAGAGGTTTTTAGGAAAGAAAGAGTAAGGGTAGGAGAGTGGATGGTTTGGGAGGGATTAGTCCCTCAGAAATTCCGTGAACAGGTGGGTCTTTAATCTACGTTTGAAGACAGCGAGGGACTCCGCAGTTCTGACCAACAGGGGGAGTTCGTTCCACCACTGAGGGGCCAGAACTGAGAAGAGTCTTGATGCGTGTCTTCCTCTGTTTTTCAGCGATGGAGGTTCAAGACGAGCAGTGCTTGATGGTCTGAGGGGATGAGAAGAGACACGATGTTTAATTAGAGTCGACAGGTAAGATGGAGCAAGGCTGTTAGTAGCCTTGTAAGCAAGAGTTAGAGTTTTGAACCTGATACGAGCGGCCACTGGGAGCCAGTGCAGGTCCCGCAGCAGAGGAGTGGATGAAGAGAACTTGGGATGGTTGAAGACGAGTCTAGCGGCAGCGTTTTGAATCAATTGTAGTGGTCTTGTTGCCTTCAGTGGAAGACCTGCCAGAAGAGAGTTGCAGTAGTCCAGTTTCGAGATGACCAGGGACTGGACCAGTAGTTGGGTTGCCTGGGTGGTGAGGAAAGGACGGATTCTTCTAATGTTGAAAAGAAGGTGTCGGCAGGACCTAGAGAGATTAAGGACATGGGAGGAGAAGGAGAGCTCGTTGTCGAAAGTGACACAGAGGTTCCTAGCCGATCAAGATGGGACGAGAAGTGATCCCCCAAAGGAGATGAGAAGGTCATGACGTGGAGTTTGATGGCCTTCGAAGTAGAGAAGCTCAGTCTTGTCAGGGTTGAGCTTGAGGTGGTGAGCTGTCATCCATGCGGAGACGTCAGCCAGGCAGTTAGAGATACGGGTAGAGACCTGTTGATCGTGGGAGGGAAATGAGAGGATAAGTTGAGTGTCATCTGCATAAGAATGGTAGGAGAAGCCATGAGAGAGTATGATCTTCCCCAGAGAGCTGGTATATAGAGAAAATAGAAGGGGACCAAGAGATCCTTGGGGAACGCCCGTTGTCAAATTTCGTGGAGTGGACCGATGGCCCTGCCATGAAACTTGGTAATGACGATCCTGTAGGTATGAGGAGAACCACTGCCAGGCAGTGCCAGCAATCCCCAGGTTGGAGAGAGTGGTCAGGAGGAGCTGGTGGTCCACTGTGTCAAAGGCCGCCGAGAGATCAAGGAGAATCAAGACGGAGGACAGGTTGTTCGATCTTGCAGCATTTTAATGCAAGAAGATAATTATGTGGCTTAATCCAAAAAAAGTGCTGCCAAAAAATCTTTGATCAGTGCTAAGAATAATGCCACTAAAAATTATTTGGGAAAATGCTATGCTTTACTGTTTGAATGCCTATCCTCCAGTCACACTTATACCAATGAAGTGCTTTGAAATACTTTTTGATACATTTTAGAACCATCATACGAGAAAGTTTAGCCCCGTTGCAGTTTGTCTACCACCACAAAAAATCAACTCACAAGATACTTGGAGAAATAAACTGTTTAGCTCGGTTGTTTTTTATGGATTACAGCTCTTCTTTTAGCATGGCCATTCCATTTTATTTAATCCAGAAGCCACTATGCCTGGGATTCATTGCCACTCTGAACAACTGGAAATTGGGTTTCCTTACTGGCACATCACAGCATGTGAGTAACAAAACCGACAAAAACACCTCGCTGACTTTGATCCTCCATTCTGATACTCCAACAGGGAATTGTCATGATTCCAATGGTCCACTCACTGTTCACACATCACTGTGGGGCCTGACATAGCTCCAAATTTATCATTAAGTTTGCTGATGACACCACCACTGTAGGTCTGATCACCAACAATAATTAAAAGCCCTACAGAGAGGAGGTCCTATATCTTATTTCACACTAGCAGAAGGTAGCACCACCGCCTCACAATAGGAAGGTCCTTGGTTTAACTGCTAGGCTAAGTGGCCTTAGTCTTTTGTATATGGAGTGTGCTTGTTCTCCCTGTGTCTCTGATTTGTGTTTGTTTGTGTTTCTCCCTTGCTATGAACTGGCAACGTGTTCAGGGCATTTCACCCTTTGTGCACTGGAAAAAGTTCCAGCATCCTCTGTTCTACTCAAGATAAGTCTTATCTTGATAACATTTCACATTATAAACTCAAGTTTGCAGGAGATGATGTTAACCCAGAATGTACCTTACTGCGATATTCACACCGTGCTGATTAACTGCAAAGGACCTGTAGTACCTACAATGCTAACCCTAGTATGTATTGTCTATATATGGGATGGTGGTGGTCTATTGGCGGGGTACTTGTACTTGAATATTTCCAGCTCACTCAGCATGTGAACTTTCCCACACATAAACAAATACTGGATCTGATTTGTTCATCTAGACTTAATAATACTTCTGTAAACTACTGCTGCTGTTACACCTATTTTAAAGTATAACACTTTGGATCCAAGCAATCTGAACAACTACAGCCCTATGTCCAAACTACCTTTTATTTCAAAGGGTTGTAGCTGTTCAGCTGCAGGAACATCTAGCAATTAACAACTTGAATGAGCCATTTCAGTCAGGTTTCCATCTATTCCATAGCACTGAGGCTGCTCTTCTACGTGTCACCAACGACCTGTTACTCAGTGCCAACTCTGTTTCCTTCAGTATCCTCCATCTCTTGGATTTAAGCTCTGCCTTTAACAATGTCAGTCATAATATTCTTCTTTCCCACCTTTAAGCCATTAGGCTATCTGAAAGTGAAAGTGATAGTGACTGTTCTTGTCATTGTGAGTACTCTGGTACCATACTTTCTTGGTTCACATCTTATCTCACTGATAGACAGCAATTAATCCACATCCATAACAATAGATCACCTCCTGCTCCCATTAAACAGGGTGTCCCTTCTGTTCTGTTCTTGAACCGTTATTATTCATAATTTATGTTCTTCCTCTTGACCATACTATTAATTTCAATTTCAATTTCAATTTATTCTTGTATAGCGCCTTTCACAACAAAGTTGCCCCAAGGCACTTTACATTGAAGGTCGATGATGGAACAGGTTACAGTAATAGATGTTAAAGCTGGACGACTACAGAGGAGAGGAACCAAAAACTCCACTATGTGGAGAAAAAAATACCTCTGAGGGTCCAAGGTCAACCGGCTACCCAACCCCCTTGGGTATACTAACAGTACAAAGTTAGTTAGGTTTTAGACTCCAGGATCAGTGAGGAGTCCCAAGTTTCTTCCAGGTACCGATGAGCCGCTAGGGTCCCTTGGCGCATCAGATGCATCACACAGACCAGATGGTAGCTCGGCATTGGACTCAGGTGATGACCACAGCGGGCCCACCCGGATATGTGGGGAGAGAAATGGAATGAGGGGGTCAGTAATGAGCAGGATCCAGTAGTGATAAACACAGAAATGAAACAACAGTGCGATGGCATGTACAGCAGCACCAGCGACATTAGTAATGGTGCACTATGGTGATTGGTGCGGGTAAGCTAAACTAAAGAAGTAAGTCTTCAGCCGTGATTTAAAGACTGAGACTGAATCGGCATCCCGTACAGAAGCAGGTAAGCTGTTCCACAATCTAGGTGCCCTGTAACTGAAAGCTCGTGCTCCTATACATTTATTTATGCGAGGGACAATTAGAAGATCTTTATTCTGGGATCTAAGTGGGCGGTTAGGTGTATAGGTATTAAGCAGTTCGGTTAGGTATATTGGGGCAAGACCTTTAAGTGCCTTGTAGGTTAAGAGGAGGACCTTGAAGTCAGCCCTGTACCTAACAGGAAGCCAGTGAAGCGAGGAGAGTATCGGAGTTATGTGGTCGTACTTCCTGCTCCTGCTAACAATCCTAGCAGCTGTGTTCTGAATGCGCTGTAGGGTGCTTAATGTGCCCTGAGAGCTTCCAGAAAGTAGGGCGTTACAGTAATCTAATCTACTGTATACAAATGCATGTACTACTTTTGCCGTGTCTTCCATTGACAGAAAGCGCCGTAGTTTGGCAATGTTCCGAAGGTGCAGGAAGCATGTCTTCGCAACTGCATTAACATGGGGATTAAATGAAAGATTTGAATCGAAAATAACACCAAGGCAGAGTACTAACTGAAAACTTCAACCCTGCATCCCGGATATGAGAAATGAAGTTGGCCCTGTCTACATCGCTACTACAAAACAAGAGCAGCTCAGTTTTTTCGGGGTTTAGTGAGAGGAAGTTGTTATTCATCCAATCCCTAATATCACTGAGGCAGCTAATTAAGGTGCCGGTTGATGCTTTATCACATGATTTAAAAGATAAGTATAGCTGAGTGTCATCAGCGTAAGAGTGGTAACTAACATTATGCTTCCGTATAATAGTGCTTAGTGGGAGCATGTAGAGGGAGAAGAGCACTGGGCCCAACACCGACCCTTGTGGGACTCCATAGTTAACTAGTGACATAGGTGAGGGGGTGCCATAATCATCCATTTGGATGAAGTAGTAACGGTTTGTAAGATAGGAGTTGAACCATTTAAGGGCTGTTCCACTAATGCCGACAGTGGAGTGAAGCCTATTTACTAAAATGGAGTGATCTACCGTGTCGAACGCAGCACTAAGATCTAAGAGAACAAGAACAGTGATGTTTCCTGCATCACTTGAGACCATTATATCATTCACCACTCTAGTTAGAGCAGTTTCTGTGCTATGGCCAAGCCGGAAGCCTGATTGGAATTTATCTAAGAGGTTATGCGTGTCTAGATATGACTGCAGTTGTCTCGCAACTAGTTTTTCTAGAATCTTAGAGAGAAACGGGACATTAGAGATAGGTCTATAATTACTTGGTGAGTGAGGGTCCAAGTTAGGTTTTTTAAGCTGTGGTCTAACCACTACTGTTTTAAACTGATTGGGGACTACACCTGAGGTCAAGGATGCGTTCATGATATCAAGTATAGGTGTTGATAGTACTCCTAAGGATTCCTTCAGGAGCTTGGTTGGAATGGGATCTAACCGACAGGTTGTGGACTTTGCCTTGGTTATAACGGAAATTAGCTCAGAGTTATCAATGAGATTAAAATCACTAAAATATTGTGAGCACTGTTCTGGTAGTGGATTAATTTGAGGGCTAATAGGGCACATTTGGAGCCTAATGTTGTTAATTTTATCTTTAAAAAACTTAAAAAACCTATCGTTAGTAATACTACATGCTGGCCTTTTATGAGTTTTGTCTGTTAGCTGAGCTAGTGTCTGAAATAAATAGCGGGGGTTATGCTTGTTGTTTTCAATAAGTTTTGAATAGTACTCAGTGCGAGCACTATATAGAGCTTTCTTATATTGTTTTAGTTTAGCAGACCATAGAGCCTGAGAGGCTTGGAGACCTGTTGTCTTCCATCTGCGTTCTAGCTTACGGCACTCCCGCTTAGCAGCCCGTGTGTGATCATTGAACCAGGGAGAGTGCCTGATAGGTCTGACCTTCTTTATCTTAATTGGGGCGACCTGATCAAGGATCTGCCCAACTACTGTATTGTACATGTCGGTGATGTCATTAACAGTTTTGTTACAGGTGAAGTCTATCTCTGTTACGGCCTCCATAAACTGAACACATTTAGCCCTGTTTAGGTGTCGTGTTGTACTAGTCCTTTCACTGAGGTATGTTGGAGACATATTAATCTCAAACGTGATTAAAGAATGGTCGGAAAAAAGTTTATTTGAGTGGACCAGTACAGTATCAATGTCAAGTCCATACGAGATAATTAGATCTAGCGTGTGTCCTTGTACATGGGTAGGTCCTGATATATGCTGGGTGCAACCCACAGAATCGAGGAGCGTTAAGAAGCTTTTGACACCTGCGTCCATCTCTGTATCAACATGTATGTTAAAGTCGCCTAGCATCACGAATCTAGTAAACCTAACAACCAAGTCAGAGAGCAGATTGCCAAATTCATTAATAAAGGCAGCATATGGTCCTGGAGGTCTATAAACTAATAGGATATGGGCCGCTAAATCAGACCTAATGCTTAGCAGCAACACTTCAAATGTATGGAAGCTCTCAGTAGTTTTTGAATCAACCTTAAATGATTCATCAAAAATTGCAGCCAGGCCACCACCACGTCCTGCTGAGCGTGATTTATGCAGGTACGAGAACCCATAGGGGGAGGCTTCCACTAAGGGGATGGTGTCAGTGGGTCTAAGCCAAGTTTCAGTCAGTAGACAGATATCTGACTTTGTGTCGAGTACCATCTCATTAATAAGCACTGCCTTGTTTCCTAAGGAGCGAACATTTAGCAGTGAACATTTGATTTTAGTCGGACGCTGTGTTTTATTTGTTTTTATGATTGGTACTGGGAGCAGGTTACCAGCGCAGGAGCCCCTAGATTGGCATCTATACTGCTTCCTTATCGTACTAAGGATAGATATTCTCTGGTAATGATTGGAGAAGTCTGGTTCTAAGCTAGTGTGTGACATAGGGGATGCCATGTTATAAGGAACCTGGGTTTCTGCCAGGAGTGTACTGGTAGTGGGATAATAGCCAGAGTGTGATTTAAGATCACAGGACTGCGACCTGGGTGGTGCTCTAGAGAGTCACAGTGGCAATTTTGCTGCCATATTTTGAGAAAGCATATATGATCCTCTCCAGTTAGGATGAAGACCGTCCCTTTTATAAAGGCCAGGCCGTTCCCAAAAGAGGTCCCAATTATTTATGAAGGCTATGCTTTTAGGTGCACACCAAGTCTCTAGCCAGCGGTTGAAAGAGAGCAGCCTACTGTAGGTTACATCTCCTCTAAAGAGAATTGGCAAGGGACCAGACACAATTAAGTTCTGACATTTAGTTTCAGCTTTTGAACACATTGAGATGAAGTTCCTCTTTAATACCTCGGATTGTTGGGACTTTATATCGTTAGTTCCAGCGTGAACAACCAAGGTCGGAACTTCATTGCTGGAATAAGAGTCCAATCGTGCCTCGATGTCAGAGACTCTGGCCCCGGGGAGGCATTTCACAGAAACTGCTGGTTTAGGACGGCTAGGAACGCTAACATTCCTAACGATCGAGTCGCCAATTATGAGCACCTTCTCCGCTTCAGCAGGCGCGCTGCCGAGAGCAGAGTACCTGTTCGTCAGCCGAATTGAAGACTGGTGTGCAGGAGGTCCATTCTTTGAGCTCCTGGACCCCCGTTTGGCGGTCACCCAGCATTCCCTTGAACATGCCGGCTACGGCTGGGCCCGGAGGGTCTACAGCCGAGTCTAACTCGGCCAGCGGCTCCGACTGAGCCGGAACTATACTTCCCTCGGTCTGACTACGCTGAGATAAAGTACTAATGTGCCCCTCCAGAACACGAATCCTGTCCTCCAACTGCGTTACAGTTACACATTTCCTACAGGTATAAGAGTCTACATAGTTGGACGGACAGTCTACGCTGTACATGCCGCACGATAAACACAGCACAAAAGAGGATGTCATAGTAACACTTACGTTAAATGTGGAAGTTTTTTTTTTTTTTTTTAGAAACAATGGCCTCAGTTTTCATTGCTATGCCAATGATACTCAAATCTACTTTACCACCTCCACTTCAGCTGCCCCACCCCATTCCCTTACTGCTTGTATTCATGACATAAAACTATGGCTCACCTCAAACTTTCTAAAGTTTAGACAAAACAGAACTTTTATTAATTGGTTCCAAGGCTCTCACCTCTAATCTCCAAAGTTTCAGTTTATCCATTGACAATGCTTTTGTTACACCATCACCCACTGTCCGGAATTTAGGTGTTACATTTTTATCCCACCCATTCACCTGACTTTCTACAAAACCAAGCTTGAAGAATGCGTAACTAACCGTCGTCAACTTTTTGCCACCTTTTCATTACTTATAAAGTCACCTTCTCCTCCTGCCAAGATGACTTTGCTTCATTCTTTCATGAGAAAACTGAAGCAATTAAAAGATTTTTCTATCTGACAGACAAGTCTAGAATATGAAGAAAATAATATAATATAATATAATATATAATAACCTAGAGACAAGCACAGCCTCAAGCATCCTGTGACCACCAATTCCTTGGCTTCTCACCGCTCTCCCTGCAGGATGTATTGCTGCTCCTGATGTCCAGTATCCCACCTCCTCTCCACTTGATCCCATCCCATCAACTCTACTCCTGTAGATGTCTTCAGATCTTCTTCCCTACATATATATATATATATGTATGTATGTGTGTGTGTGTGTGTGTGTGTATATATATATATATATATATATATATATATATATAAATAAAATCAATGTCAATGTCTTTTTATCTGAGAATAGGCTCCAAGATCCCTTCCAGCCCAGATTCAAACCAGCACATTCAACTGAAACTGCTCTACTGGCGGTCTCTGAAGAAGTTCTCTTCTACCATGCCTCTGCTGCGAGATCTGCGCTGCCTCCCTGTGGCTGCTTGTATGAGGTTTAAATCTTTAAATCTTTAACTCTTGCTTGCAAGGTTAAAAATAGTCTTGCACCCTCTTGCTTGATCACACTTATCAAACAACGTGTCTCTCCTCAGACCATCAAGCACTGCTCGCCTTGAACCTCCAGTATTGAAGAGAAGAGGAATGTAAGAACCCATCCCTGCTGGGGCACTAGGGGGAGCCAGACCACTGTTGGGATACCAGCGAGTCAGTCACGGTAATCAGGAGTAATTCCTTTCAGCTGTCCCCTCCTCTACATAAACAAAAAGAAACAGTGATACTTTGCTGGGTCGTTTCAATGACAATGCTGGTAATTTGGTAAAGAGCTTTAGGATTACTCTCGGGTCTCCCTTTCTCTCTCTTTGTGTTGGTGTCAGATCGACACCCTCGAGCTTCAGCATGTTGTGCTGACTGACACTACAAGCACTGTTGTAGACAAAGAACGATGAAGAGTGTTTGCTAAATGCTGTGAATATAAATGTAAACTGCACTCCTCTGGTACCAGTTTTCTTACAGATCCTAAATTGTAAGGGAGAAAAGGACATACCAATTGGCTAGACAGAGAGACATAGCTGGGAAATATGTGCAGCAGGTCAGGGCAATTAATGATGGAAATGGAAATGTTCTCACAGGTGAACAGAGTGTGTTGAGCAGATGGAAGGAGTACCTTGAGGGGCTGATGATTGACAAGAAGGAGAGAGAGAGATGATTTGATGAATTGAGGATACAGCAAATAAGCAAGCTGGAAAAATTGGCAGTGATGAAGAGGATGAAGGCTATTGGTCCGGATGACATACTGGTGGAAGCATGGAGGTGTTTAGGAGAGATGGCAGTTGAGTTTCTCACCAGATTGTTTAACACAATCTTGGAAAGTGAGAAGATGCCTGAGGAGTGGAGACGAAGTGTATTGGTACCAATTTTCAAGAATAAGGCTGATGCACAGAGCTGTAGTAACCATAGAGGGATAAAGTTGATCAGCCACACTATGAAGTTAGAGTAGAGGAAAGAGTAGAGGAAGCTAGGTAAAGAAAAAAGGTGAGGATTATTGAACAGCAGTACGATTTTATGCTGAGAAAGAGCACTACAGATGCAATATTTGCTCTGAGGGTGTTGATGGAGAAGTACAGAGAAGGTCAGAAGGAGTTGCATTGTGCCTTTGTGGACTTGGAGAAGATATATGACAGGCTGCCTAGAGAGGAGTTGTGTTTTTGTATGAGGAATCAGGTGTTGCAGAGAAGTATGTGAGAGTAGTTCAGGACATGTATGAGGGCAATGTGACAGTGGTGAGGTCTGCAGTAGGAGTGACTGATGCATTTAAGGCAGAGGTTGGATTACATCAAGGATCAGCACTGAGCCCATTTTTGTTTGCAATAGTAATGGACAGGTTGACAGACAAGGTTAGACAGTCCCCAATGATGTTTGTTGATGATACTATATATTGTAGCGAGAATAGGGAGCAGCTTGAGGAGACCCTGGAGAGGTGGAGATATGCTGTAAATACATGAGTGTGAATAAAAGGGAGGAAAGTGGAGGGGTTAAGATGCAAGGGGTGGAGGAATTTAAATACTTGGGATAAACAGTTCAGAGTAACGGCGAATGTGGAAGAGAGGTGAAGAAGAGAGTGCAGGCAGGTTGGAATGGGTGGAAAAGCATGGCTGCAGTGTTTTGTGACAGATGGATACCAGCTAGAGTAAAATGGAAGGTTTACAGGACAGCAGTGGGACCAGCCAAGCTGTATAGGTTGGAGACAAGACAGCAGGTGTAAGAGTTAAAGGTGCTGAGATTATCGTTGGGCATGACAATGATGAATAGGATTAGAAATGAGTATACTATAGGGACAGGCCAGGTTGGTTTCTTGACAGACAAAGTTAGAAAAGCAAGGTCAAGGTTGTGGTGACCTGTAGAGCAGCCGGAAAAAGGAGGTTAGTTTTACTTTTGCATAATGCAATAAGCAGGACAGCTCAGGCTTGACATTTTGGGGACGAAGTTAGAGAAGCAAGGTTGAGTTGCTTTGGACATGTTCAGAGGAGAGACGAGGATTATATTGGGAGGTGAATGTTGAAGATGGAGCTGCCAGGAAAGAGGTAAAGAGGAAGACCAAAGACGAGGTTTATGGACGTGGGAGGAGAGGATATTTGAAGGAAGAAGATGCAGAGAACAGGAAGAAATGGAAATGGATGATCCGCTGTGACGACCCCTAAACAGGAGCAGACGAAAGGAGAAGTATCATGGAGATCTTAGCTAAAAGAATCTATTTCTATTTTTGTAGGAGTTCAGCAACCTCTGGGACATCATTTTAGACGTTTCTTGTTAAAAACATAAATTTTTTATATTACATGAGGGTCTTAAATTGGAGTCTACATGGGTTATCTTTCTCTCTCCTTAGGCTGTAATTACCAGTTTTGCTATTGACTATTTTTGCTATTCCTACTGGAACCTAGTTTAAGTGACTGATGTGAAATGTGGTGAATGGTGTGAGTATTGCTGTACTGTTCTGAGATCAGGGATCTCTATAGTCAGTTGGCTTGATTTTCATGTTACTATGTTGTAGGTAATGATGAAGAATGGGGAGAACGTGTAATTACTCATGATGAAATGTTTCTTCCCTTCTTTTTTAGTATAAACAAAATTAGACTCAATATCAGGGCAGAATTCAAGGCAGAATAAAGAGTTTCAGGTAAAAGGTAAAAACAGACATAAGCAAGAGCAAGAATTCACATACAACAAGGGATTTGTTATGGTGTGTAAGTAATTGAGGCTTTTTCTGTTTTTGTGGTTTTGTGGCATGACACAGGTGTAGAATGCCTAATCTGTGTTGACACAGTGGTGCTATGAGCATGAATTGGGAGACAGCACACTGAAAGCCACAGAGGGACTGCCTGATGCTGGTCGACGCTTTGAGCATTAATTAAGAGAAAAACCATTGTAAGTATAATTTACAAATTGTTTGATGGTAGGGCACAGTCTACAATGTGAAAATAGTCCTTTTTACCAGAAACAGGTCAACAAAAATCTGCTAATTGCTTAAGAGACATGCAGCAAAGCCCTTAGCTCTGATATGCACTACTAGGTATCTTTTTTATTTTCCAAACATATGTGCATTGTTCCCTGCCAATCGCTAAGAGACTACTGTGTGTGAGCAAATGAATAGAGATGTCAGGTCTGAAACTGATGTTCTACAAACGGATCCTGCTCTTCCCCCTGGGGGCCGTCAAACACAACTGTGTGACTTCCAAAAGCCTTCTCAGAGCTATCAAAATATCAGCACACCAGGCTAGCTCTCTTTTAGTATGCCCGCTAGCTTCAGACAAGCCGATCCATGACAATCAGTTCTCACACAATAACACTGAACAGAACAGCCAATCCAGACAATTCCCTTAAAGCTAATTGTCCCTTTACCTCAAAATTATCCTTGTTAAAATAAATCCTTGTTATCCATTGTGTAAACATCAAAGCTTTTTTTAGTTCCTAACTGGAGCTACCAAGCAGATGTTGTCTAAAAATAGACAGGAGTGCATTGTATTGATAAAATATATGTACCATCTGTATTGTGTAATTAATTTAATTATTTTTTATCTTCAAAGGATGCTTATATGCTGTCAGTTTCAACAGTCTATGAATCCTTACAGCAAAAAGCAAGACAGCTTGCTTCCCCATGCAAATCTTAGCATCAACTTTACAACCTCCATTTCCTTATCTTTTTGTGGGTTATTATGACAAATGAAATGCTTTGTCATATCTCCTAACAATTCTGAAAGTTCACACTCTATTTATATAGCTTTTGGCAACATTACAGTTCTGGTCAAAGAACTGCCAGGTTTGGAAATGTAATGTCACTGGCCTCTTTAGCCAAGATTCTATTATTTCTTCCTTTTTCATTTGTACAATGAAAAAGAGCATGAAGACTCCTCCTCCTTGCAGCTATGGACATAGAGGAACTGAGGAGCAATGAAGAGAAAAAAAGCTGGGTTATGTAACCAAGCGACTTGTTTGCGTGTCCCCTCCGAGTTCAGATTCATGGTGGCTGATGGGGAGAGCAGAGCTTGAAGACACCCTGCATGTCCCTTCCTGGGTCCTGCCAGTCTGCATTAGCATTTGCTTTCATAGTCACTGATAATTGGCCTACTTTGTGTTTTCATCTTTGTTTCGCCTTTCCCCACTTTCCCTTTGACATTGGGCTAGGCCCACAGGCTGCATTGCCATGAGGACGTGAACCAGACCGTCTGCTCTATAAGGAGCATTAGGGCATGAGGCAAAAGGAATGAAAATTTGAACAGCTCTGACTTTGTGAAAACAAGTCCAGAATTTAAAAAATGGCTGGCTTTGCAAAAACTGAAATCAAAATGGTTTTGTGCACCAATATGTTTTCCACTGATTAAACAGAAGTAATAAGAGGTGTTCTCCGTGACTGTGTGACATAAGTATTTATGAATGTGTAAATATGTGTAACCATGATTCAAGGTTAGCCTGATTTTGCCAGTTTATTTTGCCAGTACCACATAATTCAAGTGGTAATGCATGAACATGAGACATCAACGATTCTTCCTCTTTTTCTTTTGGCTGCTCCCGTTTAGGAGTCGCCACAGCGGATCAACTGTGTCCATTTCCTCCGGTCCTCTGTATCTTCCTGCTTCAGACTGACCACCTGCATGTCCTCTCTCACCATGTCCATAAACCTCCTCTTTGGTCTTCCTCTTTCCTGGCAGGTCCATCATCAACATCCTCCTTTCAATATATTCCTCATCTCTTCTCTGGACATGTCCAAACCAACGCAACCTTGCTTCTCTGACCTTGTCTCCAAGGCATCTAACCTGAGCTGTCCCTCTAATATACTCATTTCTAATCCTGTCCATCCTCGTCACACCCAACGAAAATCTCAGCATCTTTAACTCTGACACCTCCAGCTTCACCTCCTGCCTTTTCTTCAGTGCCACCGTCTCCAACCCATACAACATAGCTGTTCTCACTACTGTGCTGTAAACCTTCCCTTTTACTCTAGCTGGTACACGTCTGTCACAAATCACTCCAGCCACTCTTCTTCATCCATTCCAACCTGCCTACACTCTCTTCTTCATCTCTCTTCCACACTCGCTGTTACACTGAGCTGTTGATCCCAAGTATTTAAACTCCTCCACCTTTGTTACCTCCAGTCCCTGCATCCTAACCACTCCACTTTTCTCCCTTTTCATTTACACTCATATATTCTGTCTTTGCCCTATTCACTTTCATTCCTCTCCTCTCAAGAGCATATCTCCATCTCTCCAGGTTCTCCTCAAGCTGCTCCCTACTCTCACTACAGATCACAATATCTTCAACAAACATCATCGTCCATAGAGACTCCTGTCTAACCTCGTCCCTCAACCTGTCCATTACTATTGCAAACAAGAATGGGCTCAGTGCTGATACTTGATGTAATCCAACCTCTACCTTAAATGCATCCGTCACTCCCACTGCAGATCTCACCACTGTTACACTGCCATCAAACATATCCTGAACTACTCTCACATACTTCTCTGTAACATCAGACTTCCTCATACAAAACCACAACTCATCTCTAGGCACCCTGTCAAAGGCTTTCTCCAGGTCCACAAAGGCACAATGCAACTCCTTCTGACCTTCTCTGTATTTCTCCATCAACACCCTCAGAGCGAACATTGCATTTGTAGTGCTCTTTCTCGGCATAAAACCATACTGCTGTTCACTAATCCCCACCTCTTTTCTTTACCTAGCTTCCACTACTCTTTCCCATAACTTCATGGTGTGGCTGATCAACTTTATCCCTCTGTAGTTACTACAGCTCTGTGCATCAGCCTTATTCTTGAAAATCGGTACCAGCACACTTCATCTCCACTCCTCAGGCATCTTCTCACTTTCCAAGATTGTGTTAAACAATCTGGTGAGAAGCTCAACTGCCATCTCCCGTAAACAACTCCATGCTTCCACTGGTATGTCATCCGTTCCAACATCCTTTCTATTCTTCATCTTCTTCATCGCTGGCCTTACTTCCACACATCATCCAATCTTCTCTCTCTCTCATTTTCTTCATTCATCAGCCCCTCAAAGTATTCCTTCCATCTGCTCAACACGCTCTGTTCACCTGTGAGTATGTTTTCATTTCTGTCTTTAATCACCCTGACCTGCTGCACATCTTTCCCAGATCTGTCTCTCTGTCTAGCCAATCGGTAAAGGTCCTTTTCTCCCTCTTTACTGGCCAACCTCTCAGATAATTCACCAAACACCTTATCTTTGGCCTTCGCCACTGCTTTCTTTGCCCTATGGTTCATCTCTTTGTACACCTGTTTCTTCATCTCTCTGACTGTGCCATGTCTTATTTGCCTCCCTCTTCTTTTGAATACACTCCTGGACTTCTTGGTTCCACCACCAGGTTTCCTTATCCTCCTTCTTCCTTCCAGATGTCACACCAAGAACATTTCTAGCCATCTGCCTTATCACTTCTGCAGTAGTTTCCCAGCAATCCGATAGCTGTTCAACACCTCCCAGTGCCCGTGTTAACTCCTGCCTGAATTCCACCTTGCTGTCCTCCTCCTTCAGCTTCCACCACTTGATATTCTACTCTGCCTTCACTTTCCTCCTATTCTTGACCTCCAAGGTCATCCTACAGACCACCATCCTATGCGTTTAGCTACACTCTCCCCATCACTACTTTGCAGTCTCCAATCTCTTTCAGACTGACCCTCCTGCAAAGAATATAATCCACCTGTGAGCATCTTCCTCCACTCTTATACATCACCCTGTGCTACTCCCTCTTCTTAAAGTAAGTATTAACTACAGCCATTTCCGTCCTTTTCACAAAATCTACAACCATCTTCCTCTCCTTGACACCATGCCTACCCATCACCTCCTCATCACCTCTGTTCCCTTCACCAACATGACCATTAAAATCTGCACCAATCATCCCTCTCTCTCCCCTGGGTACACTCTTTATCACTTCATCTAACTCACTCCAGAATTTTTCCTTCTCTTCCATCTTACAACCAACGTGTGGAGCATAAGCAACATTCATTATCACACCTTCAACTTCCAGCTTCAAACTCTTCACCCTCCCTGACACACTCTTCACCTCCAAAACACTCTCCACATACTCTTCCTTCAGGATAACACCTACCCCTTTCCTCCTTCTTTCCACTTCTTACTTCTTTCTATAGTAGAACAGTTTAAACCCTCCTCCAATACACCTGACCTTACTACCCTTCCATCATATCAGCTAACTCTCTACCTTTACCAGTCATGCTGCCAACATTCAAAGTCCCTACCCTCACTTCCACTCTCCTCCCCTTCTTTCTCTCCTTCTCCATCTGGACATGCCTTCCTCCTCTTCTTCTTCTTCTTCTCCTTTGGCCAACAGTAGTCCAATTTCCACCAGCACCCTGTAGGCTAACAGTACTGGTGGTGGTCATTGTTGACCCGGACCTCGACCGTATTGAAATCATTGTCTGCATATTGATTTGGCAAAGTTTTACACCGGATGCCCTTCCTGATGTAACCCTCCCCATTTGCCCGGGCTTAGGACTGGCACGAAGAAATACACTGGCTTGTGCATCCCTAGTGGCTGGGTTACATACAGTACTGTGCAAAAGTTTTAGGCTGGTGTGAAAAAATGCTGTAAACAAAGAATGCTTTCAGAAATATAAATAATGATTGTTTATTTTTATCAATTTACAAAATGCAAAGTGAGCGAACAAAAGAAAAATCTAAATCAAATCAATATTTGGTGTTACTACCTTTTGCCTTCAAACCGGCATCAGTTCTTATAGGTACACTTGCACAAAGTCAGGGATTTTGTAGGATTATAGTCAAGTGTATGATCAACCAATTTTACCGAACAGGTGCTAATGATCATCAATGTCACACGTAGGTTGAAACACAGTCATGTTTGGATCAACCTACCAGCCAAGTTCCTTCAAAAACTGTGTGCAAGTGTACCTAGAAAAATGTATGCTGTTTTGAAGGCAAAGGATGGTCACACCAAATATTGATTTGATTTAAATTTCTGTTTTGTTCATTCACTGCATTTTGCTGATTGATGAAAATAAATTAACACTTCCATTTTTGAAAGCATTCTTTGTTTACAGCATTTTTTCACACCTGCCTAAAACTTTTGCAAAGTACTGTATATTACTGTATACTACCTGAATAATGGATAAAGACAACCTGCCCAACCACCCTAAAAAGACACATTTCAAAACATCCTGCCCAGAGTATTCAAATATATCCCGAAGTATTAAAGTGACATTGAAAACGGCAGAAATACATTGGCTTGTGCATCCCTAGTGGCTGGGTTGAGACATCAACAACTGAATATTAGATGTTAATAAAATCTTTCTTGCTGCTTCATTGTACATTTATAAAGAGTGTAAAAAAGGACAAATGTAGCCATTTGTGATAACAAATATAACATGTATAATATGTTAACTCAAATACATATTTTGTGTGCAGGGAAATACAGCTCTAATGACAAAATGATAACATGAAGTGACAACCAAAACCTGTCATTCCATATGATGTCACACCATATGAAGTTTCATAGGCCTTGTGAAACTAAACCAGCCTCTTTACAGCACATCCATTTTTACATGCTAACACAAATTAAACAATAATGATGACAAAACATTTATCTTTTATGTTTTTATACAAAGAACATCACATGATGGGAATTGACTGAAACTGACATGGGAATGCCAAAAAGATTTGTTGAATTAAAAAACTAACAAGAGACAATCAACTCATAGTCTTTCTTTTACTTCAAAAAGGACTTTCCCAGAGTAGGCATCCTTAAGGTTTTTTTTTTTTCAAAACAATAAATATTGTTAAAATGACATGAATGTATAGCCTTCTGTAACGGTGGCAGGGTGTGGGGAGAACGCCAACGCTGAGCCAGGAGTTTGAATTATAACTTTATTAACTATATTTACAAAACAAGAGCAAAGGGCTGCAGTTCAAACCAAAACCAAAGAACTGCAGCCTAAACCAAGATACCAAGAATACCAAAACCACCATAGAGTGTGTAGGCTGAGCCTAACGAATGAGCCGCGCTCTGTTCTGACTCATCGGGGCTTAAATAGCCAGCCCCAATGAGGCACACCTGTGCCTTCATGAGCTCAGGTGTGCTCAATCAGAACAGAGCGCCCTCTACCGTGCCCAAAACACACCTCACCCGTGACAGAATCCCCCCCCAAAAGGCGTGGCTCCCGAAGCGCCGAAACACAGCTGAACCTCTGGGGGGAGGCAAAGAACAACAAAAAAAAACACTCTTCAAAGTTCCTTTATGGGGCATATGGTCAGGTCCACAAAACACTTCAACACAAAAGGACCTCTGACCAGCCATGTCCAGGCAGAAGGCGGTGGTGAGGAGAATCCTAGAAGTTCAGTCCACTTCTTTATCTGTTGCCTGGACTTGACCCTGGAGCCACTGGGGGAATCACCTGACTCAGTGGAACGCCTTGCCTTGACGGAACCTGAAAGAGAGCTAAACACAGATTTTACAGGGTTCAAAGAGGAAATCTTTTTCACATAGTCCGAACTCAACTTCCAACCCCTGCCATCCTTGTTCTTCACGTCTCTCATCACAGAATCTACAGTGCAGAAGCTGTCGTTCACTTTCTTGAATTGAGACAGGTCACTGCTGCTGTCTCTTGGCTCCTTCTTGATCATACTTCTCTGCTGCTTGGAGCTCAGTGAGGCTGTATGTGGAACTACAAGAAGTTCCACATGGACTCCTCCACCAGCCACCTTGTTCTGAGTCTGCTGAATTGTGAGGGTGAACTGAAGGTAGGGAGTCATAACGCAGCTGCTCAACCTCTGGAATCTTTACCTGCTTCTCCATCAGACTGTTCCTCAGCTGCTCCACTCTGGCATTAACCACCAGGGTCTCAGCATGCACTGGTGTCTGTGGAGTGAATAGAGCTTCGAAGATCGCCAATTTTGCTTCCATACTGCTGATCTGCTTCTCCAGCTCGGTGAGCTTACTGGCCTCACTTCTGGCTTTTCTCAGTTCAGCCTGCAGAGCAACATTGTGGTCCTGCACCCGTCTCAGCTCTGCTCTGGTCTGATTCAGCTGTTCTTCCATAGTGGCTATTTTTGCTTCCAGCTTCTCCTGAATGGTTGGAGTCTTAACTCTCCTCGTTGTCTTGCATACGGTTTGGTCCCTCTGTTCATCCGTTCTCTCCAGCCTTTCACTTTGGACAGCCATCACAGCTTGCAACTTTATTCTAGAGACTTCTCCCTCCTTTCTGAATGTACTGCTCTTTCCATGAAGATCACCTTTGTCTTGAGCCAGAGCTTTTCCTTCTTTTTCCATGGCTTCGATCTCCCTTTGGCAACTGGACAAGAGTCCTTTAGTCCTCTCCAGCTGAGGAAGCAGATAGGTGATCCTTTCCTTGTGTTTCAACCCTTCGTTCGTGACCGAGGCATTCACCTGTAGCATCGAGGCTTTTTTCTCCGTCAGCTGCTGGTAGAGCTCTGTCAGCAACTCCTCCTGTTCAGTGATCTGAACATTCATGCAGCTGATTTGTTCATCTCCGAGGTGAGATTGGATTGTCCTTGCAGCTCTGATCTGTTTGGCCAGATCCCTTGCCCGCTTTCCTCTGAATGACTTTTGCAAGCAAATTGCAGCATGTCTGAACAGCTGATACCTCTGCCTTTGTTGATGCCCAAGCTTCCACCTTCTGAACCTCCTCTGAAGAACACTTGCTGCCCAGCATTGCTTCTTGAAAACCAGGATCATCTCCCTTCTGACCTCTGAAGCAGGCTTGCAGGAACATTGCAGCAGAGCGCGATTTCAAGAATTCCTCCCGCTGCTTTCTGGCATCTAGTGTGGAATGATACCTAAGCTGGATGGCAACAGCAGCATGTTTGATGCATAAATATCGCGTTTGAGCACAGTGAGCCCTGTAAGCACATTGTATCACAGTGGCAGCCTGGTGCATCTGTTTCAGAGTCTGTCTAGCCTTCATCCCAATGAATGCGGCTTGCAGAACAGCAGCAGCCATCTTTTTCTCCTTCAAAGACTTCATTTCTTGCTTCATCATCTGATTAGCTCAGTAATATCGCTGAACAGTCCTGGCTGCCCATAGTAGCTTCAGGTAGTATTTTCTGCTTAAATGCTTCCTCACCTGCGCCTGAATGGTTACTGCAGCCTCATGTTCAATTTGCAGCTGCACCCGAACTTTCATTCTAAAGTTCCCACTAACCTGGAGCTGCTCCTTCTCTGCTTTCTGCCCAGCAGACGGGTTAGTGGTGCTGGCTTTGGGGGTCGACTCCTTGATGCCTCTTTCCTTGTTGTGAAGGGCTTTCTTGGTCGACCTCCCCGGTTGCACAATGCAGGAAGCAATCTCCACCGTCTTCCAGCTCTCTGTGTCAGGAACGGCCTTCTTTGCCACTGCCTCGCTTCTCTTGTTGCGGGCGGCCTTCTTTGCCTTCCTCTCGTGTTTAAGGTTGCAGGGAGCATTTACTTCCACTGTTTTACTGTTATTCACGTTGGCTGTGTTCTCACGTTGAGCTGCGCAGAGTGCCGCGTTTACCGTAACGCCTCCATTAGCTGCACAGGGAGAATTCTTTACCGTAACGCCTACATTAGCTGCGCAGGGAGAATTCTTTACCGTAGCTCCTCTATTAGCGGCGCAAGGTGAATTCTTTACCGTAATTCTGCTATCAGCTGCGCTTTCTCCACTGGTGGATCGTGGTGATTGGCGCGCGGCGCTTTTGGTGCTGAATCTCCGCGTGGAACAGCGCAAGGCGGCTCCACTATCAACTTTCCGCTTTGAATGACGTAGGGCTCCTTGACTGTCGTCCTTCCGCGTTGCGTGACGCCCGCCGTCAACGAAGCCCCGCCTTCCATGTCGCGTGTGGAAAAAAACACGTGGTTCAGCATGTCGAGGTAGCGCTGTGCCCTTGCAGCCATGGAGACCAGCATCCGGAGACAAAGCACGAACCGTTCCATGTGAAGCTCAGGATCCGGGATGATATCGAGTGGGAGCAGCGACGTCGCATTCTTCAGACGGCGCTTGAGCTCCTTGGCCGTGGCCGTCGGCGTCCGTCGCACCCACTCTTCACCATCCAGATGCTCGCGGAGGTCCAGAGAAGTCGCCTCTGTCTCCCAGGTCTTTATCAGCTGCAGCGTCTGCTCGACAGCGTTCGCTGCCGCCCATAACACGCGCTCCTGCTCGCCCTCATGGCTCGCGACGTCCAGGTACTGGCGGCTCATTTCTGTAACGGTGGCGGGGTGTGGGGAGAACGCCAGCGCTGAGCCAGGAGTTCGGATTATAACTTTATTAACTATATTTACAAAACAAGAGCAAAGGGCTGCAGTTCAAACCAAAACCAAAGAACTGCAGCCTAATCCAAGATATCAAGAATACCAAATACCAAATACCAAATACCAAATACCAAATACCAAATACCAAAACCACCATAGAGTGTGTAGGCTGAGCCTAACAAAAGAGCCGCGCTCTGTTCTGACTCATCGGGGCTTAAATAGTTAGCCCCAATGAGGCACAGCTGTGCCTTTATGAGCTCAGGTGTGCTCAATCAGAACAGAGCGCCCTCTACCGTGCCCAAAACACACCTCACCCGTGACACCTTCTTACAGGACTGATGGAAACTCCTTACAGAACTGTTTCTGGTCTATTATTTTCACATAGACAGAATGATCTGAACAGTTTAAATTTATTTGAAAAACATTTATTTTGCTGTATTTGTTATTTAATGCCACAAAAATGCCACGTCTTGTCAGTCACCACATGTAAAAATACTTAGAGCTTTAACATAACATATTAAGACCTTATTTAGGCTTTTGGGACAGTGGTGGTCTTGCGTTTAGGGGCCCTTGATCAGAAGGTTGTGGGATCAAATCCCAGACCAGTAGGTTGCCCTGAGGTAACCTTGAGCAATATCCCACATTACTGCTCCCCGGGTGCTGGATATGGCTGCCTACTGCTGCATGCTGTCTGTGGGTTAAATGCAAAGGATGCATTTCATCGTGCTATAGACAATATAATGGGCGAGTTGTTTCGTGATCATCCATCCATTTTTATTTAGATTATATGTGTTCAATGTGTGATGTATAACCAAGAAATTGCATCTCATAGTTTGTTGTTTCATTCTGTTATGTCTGCTTTGCAAAGATGCTCTTGGTGCTGTTCTGGTAAATGAGACATTCACCCAGACAGACAGTGAGAGTCCTTCAACATATCCTTTGTGTTTTACGGGAACACTGCAGCACACACACCTAAAACAACACTTTAAAGGCCTGTAAGCAATACTGTTTCTTAAAGATAAAACAACATGAAGAATAAATATTCTGCCAACTGATTAACTATTTGCAGCCCAACAGCGGAGATAACTTTAGGGGTGGCTATGAAGATAATGTTTTTGTCATCTTGATTAATTATTTCTTTAGACTTATGAAACATGGTATAAGTGCTTTTATTATTTAGAAAGGCTATAAAAAAATAAAAAAGCAGTTAACATTCTTTAACCTAACTACGCTGCATACACTAAGTCATAGCTATTTATGCCCCTGTACCTGTTATATGTAAATGATAATTTCTTCAAGTACTTTGCTTTTGCAAGTTGATTTTAAAACATAACCATAGCTTCAATCCACATTTAACTCAAATGTCATAGCAAAATATTTTTGTGGAAAATAGTAAATGTTTTTCTTCTAGTAATTTAAAAGAATTACAAGTTATTTTTTATGTACATGTTTGTTTTAATATTATAAATGTCTCCTTTTAATGTACAGATGCTTTGTACAGAATGCTGGATCACTGATAGATTGCAGATGAGCAGGAAGTGTAACATCTGGCCTTTTTTGTGGATTCCACAGCGGATCCTTCAGAAGGCCTCATTTTCCATAATCATTTGGTGTCTGATCCAAGGAATGACCCATAAACCACCACATCTGCAAATAGGTGTTCAAATGTAAGCTGCTGAGAAATGTTTGCATTCCAAAGGCTTGTAAAGGTTAAATTAGGTTTTAGCTAATGTTTAAATAGAATATCAAAATCTAATTTAACATCATTTTTGTCACAGTGCTTAACCAAATGAGACACCGTTTGTTTGATTATATTGTCTGTATCAATTTATTCTCAAATAAACCAGAAGAAAAAGACTTCTATATGTTATCTTCCTATGACAAACAGTTAATATAAGGGATAGGAATTTAAGCTGGAAAGTCAAAACAGAATGCCTATGATGCCATTTTCCATGGCATTTTAATGATCAGTCCTGCCTGTAAATCCATTTTTTTTTTTTTGCTTCAGAAAAATGTATATATTTCTTCAGCTCCTTTCTGTGGAAGAACACAGAGCTCCACCCTGCTTTTGTCAACTGGGCAAATTGCAGGCATTAGATCAGACGACATTGTTCTTATTGTTTTTATAGTGTAATCTGAGGTCTTCACTTAGAGGTGTGATTAAATATGCAGGTCTCTTTATGTCCAGCCCTGGACACTGGGTATGTGAGAAATTCAATTATGGTCATGTTGCCCAGGCTGTCTGAGCAACAGTGGCTGATTGGAGGAAGCACCAGCCAGGTGGTGACCCTGCAGGCAGCCCCAGCAATAAAGCACACTGCCTTTGGCTAAAGCCAAGAGAGATGGGCTCCTGCCACCTTCACTACACTACCGAACACATGCCCTTATCACCCAGACACGCTTCAAGGAGTACTTGGTCAACACTCTCTGCTGCATCTCCACACATGCTTGGGCTGTCAGTCACGGACTGACAAGATGCTGTGCTCCCGCCATTCATACTGTGCTCTTAAAATAGGCGTTTGCAGGCAGTACTCACTGTTCCCCAAACTCCACAAGGAAATAGATCAATGCCGCTGGTCCTGAATACCACTGGCCATGTCATAGTGCTCCTTGGTTCCATTCCAGACACCACCTTCCAGTACTAAATACGTTCATGAGCACATGTCACAGGACACGACGTACTTTATACACAGTGAGATAAACTGAAGCCATATTGTGAAGGGACCTCCTAGTGAACATTTTAAAGAAACTGCTGAGTGCGACTGTAAATATGAGCCTATGACATGGCCATAGAATTATAAACTAACAAGAATTACTATACAAAAACAACCTTTGAATTAAAAATATAGAATAAATTTCATTGAAGGAAGCTTTATTAAATCACACCATTTGTATCAAACAAAAATATTAGCTCAATAGACTTGGTTTATATTTCTTTACTGTTTTAAAGATAAATGTCTTTACATATTTTATAAAACATACTGTTATACATTACCACACAGTTATATACAAATATGACAAAAACTTAAAATTTTTAAATAAATTAATGGCCTTAATAGTACTTCATGATTGCCAATATTAGCATTGTTTTGGTGAAGCCTTCATTAAAATGATTTTAAAATATGTCTACCTGAATTTGCTTCTGAAATTTGTCAATTTCCTCAAAAAAAAAGAAAAAAAGACAATTTAGAGAAAAAGCAAAGGTTACTGCAGATCTTCCTTTTGATCCATGTCGTGACAGCAGGGAAGAGAAGAGCAACATCAGACCACCCTCTCCAGGGTCCATAAACATTCCTTCCCCAAACCCCCCTTGACGAGCAGGCCAACTAATGGGTCTTGACTGAGGAGAATCAGACACTGTTGAGAGAAGACCAATCCCTGCCACAGGCCAGAAGAAAGAAATGCCAAGCTGCATTCCTGTTAGCCGACAAGACCATCTTCCATTCCCAACACACACACACACACACACAAACACACACTGAGGGGGCACTAAGATATGTTGATGTAGGAGCAGGAGCTTGGGCTCCTCCTTAAACGAAAGTGATTTTATTATCGAAAAAGGACCGTGGGTTGATTAGTGTCCACTGATTGACCCATAGAGTTGGCCTAGTGGTTAGGGCGTTGGCCGCATGATCGGCGGAAGATCAGGTTTTGAGCTTGCTCCCAGCCAGGCTTCCTTGAAACAAAGTGCCCGTCCCGTCCGCTCACTCCCTGCGATGGGCTGGCGACCTGTCCGAGGTCGTCCCACGTCTAACCCTGTAATGCGTGGGTTGACACCAGCATTCCCGTTTGGGACAAGCGGCAGAAAAATGAATGGATGGATGATTGACCACTATTCTGGTGCATGATCTGCAGGCCTGTAGCCAACAGATTTTCCATTACTCTTTAGCCAACATAAATCTTTGCAGGACAGTGTTGGCCTAGGTATGAGCACTTCACCTCATGATCAGAGGATCCCAGAATTCCTAGATCAGGCCATTGGGCTTGCGAACATGACAGCCAGCTTTAGTGTTAACCCCCTTCAAAGATTACTCTACTCTACTATTAATGGGCTAATAGAGCACGCCGTTTGTAATTGCATTGATTGCATTTACTACTAGTTGAATTAGTTGAAATTGTTATTACAAAAAGAAATCTGTTTTTAAGCCATGAAATGTTTGCAGACAGATTAGCCTATAATTTTGCAGAACCAGAAGATTTGCATTTCATAGCACATGGACTACATTTAAAAACAGCTGCATCCTAGCCTGCTATGGCACTGCTGAATAGCACTTAGCAAGCCATTTCTGTTTGGAACCTTATTTTTGGGTAACATACTTCTGTTTTAAGCAAAATCAAAGTAGTTGAAGCTCCTCAGTGAGGCAGCTGTGGTTTATTTCTGGTGGCTTAACTGATGGATTGAGGCCACATATAGTTCTCTGTGTGTGGAGTCATGTGGGGTATCTGTGGGCATGGAGGTATCCTCAATCCTTATTAGAGTGCGCAAGGAGTAGGCAATCAGGATAGGAAAGGCTTGATAAAAACAAGAGAGCTGTTGCTAAAAAAGGAGGGAGTAATTAGTAAATGTCGTCTGAGTAAGCACACAGTGAATTAGAGGCCTAGTGGATCATGTAATTAAAGGGGGTAAACAGTCTCAACCTGGCGCCAAAGGGTGGAAGGGATGCTGAAGGATGAAGAGGAGAAAAATGTGAAAAGGTCTTGTACTGGTGTATGTGCGTTTTTAAAAGGTCTTAGCAACCAGAAAGCTAGCACAGTACATATATGCATAGAAGGGAGGCTGCACTTTTCCTGCACACACTTGCACATGCACACACTCAGACACACTAGTAAACTAAAAGTAATTAAAAATCCAGATGATTATACCTGCAAACAACAGTAAAATTAATCTACTATTTTCACCAACACACATGAATTCAGACACATGTAGGGTCACTGGTCTTTTTTGGTGGTGAGTAAATTCGCTGTATTTGTGTTGTTGATATCACCTCCAGTGGGTTCTATCTAGAAAATTAGATATTCCTCTCTTCAAAGCACCAAACCATTCATTTTGAGGACTTGAAGTGAGGATGCATTTTGTGTTAAATGGCAGCAGAATGTCCCTACAATGTTACAAATGTCATACTTTTTTTTATCATAATGAGGACCAGAAAAGTTTAAATTCCTCTTAGGAGCACAAAAAAAAGCAAAAGAGAGGAATATCTAGCATTTTGAAGATTCAATAGGCTAACACAGTCCAGCCGGGCTCTGGCAGTAGTTACTGTTGCTACTAAGAGAGGGAAGCTGATTGAGCCTGGTGCAGACAAAACACTTTCTTTCCTCTCTTCCCTGGTGATCCTGAGTGATCCTGTGCAACAGTTCCTAATGACTGGATACATGCCATGTGCCGGATACCATACTCAGGACCCTAAGCAGGATGCAGCCACTGCATATAGCCCCTCCACTCACACACCTTTGCACTTTGCACACATACAGACACACTGCTATTGAGCAGGTTGTACCCACTTGTGCTGCCATACACAAGTACATAAAGGCTACAATCCAATCTCATTCCTCACATGTGTGTCTTTGCAAATGTATTCAAAGTATAAGGTGATCAGTAAAGTGATAGATCCAGTTAAGTAGAGTAGAGTAGAGCAGAGTTACTCTACTCTACTCTACTCTACTCTACTAAAGAGTGATAACAGATCCAGTTAAGTAAACCTCATGTATGACTATCACCCATTGCCTTGCTTTCTCCTCTGTTTCCAATATATGAATATTTTTGGTTGTCAGTGAATGTAGCTATTAAATTACATGTGATCAAGTTATATCCACAAATAGACTTCTGAAAGTTGAAAGGAAAGGCTGGTGCATATTAAATTGGCTACTTCATGGAGGGTAGGGGGTTTATGGCAGACTAGATGTGGGGAAGAGCAGATAACAACAAGAATGAAGTCATAAATAAATCTCTTCTGAGAAGTAGCCACTACACTGACAGTGCTATATTAAAGGGCTGGGCCTTTTAAACAAATTGGGTGCTCAAAGAGGCATATTGCTGTGTGCTAGAACATGTTTTATTGCCTAGCCATTTAACAACCCAGGTAAAGAGAGGCAAGGACTGGTCCACCTTGGCTGAGATAATCACGGTCCAAACGAGCCTTGGATTATTGGGCCATAAATGATTATGATATGAAAATGAGAGGACATGAGATTGTGAGCACGTTCTATTAAAGCAAGATAGGCACAGAATAGCCTCAGACCAAAACTCACGTGAATATTCTTTATGGCACAATGAAATAAGTTTGAATTAGATGTGATGTGCAGTGACAGCTGGTCCTCTCCAACACCAGTCTACCTGATTTTCCATGGGCCAGTGGCAGGAGAGGAAAGGCAACTATGGGTAATTGATATTGATGTTAGAAGTGCAACAGAATAGTGGCCAAAAAGAAAATGTATACAATTACCTTCTTGATTTATAAGCAGAAAGCATGCATCGATTGTATTTGAATGAGAAAATCTCACGATTATAAATAATGAAGAAATCTGCACAAATATTGTTTTATATATGTTCATATTGAAGGAAGAACCTTTAGAATAAAGGGTACAAAGATTCTTGGAGCAATGCCATGAATTAACTAATTTTGGTTACCTAAACAGTGTTTCAGTGTTTCCTGAAAAGGCTTTTTGTAATTATGATGTATGAGGCTAAAGAACCTTAAAGTTCCACAAAAATCTGAGACAAGAAATAAATAGGAATCTTTATTTTTGGGTTTGGTGAAGTTGCCCAGGGATAAGTGAACACTCAATTGCCTTGTCCTTTAGAGGAGGACCAGGATCGTCAGCTTCTTCCTAATGTCACTGGTACTAGTGTCAGCTGATGTCAATTAATTGGCCATTGCATCCTCTTCCAAGCATGTAGAACTATCCAAAATTGTGTTGTATAATATTGTAGAATTGTGGAATATTGTGTAATTTTTTTAAAAATGTGTTGATGGACTTCACTCTCGCGAGTAGTAGGGAAATTGAAAAAGTCCTCAATAGAATTTGCTTTTATATGCAGTTATTTCAACATGACAGATGAAAATATAACTTTGTAATAACATTCACAAAGATCAGTGATCTTATTACTTATAGGAAATACAAACTGTCAACTTCTTAATGGAGCCAAGAAGTAGAGAAATAAAAAATGGGGAGAGTGTGGATAGTTACCATAAGAGTACTTCAGAAGATCTTGAGCACAACATGGTGCCTCAGTTGCACCACCGGATAAGAAATAGAGCTGTCATGTGGAACAGGAAATGATGAATGGGCCTGTTGAGTGTATGTCATGGAAGCATCTATTCATCCATTTTATAGCCTTGTATCACCTTAGCTTGATTAATCACTGGAGACAAAAAAGCTGAAATTATTTAAATAAGCACTTAATATATATGGACAACTGGTTGTATTCTAATATAAACTTCTAACATCTATTTGGATTGGTAAATTAAACTTCAATCTTGCATTAAAAGCTAGGTGATTCTAGGCTTACATAGTGAAGGGAACTAATTTCATTAAGCTTCTTATTCACAGCTTCTAGTGGCAGCATGGAACACTTGAGTGCCAAAAGAGATTTTTTTTTTTTGACGCAACATGCTTCAACCTTCTGCAGCCTGGCTCTGTGAGTTTTTGTGGTTTACTGCTTTGTGACTGAACACTTCCCATAAGCACTTACCAAGGTCAATCTAGCAAGGCAGAAATTTCACAAATTGATTTGTGGCAAAAGTTGCAATGCTATGACAGTGCCATATTTAAAGTCTTAAATCTCTTCTCCTGTTCTATTCTACTGTCAAATTAATTGTCTGTGAGGATTATATGACTTTGTTGTTGATTTTATTCACTTGTTAGCTGGGGGTGTTGCTGAAATATCATCTATCCAAACACCTTTGGTCATATAATATGCATGTTTCTGTGGTTGTTGTGATAAAATAAAGCATTTTAATGAGTACTAAATCAATCATCTTTAAAACTAATCTTAAGAACATTTACATTCTATAATTATTTATCATTTCAAAAAGGACAGTGCTTGTTTTTAAACAAAATCTTCCATAATAAGTAGTTAATTCCTTTTCATGATGGATGTTCCAGAGATGCCATTTTACCCTTTAGATATGCTGTAAGGTTGTCTAATCTGAGTGATGAATGAGCATAACTTGGTTACACATGTAGGAAGATTGTAGTCTAGCTAGAGAGGAAGATTTCAGCATTGTTTGGTCTCTGCTTCCTTCTGGGACGACAGCCATGCAGACCAGTTTGATGCAGTGTGTGGCGTATGGTCTGAGCACTGACAGGCTGACCCCTACCTCTTCAACCTCTGCAGCAATGCTGGCAGCACTCATACGTCCATTTTCAAAAGACAATCAAAACAAGACCATTCAAAACAAGATATGATGCTTAGCACGTGCAGTCAGCTTGTTTGGTCGACCATGGCGAGGTCTGTTCTGAGTGGAAACTTTGTCTTGTTAAACCATTGGTCTTATGCACCGTGCTGCAGCTCAGTTTCAGGGTGTTGGCAGTATTCTTATAGCCATCTTTATGTAGAGCAACTACATAACAAAAATCTTTTTTTCAGATTCTCAGAGATCCTCTTAGCCATGAGGTGCCATGTTGAACTTCCAGTGACCAGCATGAGAGAGTGTGAGTAATAACACCAAATTTAACACACCTGCTCCCCATTCACTCCTGAGACCTTGTAACACTAATGATTCACATGACGCAGGGGTAAAATGGCTAATTGAGCACAATGTAAGCATTTTCACTTGAGGTGTACTCACTTTTGTTGTAGCGGTTGAGCATTATTGGCTGTGTGTTGGGTTGTTTTGGGGACAGACACTTTGTATATAGCTACACACTGACTACTTTTACATTGTATCAAGTATCATATCTTCAGTGTTGTCCATGAAAAGATATAATTAAGTATTTTTCAAAATGTGAGGAATTAATACTCACTTTTAATGCTATTATATACAGTACCAATGCACCAAGTTTTAGGCAGGTGTGAAAAAGTGCTGTAAACAAAGAACGCTTTCAGAAATATAAATAATGATTGTTTATTTTTATCCATTTTCAAAATGCAAAGTGAGTGAACAAAAGAAAAATCTAAATCAGATCAGTATTTGGTGTTACTACCTTTTGACTTCAAACCAGCATCAATTCTTATAGGTACTTTTGCTCAAAGTCCAGTTTTGGCAAAGTTATAGGTTGAAACACAGTCATGTTTGAATTGATAGGTTATTGATTTGATTTCGATTTCTCTTTGTTCGACTTCACTGCATACACTTTGTTTGCTTGATGAAATAAATGATTAACACTTCCATTTTTGAAAGCATTCTTTGTTTACAGCATTTTCCACTACTTTAAAACTTTTGCAGTACTGTATATATTTTATATATATATATATATATATATGTGTGTGTGTGTGTGTGTGTGTATATATATATATATAAATTATGTAATCAAAGTGCTTTCAAAAAAAATGGAAGTGTTAATCATTATTTTCATCAATCAACAAAATGCGATAAATGAACAAGAAATCAAAAATCAAATCAATTTTAATTAATAATCTTTGCCTTCAAAACAACGGCATCAGTTCTTCTAGGTACACTTGCACAGTTTTGAAGAGACTGGTAGGTTTCCAGCAGGAATGTGTTTCAACCTCGATGAGCATAGATGATCTGGTAGCACCTGTTTGGTAACAGTGGTTTGATCTTTCCGACTATAAATTCTAATAACAATCCCTGACTTTTGTGCAGAATATCATATATACTATATATATATATATATATATATATATATATATATATATATATATATATATATATATATATATATATATATATATATATATCCATCTTTACAAAAGTTGCTTCTTATCCACCCAGACCTAATCAGTTAATGTCTTTTAATGGGTAAATGAGGTTTTTGATTAAAAGGATCAGCTGTGTGAGATTTGGGAGGTGAATCCTGCTGCAAAGTTAAACTATAGTATGATTGCTTGCCTTTTTACTTTGTCATTATTATATCTATTATTACTTAAATGTAACCGCTTTATTGTGCGAAAATGCTTAACTTCTTCTTTTTATCTACTACAGGAAACAAGTGTGTTCATTGTTTCTCTTTGCATTTAATATCTTTCAGTAAATCTTTATGTTTCTTTCAAAGTGTTCAAGTATGCAATTGTGGTCTAAATCTTACAGAAAAAGCTTCTTAAAATGTGGTACTGAATACTATAATAAACCCTCAAGTATTCAAATTATTCAAGCCTGCAGGTGATTTCAAATAAAACAAATATACAAATGATATTAAAAGGAGAATATTTCTGTTCAAACTGAAGACATTCCTTAGAGCTTTACCTTACAGTTTAACCTGCAGATCAGGCTGGAGGACACAGCAATGTTCATAGTACAAAAAAAAAAAAATGATGGCAGGGTCCACATCTTTCCCCTTGGCTATAGGATGTGTTAGCTAATCAGGGATCTGCAAAGTAGAAAATGTTCCCATGTCTCCTTTGAGCACTCCAGTGTGGCTGCTGATCTTCCAAAAAGGCTATGAAAGCTTCAAACATATTAGTCAGTAAATAAGAATAAATATACTTTACTAATAAATAGTTACTGTAATGTGTACTCATTTTCATATATATATATATATATATATATATATATATATATATATATATGCGAAGGTATTAATCAGCAATATAGAACTGAAAGTCACACATCAAAATATAATGAACACCTATGGCTTTTAAATCTAATCAGATTTGCAGGATAAAGATGTAACCTGCCATGTAGTATAGTTTACTTTGCAGCCATTTCAAGGGGATTAGGCCACATCTGCTGGCAGTCATGACCTTTAATGCCTTCTGTCATTGATTTCTGTCATTTTCCATTAGAATGTTCTCTTTGCCTAATTTACCACTTCCAAGTCATCATCGGCAAACCCATTTACCATGCAAGGGCTTGTATGTGGACTAAATTCCTCACTTTTAGGATTGCATAACTTACATTTTTGCTATAAAATAAGTCTTATTAGCAGCTGAATAATAGGCCTGTAGTTCACCTGAGCAAAAGACAATGTGTTTAAGAGTTTTAAATAATATCTACATGGAAGGGTTTTATTTAAAGAATGCATTACAGAACACTTGTCCTTTTTTACAAATACAGAGGTAAAAATACTATATTATGATTAATATCATCTCTATTAGGGTTATGAAGCACATTTTCAAATGCCAGCTGTTAAACATTAAACAAAGAGATTTGTGTATTGACTTGAAGTATTCAAAGGTTTTAGTGAATGAACAATGCCAGAAATTTAAAGGAAAAGGTGCATTTTCCAAGGATAGAAAGAATGTGGGCAATAATCAGCCCATTGCCTCAGTGCCTGTGGAGGACCTGCAGACTCTTTGGTAAGGAGGAAAGGAATTCCTGTCCTAGCAGTTCCATGCTCTGCATGTATCTTTCCTTGTAGATTAAATGACCGTTGTTTTTAAATTGCAACATTAAGAAAGAAATTAATAAATTCATGATAAATTCTATTGCAAGATTATATATCAGCTAATTTCTTGATAATGATCACCTGTAAATTGCATGGTTGAATCCCACTTTTCAAACATGAAAACATGAATTTTAAAAAACATAAATTAGTTCTCAGTGTTTTACAACTTTCTCAGTCTGCAAAGAATAATGTGCAGTTAAGCATTCTAGAGATATTCCAAACATCACTGTGAAAACATTTTCAATGTCATTGTGTTAATTAGGTTACAGAGTACCAGTACAACGAGATTATGCAATTATATATATATATATATATATAGTATTAAACACCTTCAACAAAATGGGCTAATAATAAGAGAAACAATTTTGCAATGGCTTTTAAAATGGTCTAAGACTAACTCTTAAGCTTGTGACAAAAACTGCGAATCATAAACCATCTATTCAGAAACTCAGCTCAGCTATGACATCAACCAAGTGCAGAGTGAAGTGCACCTGTCCAAGGTCCTGAAATGTAACCGAGAGAGAGAGAGAGACAGAAGCCAGCAGTGAGAAAGA
>CM029375.1:9185449-9395449 GCA_017165825.1 Hepsetus odoe | reverse complement strand
TGTGTGTTGTAAGCATCCTAGCCAAACAGAGATGATTGGATGAATCAGGGTTTTCACATTATACAATATGCAATAAAAATGATGCTACAAATAATGAGCTACAATCCTCTTTGTATACAATGGAGTTCACAATAGTTATTAAAATGAGCTATATTCAGTGTCATTATTTAACACTATAATTTTACACTCCAGAAAAAGGTGTAGCACATCAAAGCACCACAGAATGTACCATTCAAAGAATTGCAACGTGACCTTGCGTTCAGCTAATTTTGCTTTGATACAATTTAAATGAAACAATTTATGGCATCAGTGCTACTTAAATTAGAAATGGAACAAAAAATTTAGTACAATCATGCTGCATAACTAGAAGAGATGACCTGAGGGCTCTGTCCAGTGACATTTATTACTTATTTTTATGACAGTGCCATGGAATTTGTGGGAATCGTTTTAGGTGTTGTCAGAATATTACTATAATAACTTTGGTTTAAATAAACCTTCTAATCCACAGGCTCATAGTCACAATGATAATTAGCTCCACTTTTTAAATTACCTGGTTAAATTTTAACTCCTTTTCCTTTTGTCTTCCAAATATGGCTATATTTACTGTAAGCATAACTAACTAAAATGCCACTGTGCGGCCTTGTCTTCTACATCTCATCTGTTGGGCTATTCCTATGCGGAGGCTGGATAGCGTAAGCAGTAGAAAACAACAGACGTAAAGCCCCAGAGAAGTCCGTGTTTTCATTTTAAGTAGGATAATTTTTCTCTTATGGGCACACAGTACACATGTTAAATGTCTCCTAGGAATAATTTTCTAATGCCAGCTAAATATATGTTGCTATTGGGCATTCCCAGTTTTGGTTTCACAGGTAAGTGTGACTTTAAACTGTATCCCAGCAATTTTAGTCATTATAGCGTCATTCCTAAAACCTCAACAGCGTATGTAAACTGCTCTTGCTTGACCTAATTTCACTTACTGTAAGCCTAGCTGTAGGGGTTATAAACCCTTATATAAAGCATCAGATGTAAGTGTTAAATGTTCTTGCATAGTTTAGGTTAACACATATATTCATAGATTCTGTCATTGTGATTCTGTATCAAGTTAATGTGTAGCTTTGGCAGCCTGAATCTATACCCAGACATTCCCAAAGGTATTCAGCCACCTGCTCGTTCAGCATTTAGAAACAGGGGTTTTAATAGGGAGTTTACAACCCCTTTGCTGCCTTGCTCTATTCTTCTGGGAAAGCTTTCCGTAAATGTTGGTTCATTGCATCTGGGAATTTGATTGCATTGACCACAAGAACGATAGTGATGTCAAGCACTGGCGTTGGCCTGGTCGTCTGGTTTCTGCATCACTCTGGCTCACTAAAGTGTTTAATGGAATCATCACTCCATAGAAAATTATTCTGCCACAGCCAGGAGGCTTTATTCTCTTTTATACTTTACCTTATTCTTTATGCTGGTGTATAATGTATCCTTGGACTTTATGACAAGCAGTACCATTTTCCTGATGTTCCAAAATGGTATTTTGTTATACAAGGTATAAAATTCCCTTTCATCCCCTTCACTTTATGCATGAAGTCTTATTGAGTCTTAAGTTATCTTGTTATCTTGTTCACAAGATAGTAACCTAACAGTAACGTTTGTCTTCAGAATGATCAAAGCGCCAAAAGCAAACCTGTCAGAAGATAATTTAGGTTCCTTTGATGTCCGTTTAAAGTACAGTGTTTATTAATTTGAGCTCTAGTGATACAGGTAATCTTCAAATCAGTTGTTTAATTTTGGGGCACACTTTGGCTGTGAGACAAGCTTTGTTGTTTGCCCAATTTTCATACACACACACACACACACACACATATATATATATATATATATATATATATATATGTATATATATATGTAATACCTCTATAATCAGTAGTGAAGCGATAACAAGTAAATGATTCTCTAGTTCTAGTGTTGTCTTTGTTTTCAGCGTTCTTCTACTTAAATGTACTGGCCACAATCCGACTGATGAAAATTTATGTAATTAACATGAACTGCTTGCAGAGACAGGTTCAATACAGGTATATTCATTTTCAAAACAAACACCACCCTCTCAATTATCTTGATAAGAGCTAACTCTCTTCCTTCATCTATTTGATTCCATTAGCCCAGTAAAGTTACTACTTCATTGGGGAACACTTATGGCCATCTTAGGCTGGTTTCTGGGAACTAAAACATGCCTCTAATTTTCAGTTAATTTAATTTCAACAGAATCATGTTTGTATTTTGGTTGAAAATGGCAGGCTTACATTTAGGAAATTATCCAATAAATTTTTCCCTGGTAGTATCTATGCAGATATATCTAAACAAATTGTTTTTTTGTTAGGACTTCAGAACCTGAATTGTTCCCAAGCATCAAATAAACCATCAACACAAAAGTAAGACATTAATTAATCACATTTTGAACTCAAATGGTTGGGACCAGTTTCTTGAGAGAAAGCACCACTCATTGCCTTCTGACAATTCCAGATACATCACTGGCAGTGAATAAATTCCCTGCATCTCCCTGCACTAAATGTGAACCTGTTATCTGCAACATAACAAAGTGTGGCAGCCTTAATAAAGCTATATGTGGTGAAATCTAATCAGGTTTTAGACATTATAGGCAGGTCCAAGACTGTGCTTAGCTTCATATTCTACCTTAGGTAAGAATTTATTAGAATGCTTAGAGGTCACAGGAAGCTTTATTCAGGTTTATAAGAAGCCCTGTAATGATGAAAAGGAACAGAATATTTAAATAGAATTATCTATTCTATTAAGCTATATATCTAGCTTAATATATATCATATATATTATATATATATTAATATATTAAATATATATATATATATATCATATATATTAATATATATTATATATCTAGCTAAGTTGAGATGCTTAAGCTATCAGCCACATATATGGTACACATTAGCACTTTTTCAAATTTAGAACAGTGCTCAGCATTATCTAAGATGCTGTTTTGTGAAAGATTCCAAAATGGGTAAACCTTTGCAGAGCTTGAGAGGAAGACAGACTGGTTTCTGCAGCCCTGCATTTAAGTGCACTTAAAAAACTTCCAGGAGCAAAAAGACATTTTTTTTTTCTTTAAAAGTGAAACTTTTGAAAGTTCAAATTACAAACAGACAATAGACAGCCACTCACACCATGTATTGTTTATTAAAAAAATCTTTAAAACAACAATGAAGTAGTTGAGTCCTTTGTAAATAAGTGGAGCCTGAATACTACTACAGGTGTGCTGGGTTGTATAACTATTGTTGGCATTGCATTATAAACAATTTTTTCCATTATTATAATAAAGTGGTATTATATATATAATTTGCTGAATAATAAGACTGCTACTTGATCAACACAACCATTTTTATCCCGTGAATGTCTTCTTATTTAACTTTGTTCATGTCTTGCAGTTCTATACAGAGTAGTATTTTGCATTTTTTGCAGTTGTGTCCAAGCTGTGACAATGGCGAGGGAATAAGGTGCCATACATTTCACAGATTTAAATCACCTTATGGTGCAGCACAGATATAAACTTCAATAAAAATATTACAGGGGCAGTGGTGGCCTAGTGGTTAGGGCGTTGGCCTCATGATTGGAGGATCGGGGGTTCGAACCCCTTCCCAATAGGTTGCCCTGAGGTACCCTTGAGCAAGGTGCCGTCCCCGTCCTGCTCCTCCCTGCGATGGGCTGGCGACCTGTCCAGGGTGCGTCCCCCGTCCTCGCCCTGTGTGCGCTGGGTTGGACACCGGCACTCCCCCGCGACCCCGTTTGGGACAAGCGGCAGATAATGGATGGATGGATAAAAATATTACAGAAGAAAATGTATATTACCTTTCATGCTCTCCTTCAGCATGCTGAATAGGACATATTCCAGATGTTCTGAGGGAGACACTTTTAAGGGGTTTTAGAGCATTTCATGTGGTTCATCCATAATTAAATAATGTCCCCTTATTTTGAATAGCATTCCACTCTAACATTGTCTAAATATTGATGCCTTTGCTCTAATTACTGTAAAGCTGATGTCTGACACATTCTGGTGTAATTCAGTTACAACTACACCATAGTTTAAAAAAATTTATTTCATTAAAACCTTTGCTTTGTTTATACTCCTTCTAGATAGCTGAATAGGTATATATAGATTCTTGGAGTGACTGCAAAACCTTGCTTACTTAGTTTTTATGACCCACAAGTCATCTTGCGCTTGAAAGGTGCTCATTCAGTTGCAAAGAAGTAACTTTTTTTTCATTTGTTAAGATGTAAGGCAAATACCACAGCCATTTTTAGCGGATCTGCTCTCTATGCTGCAAACAGAATCCATCCTACAAGCATTTACAGAAATGAAAATGCCAGAAAGGGTACTTTCCATAATCCCACAGATGAATGATTTCTGGTCCATTATCTGACTTTCTGTCTTGATTTTATGTCCTTTTTAGATTTTCAGGGGGTCACCAAAAATGCTTGCCAACCTTATTTATGAGGGTTACAAATTACCAGTGCTGCTTTCATTAATTTAAACTCAACTTCAAATTTGTTAGTGTGCAAAAACATTGTCATAAAAAAAGAGACAGACAAAGGGGCTTGGATTCCATATTGCTATATGTATAAAATAGGATGTTATATTACTGAGACAGTGGAAAGCTTGGCACTATACATTCTTTATTGAGTTTGTGAAAGCTGGTATAAAGGACCTAATAATGGCATTTGTAGAACAATGTCCATAAAGAAATAACAGGGAATTATACAAGAGTCTGACCTAGTGTGTAAACATTATTAATGTTTCAGAACGTGCCTTTTGATTTCTAGTCCATCTATGAAAACTAATTAGCAATAATGTCTGTTCATACACAGATAGATAGATAGAATGAAAATAGAATTTAGTAAAATCTTGGGGTGAAGGTAAATTATAAGACAAAGTGCATGAGCATTTTGAGCACAGGTATGATAACCTTACATTCAGTACCTTTCATTTCTCCGCAGAACCAGAGAAATACAGGTAACAGCACTGTCTGGGTTCTTAGCTAAACAGATTAACTTATTCACCCCTAATTCCCCAAAACTCTACTGTTTGAGAACAGGATTTGACTTGTGCAACAGAACCTGAAGATCCTCGTAAATTGGGAATCTGGTTGCCTGTGGAGCAGATTGAAAATCCTTTTGTCTCCAGGTTGTAAAGATGTCCTTGATTGAGTTGTTTGTCCAACACATACCATAGATGTTCAGAAAGTATAAGATCTGTAGAATTTAGTTCCTCAAACTCTCTCACACCCCTGAGTGTGGCAGGGTGCTTTAGCTACTTCTATAGGGAACACAGTTTGTAGAGTAAGTTAGGATGTACTATCTTATAACTTGTCCTAAATTATTTTTTTGTGAGATTGAATGAAGGATTAGCCTTCACTTCCCACGTGCCTCAGTGAGCCTTGGCCACCATTATCCTGTCATCCTAACCCTGTCCAATCTTAATCCACTTTTGGTAGGTACTAACCAATGCATACCAAGAACATCCCAAAAGATCTGCTGCTTTAGAGATGCTCTGACTAAATCGTCTAGCCCAGTGGTCCCCAACCAATGACCAGTACCAGTCTGTGAGTCATCTGGTACTGGGCCGCACAGAAATACTAATGTTTATATTGATTATATTTAATTGATTATCAGAGTATAAAAGACTTTTTTATTTACAAAACACGCTTGTCTCAGTCATGTGATATGGTACATCAAAAATTAAGCCCAGAAGCTAGCAAAAATGATTAAAAAACAAATGTCTTTGGAGCACTGAATACCTTGCTTCCTTTTCCAACATCCTATCTTTGTGAAGCAAGATTTTCAAATTACGGAGTAGACTGGACATAAGTAACACACTTCAGGTGTCATTGTCTCTCATTACTCTCAGATGGGACCGGCTTGTTGGACGGAAACAAACTTAGGGCTCCTATTAATTCATTGGATTAATGTTGTATTTTTAAGCACTTTGTTTTTAGCTGTTTAAATTAACTTTACCTGTATTTATTTATTTATTTATTTATTTATTTATTTTTGCAGCGGTGTGGCTGATTGGTGTGTGACCTTATACAAACAAACATCCAGGATTACGTGCACTTTCGAACGTTTTTTGGTGCAGATGAATTACTTAACATCTCCAGTGCCTGAAACAAATGACTCTGATGTAATGGTTTTGACAGCGCCAAGGCTTCATAAAGGTTTGCTTGGCAGCAGAAATGGAGGTTGGGGATTTGGCGCTGAGGTCTGCCTTTCTAAAATGGAGAGAGAGGGGAAGCGCAAAGTAGTGCCTAAGCCACTAGTGCGCAGAGGTGTTGCTAGGTAACAGGTAGCATAGTTATGTAATACACCATGCCTACAGCTTACATGCTTTATGGGGCTCCTCTTGGGACTAGAAGCTATCTCTGGTATGGGGAAGTTTCCCTCAGTATCCTAACTAGAGGGTGTGAAAGAGTAAAGGGGAAGGGGATCAAAGTTCTCAGTTATTTTAACATATTATTATTGAATGATCGATGTCCAAGCAGTTTGATTGCACACTGGCTTGGGATCTTTTCTTTGTGGCCAAGTTGTTCCTACAAAGCACAAGACATCCTTTGCCTACCCTTAATTTACCTCTTGAGGGTGTATAGTTAGTGTTACTTGGCAATTAAATATATGTATATTCCTAATTATACAATGAAATAGATTAACATTTGATTCATATTCTGCATTTAATGGTCCACATCTGCCCGTCTCTCTGTTTTGAGAAATGTCAAGCAAAAATCTTTTTTTGCAGAGTGTTTGACAGAAAACAGAAGTTTTTCATGAAAATCAATCAAGAATTGATTATGTTTTTACACAAAGCATTAAAGATGAAAATTTAGAAATCACACTTCCAGTGTGGTAGGACTGAGAAATAATTAGCATCAGGATACAGCATGCCTTTTTTCAATTGTTAAAGTATGTGGCATGCATGCTCTCTCTCAAAAGGAACTCTTGGTGCACAAGACAGCATATTAGGTGGGCGCTGGACGCAGTAAAATGTTGGCACATATATTTACTTTTAGTAATATTTACCATAACCATGTTGAAAAAAACCTGCTTTTGATAGGCCATTTTTGATATTCTGTAGAACCATTTTTTATAGTGTAGGAGAAGATTTACACAATGTAAAAGGTGTCAAAAAGGTCTGTTTACACCACGCCATAAAGAACCACTATTTGTTCCCTAAACCCCTTGTAGCAGATGCTTGTGTAGAGCTAATTCTTAAACCAGTGTTTAAGGAATCCTACGCACTTCTAGATTTTGCAACAACTGAACTCATAATGGCAGACCAAATATGTGGATAATGTTAATAAAGGAAGAGCTCTTAACTTGCTGTAGAACCTTAAAAATATGTGAAGATTTCTTTGATTTCATTCTCCTCTTTTTCAAACCTGGCTTTTTCAAGAGCCCAAAGTAAATCTACAGCATTACCTTTGCAGCACCTTTATTTTGAAGACTGGCATTTAACCAAGGAGGAAGAATGAGGGGCTCAAATTAATTGATCTTAGGGACTATTCAGTGGGTTTCTTTAATTTTTCCCTTAACTGCCTTCCCATTTTTCTCCATGTCAGTAGATGTTGCTATACAAACACAATTCTTCCATCCCTCTTCCCCTATTTTCATTCAAACAGCTGTAGTGTAGAAAGGCATGCACATACTGTCCCTAGTCCCTAGATAGTCATGCCTGTCAGTGCAGTGCTTTTAGCTTGACACTAAATACTTTTAAAATCAAATAGTGTCACAAGAAAAAAATAAAAAATGTTTTTAATAGTTTTTTTTCTTTCTTTTTTATTTTGGTTTTAATATTTATGTTGCAAACTCAAGGCCTTGCTCTAACAGTCACAGTTTGCACCTCCAATGAATACTAGTCAGTAGTAAGATGTATAATAGGTGGTACATTGTAAGCAACAGTAAATCAACGTTGCTAAAGTAATGGAACTAATAATGGCTGGCTTCTATACATCTTCTTGTTTTGGCTGTTCCCATTAGGGCATGCCTCAAAGGGTCATTCAGCTACATTTCAGACTTGTTTAAATGTCTGAACTTGAAATCAGCAACAGTTATTTCTATAATTTCAACACCATTGCTTTTTTACACACCCTCACTTTGTAACATTTGTTTAACTGAAAAAAAACAGCTTTACAATTCACATAAGTATACCGTGCTTATGTGGTTGATATCTAATCTTCTTTCTATTCCATTACAGATACAAGCAAATGTCTTCATAATTATAGTGTAACAATTATAGCTTGTAATATACTTAGCAATCTTTCCCAATGTCCCGCATTAGCCAAATAACAAAATTGATGCAAAAACCAATGTAGTTTATCCCTGTTTTTGCTATGTAACTTTACTTAGAATCACATTTCTAATCTCATCTAATATCCTTTTGAAGAGTACCCTGGGTCTAGTTAGGGGCTGCCTCTGCAATGCTGTAGGGTTGAGCGGGGTCATGTTTAGGCAAGAATAAGAATATTTGATGTTAGTACATTTTTAGGTCTCTCATTGCTTTGTAGTTCATCAACACAAATGTGCTCCATTCTGCTCATTGTTATGTAAAATAATCACATATTTCTTTGTTTTAATAGAAGTACCAGTTTCAGTATGAGTGTAGTTTCTTTCTAGAGTAGTTGAAAAAGGCCTGTATAGAAAAGACATTGTTATCAACAATATAAAGATTTATAGAATCTACATTTCAAACAGTTATAACCCAAAATAATAAAATAATTTAAATCCTGACTGTGTTTAATACTAGTTATTGTCTTCAGCTCTGAACATAATTACAGAATTACAGCATTTAAATTACAATTATATTAAACTCAAAGATTATTGAGGCCATCTCTACTTTGCGACTGAAAAAAAAAGAACACTTCAAAGCATGTGTTCTCCATCATTCATTTGACCCAGGCAGTCCTACAGCAAAGACATACAGCAGACACTGTCTTGTGTTAACAAAAAAACGACTATGACATCAAACCGAAATCCTGAGAGACTAAGAGTCTGGTAGTGTGTAATTTAATAACATTGAGTTTATGTAATGATGATGACAATAGCTAGCTTTGGGACCCTTCATCTGACAGATGCTACACTTGAACTACCACTGAGTGGTGATGGCTTAGTCTAAGTGACCAACCAAACTCAATTTGGACCAAAAAAAAAATGAAGTGTACAGGTACACTTAAGGCAAACAGCACTCTACTGTTAGCTATTAGTTGGTTGACCAGCTAGCATTTAGCAACACCAGGATGATACAGCTGAAGCAGGAAGTTTATTTAAGTTTTAGCTGCACATAATCACATAATTATTATTGTTTTCGTATTGATGTGAATAATTAAGTCATTCTCAAGAAGTCAATAGCTGCAATGTGTTTAAAAGAATTTAAACTGCAATGCATGGCACTTCCTCACAAAAGGAAAAAAGTAATTACTGAAACTGTGTTGTACTGTTGTGGTAACAGTAACTCAAATGAGTGCCCAAAGGCCAAAGGATTAGTCTGCGTTTCAGTTTAAAATTGTCACGATGTGGTGTTGTGGACTGGACGCCAACGCAGAGCCAAGAGCTTCGTACTGGACTTTAATGACGGATAACGTGCACAGAACTCAAAACTAAACATAACAAGTGTAAAACATAACATGAATAATCACAAAGTGCGCACACAGAATGACCAGCGCCCTGCTCTGATTCGTTTGGGCTTATAATGCCAGCCCCGATGAGGTACACCTGGCACCCAATGCCCAAGTGTGCACAATCAGACCAGGGCTCCCTCTACTGGTACAGAACCGTTACAGTACCCCTCCCTTGCTCCCCCTCCGAAGCAGGACCCCCAAAAGGAGAGGGGTTACGCAAACGTTCAACAAAAAGTCCAACTAAAGGCCAAACGAACGCTCTGCTCTCACCGCGGTCTTTTTGGCGGGTTCGGCTGCAGCCCCTGAAATCCCGCTTTCTCTCCAGCGGTCTGGATTGGACGCAGCCCCTCGAAACCCCACCTCCTCCGGCACAACGTCGGCCAGTCCCGGGAGGGGAGCGGACGCTTTTCAACTCCTATACCCCCAGCTTCCAGCATTTGGAAGGTCCGGTGGACCTTCACGGACATCCCCACGGAGCTCTCGGCTCGCAACGTCCATTTGTGGTGGCTGGTCATTTCTGTCACGATGTGGTGTTGTGGACTGGATGCCAACCCAGAGCCAAGACCTTTGTACTGGACTTTAATGACGGATAACGTGCACAGAACTCAAAACTAAACATATTAAACGTAACAAGTGTAAAACGTAACATGAATAATCACAAAGTGCGCACACAGAATGACCAGCGCCCTGCTCTGATTCGTTTGGGCTTATAACGCTAGCCCCAATGAGGCACACCTGGCACCCAATGCCCAGGTGTGCACAATCAGAGCAGGGCGCTCTCTACTGGTACAGAACAGTTACAAAAATCAAATATTAATTTAAAAACAAATGTGATTGGTTCCTTTTGTTTAATTTTGTAGATAATATAAAAATTGATGCTTTAACATAAATTCATATTCAGAAGTACCCTCGCATCGCCATTTCCTATACCTTCCTCCGTTTGAATGAAGATTACTCCTCAAGGCTCATAGCAAAGAAAACTACAGTACTGTACTGTATTTACTGCCCGTCCCAGTGAAGAAGCAGTGGTGGCCTAGTGGTTAGGGACTAGGCATCATGACTGTTCAATTTCCAGACCAGTAAGGTACCCTTGAGCAAGGTGTTATCCCATTCCTGAACTCAGAATTAAACTGCATGGATATAGTTATGACAATAAGGTGTCAGAGCACAGGAGTTAAAGCAACTATCCAAGCAGAGTGCTAGCTCAAAACTATTCTTTATAGATTTTATGACCACCTACATTGCAGAAGATACCACTTTCCAACTGGATATCAGCAGACGAGTACACTTTTGCATGACCAATGACTGCATGTGCTTTGGTTTGTTAGCACTAACACCTCTCTAATGACTAGGTTGATAGATAAGACCATGAAACATGTAAGAACTGCAACAGCAGATCAGTGTACATGCTCTAAACAAAATGAAAGATAAACAAGACAAGAATTTCAGCAAAAAAGCTAAAATACTCAATACTCAGTTACTCAGTTTTACACTTTTAACTCTAACCCTAGCATCTACAAAAAGTAAAGGTGTTAAAAACACAGAGAAACTACAAATAATTAAGCCACTTCTGAGTGAAAAATTAAATTAAAGAGGTTCTTTGAGCCATGAGAGCATTTTTCACCCAATGATGGGAAAGGTGACAGGACAATGAAACATATTGTGTTTTGTGTGTGTTAAATTTTATTGCACATTTAAAGGCATTAAAAGAACACATTAAAATGTGCTTTTCATCAGTAACATAATGTTTGTCTCATGAAAATGCTATTCATCACTATTTTTGTGAAAAAAAAACCCCACTTGTTAAGAGCTCACAATTAAAAATTATTTGTTTTCCCACTGCTTCTGAACCAAGAAAACTTCTGGAGAGCTGTAGAATCTACAAACCTCACCAAGTGCACTTGCTGAATGATATCACATCTTGTCTCTGTAATTGATTTGAACAGCCAAAATTAATTGCCAGTGAAAAAGATTTTAGACATTAGGATGTGCTTGGCAGCTAAAACCTTAAAGTTATATTAAATGGATATGAGAAGGGTAGCTTTGAGGTTAGGGTTGTTGGGGGATCTGGGTTTGATTCCCACCTGGGGAAGGCTGAGTCCTTTCTGTGTGAAGTTTGTATGTTTGCCCGTATGACTGCTGGTTTCTGACAGATTTTTCCACAGACTTGCATGTCAGGTGGATTGGAGATGCCAAATTGCCCCTGAGGTGTGACTATGTGTTTGTGTTTGCCTCTGTCTTTGTTACCGGCAACCTGTCCAGGATGTTTCTTTGTCTTTCACCCTGTGCGTGTTGGGATAAATGTCAGCACACCCCGACAACCATGCTTAAGTACTGTTGATAATAGTTGGATGGTTACTAAGCTTAAATGTGAAATAAGGTAACACAAATATTTTGTTTTTTTAATTTAAATATTCTAAAAAATATATTTAAAAACATGTCCACAGTTTTTCTGTAATGTTTCCAATCACTATTGGATTTTTTCTAAGGTAAAAGGCTGTTTCAAAGATCATTGGATTTTCACCCTCCTGTAAATGTATCGTATTTCACTAAAAACTCATTTTCTTTGTGTTTCAGTACTATTTTACAATTAGCTTCAACCATGAGAATCAGAAAGCTCTGGAGCTCCGCACTGAAGATGTGAAGGACTGCGATGAATGGGTGGCAGCAATAACACATGCCAGGTAAGCCAGAACAAGGATTAGGCTGTTGCAGTCGGGTTCTTGGCCTGCATTTTGCTGTTACCCTGACCTTCTGTAAAATGCCTAGTCCAGGACATGTTGCTGATTAGACCTGGTGTGTTAGAAAGAGGCTGGTAAAGTAGCCTAAGCTCATACTCCTGTAAAACAAATGATGACATAATGAGGTATGACTAATCAAAAAGTAAAATAGATGCTGTCTTTAAAATATCATAATAAAATGAACACAACTGAATCAGTTGTTCTGTTTGCATCTCAATGTGAATGGCTGAAATAAAACAATTTTTTACAGTAGACTCCTTTCCTCACAAACATGCATTTAAGCAGTGGTATTATTTGAAAATAACATAACATACTTAGGACATGTAACTGACCAGTCAGAGCTAATATACTGTCCATCTCAGGCACAGTCTCTACGCAGTCAGACTCAAATAGAAATAAAATCTCAAATAGATGATAAATAATCAATGTTTCAAATGCACAGATTTAAGTGTTCCATGGTGCCATGAACAATGGTGTTTTTGGTCAGTGAATAGATTCCACATGTCATAATTAGCTTTAGGCTTCCGTTGGGAGTGCTGCTTATTTTTAGTTTTGGTCTTAGTTTGAGTTCTCCACTGGGAGAGCGACTCAGTATTACACAAAGCACACACACATACACTATTACACAATCAGACACACCACAGTGCTGAAATAAATAATGACTTGAACTAGATTGGTGCTACAGTGTGTATTTTATTTTCACTTTGGTAGATGTAGGAATGATAGGTGTATAATATCTGCCTCAAGGATAACACCTTAACAAAAAATTTATCAAAATAAGGTAGTGTGTGATATTTATTACATTTCATTTCATTTTTCTACACCATATGTCAAAATTCAGAATTCATTAATAAAAATTCTATTGCACAGTTTTTGTTAAATTATTTCCTTTAAAGATGGTGTGAGGGTTGATTGATTTTTGAATATATTTTACAAACCTTTAGTCAGACATGCCTTTTCTGCACTCCCTCACTGGATCACAACCTTGAAGTTTGTTTGTATCCAAGCTTTCTCAGCTTTTCACCATTTACAGGGTATTTGCTATGTGTGCAAATTGTTTGCACCTAACCAAAATAAGCTTAATTTTTTATTATCATTTTATAATCATTTTATTATCATTATAGTCATGACTGTTTTTTGTACCTTAGTTTTACTGATAATGAAAAACTTTCCTAATCGTGTACGTTTTCTGCTATGAATAATTTTGATTTACTTGGATATTGAATCAAAAATGGAGAGTATGTAATTAGGATTCGGATTTTAGGGTTATCCTTAACTGACATTTCTGGATAAATGTAGTAAATAATGATTATGCTCACATGTTTATTTGTGCATCGTCACTTCTCACCTGTGTTTGGAGTCCTAGGGGTTTTGGTGTCTTATTTCATTGCAGTACTGATTTATTCCACTAAATTGGCCTACTTGTGAGGAGAATGCAATTGATTAATGTGGCCCTCCAAGCATGCAAAGGTTCTCACCAGTGTAGAGTTGTTCAGAGATGTGCTCTTGCTATTAAATAGAAACATATTTCAGGCTCTGTTCTGATTTCCTCTTGTCCATCCTTTCTTTCAGATTTTTGAATAAACTGCATTCTTAACATGTCTTGTTTCAAAACGTCAAAACAAAGCAGAAATGTGTTAATGTGTTTTTGAAAATGTTGTAAAAGTAATGATGCTCAGCCACAACCACACTCAGCACAATGATTTTCAATCATATATCTGAAAAGCTTGCTTCCTCTAAAATCAAAGTAGAATTACTTTTGTACTAATAACTTTCACACCAGTGATGCATGTTGTCTGAGATCTCAACTCATAAAATATAAAACCAGTTTTTCACAACCTTAAAGGCCAAACAAAACAAAAATCACCTTCTTTAATACCTGCATTCCAAAAATTATGCATGTTAATCCCTAATAATATTTTTTTACTAAATAATTTTTAATACTTTGATTATATCTGAATGTATACTACAATCTGAAAAAAAAATATATATATATATATTACAGTAAAAGTGCATGGTGAATTCTCAATTAAAGAATAAAATGGGATTTTAAATGATTGTTTCTGTATAATGGGGAGTGTGTTATTGCACTGAACGCATTTTATTTTTATTCTAACATTACCTAATGTCTAGATTTATGTTGTTTAATATGTTAATTATTAATAAATATAAATTAAATCAGTGACCTCATAGTTTTTCAGTGATGCATCTCAATGGTGCTGTAAGACAGTGTTCCCTTTTGTGTGTTTGTGTTTTTACACAGCTACAGAAACCTGGCAACTGAACATGAGACTCTCATGCAGAAGTATCTCCATCTACTCCAAATTGTGGAGACTGAGAAAACAGTTGCTAAGCAACTTCGACAACAGATAGAGGATGGGGAGATTGAGATTGAACGTTTAAAATCTGAGGTAAAATTGGGCTGCCGTTAAAAGCATCATAACAGCGTTGTTCAATGTTCAGCAAAGCCTGAAATCAGACTATGTTAACAAATTTCTCTTACATGAAATCACTCCATTTCCAGCCATTTCCAGTATGTCATCATAGCAAAATGTTCCTGATATTTCTCTTGACTGAGTGACTGTTTTGCTCTTTCGCCAATAAAGAATAATAAAAGAGTTAGAGAAGCATTCATCTCATGGAGCCATCCCCAGACCTCTTCGCTCTTTGCATCTCTTCTCATAAAAAATGGCCCTCCAATAGATCTATGATCCCTTCTGTATTCTTCATCTACCAGATCAAATAGTCAGTTTACTTTAAAGTGCAAATGTGGTGCTCCAAATGAAATGGCTTGCTGAATATGCATGATACCAGCTCTATTGTATATGTCCCATCCCTGCTCTGTAACATGATAATAAACTCTTTTAGTTGCTGCTCTGCTAAATGGGATCTCTCAACCCCAGCTTGCATGAGGGTACCCCTCACCTCCATTGTTTCACCAATGCTCTTTTAATGTGCATGCCCTCATAACACATTCAAATTTTGCATCCTAACTCCTTTCCTGAACATTGCAAACATTGGTCAGTTGGGAAAATGCAGCAGGATGGGTTGATTTTTACACATGGTTGTATATGTATCTGGATGTTAACATGATTGTCTGGAATGTTTTTTGCAGTTTATTCCAGTGCTTTTCATGGGGATGCATGAAATTACCCATTACAATGTATCTCCCTTACTGAAGGGATAAACCATATTATAGAACTTCTTCTAATATACAATCTTCAACATTTAAAATACATTTTCTTTGATAGATTGCTGGACTACTCAAAGACAATGAGAAGATCCAGTCCAACCCCACTGTTGCGCCCAGTGAGGATGACTCTGAAATCAAGAAAATAAAGAAAGTAAGAAGTCTTCACTTTCTCATAATAGTAAGGTGGCGGGCAGTAGTTTTGTTCAGATGTATCATTAAAAAATCCTGGGCTATCCATTATATGCCTAAAAGACACCATTTTGCTCAGTTCTTAAAGTTGCATGTCACACTTGAACATAGTTCTTTAAAGCAAGTTCTTCATAAAGACAGTAATAAACACAGCTTCAGGCAAAACTTTGTTAAATTTATGCTGACTCAACTTCTTTTGCTCATGAAGAAAGTAAAATAAACACTTATAACAAACTTTCAAAGCTTTAGTTCTTCCGTTGTTTTTACATTTATAAGGGTAAATGTGAAATCTAAATCTAAATACAATAATGTCAGCATATATGAGTTAATATCTGAATCATGTTCAAATATTCAAGTGTGGGATACCAGAAAAAGAGGAGTGAAAATTTAACTGGAATATAGCAGAACAGAACATGGTTACTTAGTACAGGTGTGGAAATTTGTATTCCTTCTACTACCTATTACATTTACGACATTTAGCAGACGCTAGAGCGACTTACAGGTCCTAATTACAGGGACAGTCCCCCTGGAGCAACTCAGGGTTAAGGGTCTTGCTCAGGGACCCAATGGTGGTAGTGCCAGAGGTGGGATTCGAACCAGGGACCTCTGGATCCATAGGCAAGTACCCTACCACTAGACCACCAGCACCACCTTACTTACCTTATAAGGCATATTCAGTCATACCAGCTTCAGAAAGAATCTGGCTAAAAGCTACTTGAAATCCCATTTTTTCCCAATCATATTCAAAAGGCCTGGACAGTGTAGAATTTGCATGTTCTGCCCATGTATGTGTGCGTTTCCTCATGAATGTCAAGTTGACTGGAAATTATAAATTGCCCCTTTGGTGTGAGTGTTTGTATGAGTGCGTGTGTATGGGCTGTGGTGGACTGGCAACCTGTCCAGGGTGTTTCTTAGCCCTGAGCCCTGGGAAAGACTCCATAGCCACTTGCAACTCTATTCAGGATAAGCGTTTGAATGAATGAATGAATGAATGAATGACTTACTTTTTTTTTTTTCATATACTTTTGCAATGACTAAGCAAAAGGTTTGTCTCTGGTATGTCTATTCTTAGTTTTCTATTTCATGTTATCTGCTGATCTGGTCATGTTTAATTGATGTTATAGTCACTAAAAATGCAATGCTGTTTTAAGATATAGCTTAATTGTTGTTCTATGAATAGTACACAGCAAGACTACATCCATTTGACTAGTTAGCTAAGTTATGGCTGCATACTGCATCCAAATCCTAGTGAGCATATGCGCATGTGTATTTGTTACTATGGCAGCTAACTTGGATATGTGAACTAAAGCAACTGTAGTTTGACCATGAGATTTGGAAACTTGTGATATGAAATATAGACAGTCAAGTCTAAAAATTCAATTTGAGAAAAAATGTGATTTGCCTTGTGGTGTGGACAAGACCTAACACCATCAAAATGAAATCCATTCAGGTACAGAGTTTCTTGCGAGGATGGATGTGCCGGCGGAAGTGGAAAACCATCATTCAAGACTACATCCGCTCACCACATGCTGAGAGCATGAGGAAGAGGAACCAGGTGGTCTTCAGCATGCTGGAGGCTGAGGCAGAATATGTTCAGCAGCTCCACATACTTGTCAACAACTTTCTCCGACCGCTCCGAATGGCTGCTAGCTCCAAGAAGCCACCAATTACCCATGATGATGTCAGCAGCATATTCCTCAACAGGTAAGTCTCACCAAATAATCAGAATCATAAATTGGGGTGAGTCATGGGAATTCTGTGTAGCATTATGCACATTTTAGAATACTATAAAAGTGGCCCACAACTCCTTGAGGACATTTACACTGGCCCATCAAAGAGATACGCTAACCCCTCTTAATCACAGGAAAACATATTTGGCCACCTCTGTTCTCTGGAACAGAGAACTTTTCCTATTTGGCACCTTTATATTTGAAATTGCAACATTATTTTTTATATATGATAAAGTCCTGATTTCTAAAATTAGATGTTTCAGCATGTGTGGAAAATGTATATCTATAAGTAAGTGTAACCTAGAGACTTTTTTTTTTGCAGTGAAACCATCATGTTTTTACACCAGATATTCTATCAAGGCTTGAAAGCACGGATAGCGAGCTGGCCTACATTAGTCTTGGGTGAGCTTTTTTTTTTAAGTAAATATAGCTGGCTATGATCTACATGATCTTCATTGTATAATTGTGAAATTTGCTGAAAATTGGTGTGGAAGACACCAATGATTGATTCCTTTTTATCTTTTGCCAACAGCTGACCTCTTTGACATTCTGCTACCCATGCTGAACATCTATCAGGAGTTTGTTCGCAATCACCAGTACAGTCTGCAGATTTTGGCTCACTGCAAGCAGAACCGTGACTTTGACAAGCTGCTAAAGCAGTACGAGGCGAAGCCTGACTGCGAGGAGCGCACTCTGGAGACCTTTCTTACCTATCCCATGTTCCAGGTGACCACTTACTTCTGTTCTGTCTCAGCCTTTCACTCTCTCTTCCTCTCTCACTCTAAATCTGCGATTATTATTAAATATTAGTAGTAGTATATTACCAGCATGATCATTAGTAGCAACACATTAATTTATTAAAATTACAAGCACTAGGACCTTGTTTTGTATTCAGTTTCTCCAGAACATTTAAAAACACATTAAGGAAATAAAGAAAACTGCTAAATCAGACTACTGTAACACATGCCTACCTTTGGTGAGCTATTATTAACAAATCCTTGCTGTGATCAAAGCCAGTGGGTGGCCGATAAATAAACATATCTGTATCCCTGCATTGTTTATTGCAGATTTTCTAAAGCTACCTTCAAGCAGTTTTTCTTTCCTGGGGAGGCTCCCTCTGATGCATAAGTAATACATTTGTGCAGATGAGTGTGTTTGTGTGTACTGCTCCCCTCTGATCCTATTCACTGAACATACAGAACAAAATAGCCACCCTCTTTCTCCCTCACAGTCAGTGTTGGGACAAAACCATGGCTCTCTAGAATTGGCACTGTATAGAAGAATGTTTGGTAATATTTCAATGGAAGTGTAATGGTGGCAGGCAGTGTGAAGGACGCCAACGCAGAGCCAGTAGTGAAAACTTAACTTTATTAACAAAACTAACATACAAAACCAAAAGGTGCCACCATTAACTGTGAGGCAGAGCCTTGTTAATGAACCGCGCTCTGTTCTGACACACTGGGGCTTAAATAGCAGCCCCAATGAAGCACACCTGTGTCTAAATAAGCCCAGGTGTGCTCAGTCAGAACAGAGCACCACCTGTCGTGCCCGGCCTGAACCACGGGCATGACAGACCGTGACAGGAATTTAATGGTACAACATTTTTTAAGTAATTTTGGAACATTTCTGTTAATTTTCTAACATTTTATAAAGGGTATTTGTTGATTTTAAATCAATCAACAAGAACAACTGTAATAATAGTTACAGTTACAGTAGAAAAAAAATATATATATACATACACACACATACACACATATATGTATGTACACATATATATATAAAATAAATGAAAATAAATGATTAACACTTCCATTTTTGAAAGTATTCTTTGTTTACAGCATTTTTTCATACCTGCTTAAAACTTTTGCACAGTACTGTATATATATATATATATATATATATATAAAAAATTAAGCTTGAGTATCTTTGCATCTTTAATATACTTTCAAATGGAAGTGTCATTATTTTCGTCAATCAACAAAATGCAGGAATGAAGAGTAATCTAAGAAAAGAAATCTCAATTGTGTGACCACCCTTTTGCCTTCAAACCTTCATTCTTTTCAGACACATTTGCACACAGTTTTGGAACCTGGCTAGTGAAGTCGTTCCAAACATGACTGTGTTTCAACCTCATGTGACATTGATGATCATTAGCACCAGTTTGGTAAAATTGGTTGATCATACACCTGACTATTATCCTACAAAATCCCTGACTTTGTGCAAGTGTACCTATAAGAATTGATGCTAGTTTGAAAGCAAAAGGTAGTAACACCAAATATTGATTTGATTTAGATTTTTCTTTTGTTAGCTCACTTTGCATTTATGAATTGATAAAAATAAACAATCATTATTTATATTTCTGAAAGCATTCTTTGTTTACAGCATTTTTTCACACCAGCCTAAAACCTTTGCAGTACTGTAATATGCAGATGTCCCAGCCACATAGCCAAACACCAAGTATTGATTTGATTTAGATTTTTATATGTACATAATATATATACAGTACTGTGCAAAAGTACTTTAAAAAGTATATTAAAAAGTACTAATTTGTAAATATTGTATTCATCCTATTTAGCTTTTGTCTTGACATTCCACAAAAACAAACACTCAAACACAGACATGACATCATCTCACTCTATGGTGCTTCTTTTTTTGCAGATTCCACGTTTGACTCTCCATGGGCTGCTGGCACACACCTCATGGGCATGTGGAGAGAAACAGCCTGGAATATGCCAAATCTAAGCTGGAGGAGCTCTCCAGGTACAGACAACTCCCCCTCCACCAGCGCAAATAATACTGTAGCACCTCACCATCACCATTATTCACTACTGCAACTATAGCACCTCCGCCTGTAATCAACAAGCCTGGCACATCACTAAGAAAGAGGGTTCATTTAAAAGTGGATACATAACCATGAAAGGCAACAGCACCAATAAATATGTTTTGTATTTTTTTATTTTGTTAAAAATGTCTTTCCTGTTGGTGCAAATGGGCAAAACTTATTATATTTTTATGTTAAATTAAAGGATAAGCAGATATTTCAAGCATTCCAGTGATAAAAAAAAATTATGTCCTTAATGCAACAACAAGACTCAGGACTTGGATGTGGCATAGAACTTATATTCAAGTAGTGCTCATATAAAAACTGGAATAGCATTATTCACAATGCACACTATATGATAACAAGGTATGGGTGGTGGTGGTCTAGTGGTAGGATACTTGCCTATGGCTCAAGAGGTCCTAGGTTCAAATCCCACCTTTGGCACTCTATCACTGGGTCCCTGAGCAAGACCCTTAACCCTGGAGTTGCTCCAGGGGGACTGTCCCTGTAATTAGGACATGGAAGTTGCTCTGGATAAGAGTGTCTGCTAAATGCTGTAAATGTATGTTTTAATCTCTAGTTGATATAAAGCTGAACAGCACCTCTTCAAAATAATTTCTAACTGCTTTGAAAAATACCCTCATTCAAAGAAATTCCACACTATGATATATTTTCACAATCAGTGTTATTTAAATAAATCTTGTATTGTTTGTCTTATATATAGAATCATGCATGATGAGGTGAGCGAGACAGAGAACATCAGGAAGAATCTGGCCATTGAGCGCATGATAGTGGAGGGCTGTGAGATTCTCTTGGACACCAGCCAGACTTTTGTCAGACAAGGTAAAAAAAAAAAATCCATCCTACACTTGCACAGTAGCAGCTCAGAGAAGCATTAAAGAACCCCAGATTGCAGATAAGAGCAGAGTCCCACAGTTGGATTCGCTGTTCTCCTCCTCTATTCTGTAAACTGTCGTTCTTGTCACCCTGCATTGTCAACCCTAAAGGATTGGCCGTTCTAATCCCGCCAGTCTCCTAAGAACAACATGTGCCTGAAGTGCAGAATGAGGCTTTCATTTCCAAACCTAATGTCAATCTGCCCATGACTCAGGGCTGGGAAATGTCACAGTTCCTCTGCAGGATGTGCCAGAGTTGCAAAAACATCTGATACCTAAATAGCTGGGTTCAGTGGATTCCCTGTGCAGTTTAAATCTGTGGAAGGAATGGCCCATTATACATGTAGACTAGTGCAAATCTGCATCTGCCATATGTCATCCATCCCTATTCCATTTTCACTACTCCTTTTTCTAGGATCCCTGATCCAAGTGCCCATGAGTGAGAAAGGAAAGATCACCCGTGGCCGCCTGGGCTCCTTATCTCTGAAAAAGGAAGGAGAAAGGCAGTGTTTCCTTTTCTCCAAGCACCTGATAATCTGCACCAGAGGCTCTGGTGGGAAGCTACACCTAACCAAGGTGAGATCAGACATCTGCTTCAAAGCTGGTCTTCTACTGCCTTAGCTCAATGAAGCTTGTTAGACCATTGAAGGGCTGAGAGATCAAGTAAATACAAATTTGGATTTGAAAGGCAGAAATGAACCCAATCTCTTTCACATTATATTGTCCTCTGTAAATTAAAATGATCTTTTATTTTTCTTTTTAAGCCTTATCATGTCATGTCAAGCTACATGCTCCATTATTTAACAGTAGCTAGGCTGAATTAGGCAATTATGCTAAGCTTTACCACTTGTGGCCATCAAGACATCCAAATAGTGCTTTGATAAGACAAGCTTAAGATGACGAATAAAAACATACATTTGCTCAGTGCTTAGGTAAGGAAAAGTTGAAGGCAAGCAGTGGAAAGCAAATCCAAACTCACTTGTACATTTACTACACACCTTACTTACACTTTTGTACCTTAAGAATAACTCAACAGAATATATGCCAGCTGAGATCTTAAGGTCAGTTAAAGAGCAACGACCAACAAGTTAAATAGCAGGTACTCATTGGTAAAGGTTAATAAAGGCATTTCAAAGGTATTGTAACTTCCTTATAAACTGAAATGAAGTGAGATATTTTGTAATAGGTTTTATTTCAAAACTCTAGCATATAGATTGCTATGTTAAATAAGGAAAAAAAATTGTTGAGCTTAAGAAAAGCTGTGATAACAACTTAACTGAAATGGCTGCAATTTTACCATTTTAATAACCCATTTTGTTCACTAGTCTTTGGGGAAATTTAGGCAATTTGGGAATGACTGACATAGTGTGGCCTGTATTGATTATTTGATAGCTGCGGGTCTGGTGAGTGCATCTCACTGTTCTCTATTTCTGCCGGACAGAATGGAGTGGTGTCGCTAATCGACTGCACCCTGATTGAGGACCCTGAGAGCACAGATGATGAGTGTAAGTATCATTGTTTTGATTTCAGTCTACCCCTGCAGGCAATGAATCAGCTACTGCTGTGAAAAACCAACACATGATTACCTCGTAATAGACAAGATATCTATTAATATATTTCCACAAATTGACCCCAGAAATTGTGTTACTGTTATGTCATTCTTAATGAAGTTACTAAGTGAGGAACATTTCAGTATTAAAAATTTTAGAGGACTCAAGGGCTTTTAAAAAAAGTATTTTAAACAAGTTAACTTTTAAAAAACTTAATTTCAACAGTAATCAACAGCAGTTACAGCAGTAGTGTGTCAGGCTTCTATTACACTTGCAGCTTAGTGAATAAGTCCACTGGTTCTAATTATTTTCTATGTAATTAATAAGAAATTTGTCATATTTCCAGGATAAAACGTCTCTTAAGCTTGACTGGCAATCTAGTGAACCTTAATGTGAATAGTTTTTTTTTTCACTCCAACTGAATATCCAAGAATGCTTTGGTGTCTAAAGTTTACTTCTTTAGTTCTGCTCTTAGATGTAAAAATGTAAAAAAAATTTTTTAAAAAGCCTCACAGCTTCAGAGAAAAAAAAAGAAATCTTCAATATCAAATCTTCAAAGACAAGTAAGGCTACATGACATCTTCATGTCTTTCTAATATAAGCCTTATATAAACATATATAATGGCATGTTTCAGTGTGTGTCAAATATCATACAGGTTATTAATGTTATTAATGGTGATTTCTACTCAGAAAGTTATGGCAACTGATAATTGTTTAAATAAGCCTATCCTATGTCTAACCCAGGCCAAGGATTACGTCAGTTAAAACTATAAGGCTTTTTGTAGCTTCATTATTACTGGCTTTAAGTGGGGATACAAGTATGCTCAATGCTTCATGCCTGCCAAAAAAAAATTACTTGCAGACATGTGTTGATTATTTAAATGTATCTCATTTCTGCAGCAAAGTCTGACAAGAGTGGCCAGGACATGGAGCACCTGGATTTTAAGATTGTGGTAGAGCCCAAAGACAGCCAGTCTTTCACCGTCATCCTGGTGGCCTCCTCTCGGCAAGAGAAATCAGCATGGACCAGTGACATCAGCCAGGCATGTCCACTCTTATAACCTCCCGCTCACTCATCCACTCAGCCTCAAGCGGCAGCTAACCCTCCCCCTTTCTCCATTCACCTTCTGTGGTTCAAAATATACGTTCATATGCTCTTTCTCTCTCTCTCTCTCTCTCTCTCTCTCTCCCCCCCCCACCCTCCACAGTGCATAGACAACATTCGCTGCAATGGGCTAATGATGAATGCCTTTGAGGAAAACTCAAAAGTCACTGTACCACAGATGATCAAGTAAGATTCTTTTTATTATGCATTCAAAAAGAAAGTCAAAGTGCCAGATTTTTGTTCAGGATAGAAATTATTTAGATATAATATTTAAATATTATTTAAATTATATTTAGAAATAAAAAATATATTTAAAATACCCTTTTGGCACTAGTACCTATCAGACACAAGGTTTATAAGTTTGTATCTTTGCTGAAAAATTGTTGTTCTGCAGATGCTGATCTTTAGCAGGTTACTAGAATCAAGAACTGATGTGAATATAAAGCACTAATATACGTTACTCAGGGTTACGAGCATCTGCTAAATGCTGTAAATGTAAATGTAAATATGATTTATAAATATGAACTTAATTAAACATGAAGATAACGTGTACTAGAGGGTAGAGGGCGCCCTGCTCTGATTGTGCACACCTGGGCACTGGGTGTCGGCTCACTCATCTGCACAAGAAGGTGGGACTTCAAAGGCATCCACCATCTTCATCCGCCGGAGGAGGCTTGAGGGACAAGGTCCAAGTCCGCTGGGGAAGGCGGGGCTTGAGGGACAAGGTCCAAGTCCGTCAGAGGAGGTGGGGCTTGAGGGACGAGATCCAAGTCCGGCGGAGGAGGCGGGGCTTGAGGGACAAAGTCCAAGTCCGCCGGAGGAGGTGGGGTTTCAGGGACTGCAGCCGAACTCGCAGTGACAGCAGGCGTACGTCTGCCCTCGAATGGGCCATTTGGACTTTAGCTGGACCTCTCTCCTTCTGGTTCTGTGACGGTAGAGGGTGTCCTGCTCTGATTGTGCATGTGCCAGATGTGCCTCATCGGGGATTGGCGTTATAAGCCCAAATGAACAAGGCTACAGAGCCGGCTCCTGCGTTAGGCCCTAGAGAAGTGGGGCTGCGATGCCGGCTCACTCATCACTTATCAGCACAAGAAGGTGGGACTTCAAAGGCATCCACCATCTTCACCTCCCTGACAAGGTCCAAGCCTGCTGGAGGAGGCGGGGCTTGAGGGACGAGGTCCAAGCCAGACCGCTGGAGGGAAAGCGGTGCCAGGTGTGCCTCATCGGGGTTTGGCTTTATTAGCCCCAGTGAATCAGAGCAGGGTGCTGGTCATTCTGTGTGCTTACCTTTGTGTTTGTTTATGTTATTTTTTACACGTTATTTTCAGTATGTTTAGTTTATGAGTTCTGTGCACGTTATTTCCATTATTACCGTTCAGTACAAAGCTCTCGGCTCTGCATTGATGTCCAGCCCACAACACTACATCATTACAGTATGAATATATGTGGTGGAATATTAACAAATGTTTCAAATAGAACTCAGTGAAAAATAATAAAACTTAATTAAACTAAATTAAAGATAAAATGTAGGACTTTGTCTCAATATTCCCTTGAAGTTTTTTGTGACAACTATACATCATAAATTATCAAAACAGAATAAGGAAAAAACTATTTTCCTAAAAACTAAAAGACTGCTTTGTCTTATCTTCTGTGTATCCTTTGTCTTGTGCACAGGTCCGATGCCAGTCTCTACTGTGACGATGTGGACATTCGGTTCAGTAAGATGATGAACTCCTGCAAAGTGCTGCAGATTCGCTATGCCAGTGTGGAGCGCCTGCTGGAGCGTCTGACTGACCTGCGTTTCCTTTCCATTGACTTTCTCAACACCTTCTTGCACTCCTACCGCGTCTTCACCACTGCTGACGTAGTGCTTGACAAGCTCATTGCCATCTACAAGAGGCCCATCAGCGCCATCCCAGCCCGGTGAGTATGGCTTGCTTACAAAAGAAGAGGTTACCTAACATAACCAATGTCTTGAATTTACTTCAAAAGTGTACATAATTTCAGCATGAACAAAATGCCCTAAGTTCAATAGTGTAAACAAGTTCCTTCCATCATTATTACCTTCATTTTTACCTTTTTTAAATGGTACCTGTTATGCATTTTGAGCCTACCATCCTGCCATACCACTTGCTATGAAGCCAAAGCGAGAAGTTTGAGAAATGCTCTTAATTGATAAAGAAGCCTCAAGGCCAGTAATTAGTTACCTGGTGACACATGTTCTGAGTCCTTTGTTTACTGTCTCAGTGTTTGCAAACAATCAAATTAAGGATCTTTGTAAACTTATGAAAGGAAAGGTCATGAAATGGTAAGGAAGTTCCTCAAGAGTTCATGAAACATCTAAAAGAAAACATCCTGGTGGGTGGATGTTTACATATCACAAAGCTATTATTAACTAAATCACTAAAACTGTGGCTGAATGCTGCCTGCCTTTTCACAGCTGAGTTGTTTCTTGCATAGCTTTATGGCTTAAGTTAGCACTATGAGAATTAGTGTGCCCATTGTACAAATTATTAAAAGTCAGTTCTCTTTGATATGGGATATGTATCTTCTTCATACATTCCAGCTTAAGAAACATCTGGTCCCTGCTTGGATCTGTATCCTCATGACCACTTGTGCATATATATGCTCATCCATCCTCATACATTACATGGTTAAGCAAACACGGTGCCAGCCCAATGCATTTGCAGTGAGCTTAGAGATACATTTGTCCAATATAGATTCATACCATCTGCAGCATGAGGGATCTGCTCAATCCAAGAATATGTTCAGTGTCTTTCCCTTGCTTTGTGGGATTTTCCGGATTTGTTGAGGGCTTCGGCTGATGTGGCAGTGAGCATGTGAAAGATATGGTTGATAACAGAGCTTTCTTCTAGGTGGTGAAGTCAGGTGGTTATGCAGAAGGCTGTTAACATGTTAAGCATGTTACTGTATCTACAGTAGTTTTATCTGCTTCCCAGTGTTAGAGAACTAATTTCTTTTTCAAGCTCACAGAATCTCATGAATTGGCAATTGGTTTATAGGTTGCAACACATGTAACAGGTTTACCCTTTACTTTTGGGCATTATTTTTTTATGAAATGTATACAGTACTAAGGCATTCTCCCCAAGATGCTTTCATTTATTAATCAATTATGAATTGAATTACTTTTATGATAATTAAATGTGTTTAAATTTAAAAAAGTAAAAATGTAAAAGTAAAACATTAGCTGTCATGTTTCCTGACATCGCGATTACGTCCAATCCAATCCACCACAGCATGACAGAATGACTAACCAAACCATGGACGTAAAGGACAGAGACTGGATTTGGTTCATGACCTGTTCAAGGGGGTAATAATAGCCTGGCTATGGACGTTGATGTCAGACCATCCTCCAACAGCCCAAGTCTCCCCCAAACACTCACAGTGATTTGCTGCGCCACCCCCTTGGTTTCAGCTAGCCGTGAAGACCAGCTCCCACTAGCACGGGCTAGCTGTGACAACCTGCTACCATTAGCATGGGCTAGCTGCGACGACCTAGCATGGGTTTCATTTCCTCATGTAACCAGTCCTGTGTCTCCTCATGTGTCAGATCCCATGTCTGGGATATGTCTATTAGTCCCATGTCCCTGTCCCATGTAGTGTCTCCCCCTGTGCCAGCTCCCCTGTCTGGCCCTGTGTCTCGGCCCTGTTTAGCATCTGCCCCCCGGTCCCATCCCATGTCCATGTCTAGCCCCAGGTCTGATCCCATGTCTGCTCCCCATACTCATCCCCATGTCTACTCCTAAGCCTCCCGTAACCACAGCGGGGGCGTCTGTCATGTTTGTGGTGCTCTGCCCTGACTGGGCATATGCCACCAGGTTTGCCTCATTAGTCTAAAAGTATATAGATCCCAGTCCGTAAGTCAGGGCAGAGCTGTCAGTAATTGTTTGTCTTATGTATAGTTGTGGTTAGTGTTCCTAAGATTATGTGTGTACAGCATTTGGTTAATGCTTGTGTGTTTCATGTTTATTCATAATGAAACCACTTTTTTAATTCCACCACCTGAATAATAAACAAACACATCATACAGTTATATAGCAAGTAATATATTAAGTAAGTAAGTAAGATAGTGAGTAAGTAGTATGTGAGAGATTTAAGTTTCAGTTACTTAAAATAAGATAATTATAGTCATACCCACTTGTTGTCATGATGATACCGTTGTGGATATTGTCATTCCTGTTGACAAGTCAAGTGGAAATGTATCCTAATGCCTATGTATTGTGCTATCTAACATACCCACTACAGCTCAGGAAGAGCTCAGTTTCATTAACTGGATTAGTAGGGTTACAGTGAGCAAAACACAAAAATGTGCAGGAAAGGGTGTGTGCCAATGTGTGTATGAGGTGCAGAGAGCAAGAAATAGAGCGAGATATATGCTCCTGCCAAGTAAAAGTATGGATATGAGGTGACCAGGCAAGTGTATGTTTGTGTGTGTGTGTGTGTGTGTGTGTGTGTGTGTGTGTGTGTGTGTGTGTGTGTGTGTGTGTGTGTTGTGCCGAAAGCAGCGGTAATTGGGGCTCAGCACCCTTGCTTGTCTGTCTAAATGAAGCTTCTCGGCAGGGTCTGTTTCTGTCACCTTAGCAACTGGCCTTTGCTGCAGGACCACACCCTCAGAAAAGCTGCTGGATGAAATATTTAGTTTACACATTTACAACCAATCCTGGTTATTCCCCCTCTCTAGCTCTCTCTTTATCCCTCCACCCCTTCTCCATCCCTCCTCCCCCACTATCTCTTGGTTGCAGTGCTTCTCTGTTTTCCTAATTTCTCTCTCCTTCTCTGTGTCTGTCTCTGCTTCTTTCACTGATATTTGTTTCTGTCTTCCAACCTTCTTCTCATGCTCCTGCTTTTCCCATTTTTTTCTGTTTTGCACTGCATCTTCTTCTACTCATTCTAACTTTATCTATGTCTTTCTTTCTCATGCTCTATCTGTTTATCTCCCTTACTCTTATTCCTTCTCATTCTCTTTCCCAGTCTCTATTTCTGTGTTTTTACCACTGTTATCTCCTCTGTCTCTCGCTTTCCCTTCCTCTCTCTATGCAGACAGAGCTGGGGGCCTCCTTAACCCCCCCTCCTGGGCCTCCCCCGCTCATCTCCCCTCTCGCTCACCTAGCCTGTCAGAGAGGGCTCTATTTCTGGGTGCTGGATGACGCTGAGGGTGGCGCGGCATGTGGGAGAGCTCTCCACAGCCTTTAGTGGCAAATATGAACACTACACCACATGCATGCTTTGGAGGCATTTTCCTTTTTTTTCATAAGTACACAGTACCAAGAAACTGTGCTTTCTGCTGATCATCAGTAAAGGAGATTTTCTGAGCAGTAGGGACATAGAAACATATTCTTCCTGCTTATACCATTTCTGAATCCTTTTCAGTCTCACACCCAACCATGCAATAACAAGGTGTGCTATGGCTTAATACAATGGGGGATCTGTAAATAATTTGTAAATTGTAAATGGATGGCAATTTTTTTAACATTCTCCAGGAACACTGGAGAATGTTAAAGTTCACACTTCTACAAATGTTAAACTTCAAGGCTGTGATGCCCTAATTGTGGACACAACTTTGGTTATGAAAATGCATAAAGCTTACAACAGTTTTGTTTTTATGCTGAAGTGATAAGGAATGCTGTATACACGCCATAGGATTATTGGAGTTTTTGTAGTCTGAGGTAGAGAAAAAGAATTTAATTATGCTATCAGGAAGCAATGGGATCACTGCAGCCTTCTAACATCTAAAAGGTTTATTTTTTCAGACATCCCTGGGGTTCCTGTTCCAACTCTAAGTTTGTTGCATACAGATTTGCCAGGACTGCTATCTAAAGATTTTCTCATTTTACCTGTAACTAAAGTTTTTTTTCTCTTCAACACTTCCTCTCTGTTTAGTAACAGAGTAAATGTTATGTTATTAAAAAAGGTTCCAGAAGACTGCAAATATTGTAGATACCATGTAGTATAAGTAGTATAAAGTGAGTGGTATTGATTTTTTCATACTCGTGACTTCACAGAAATGCACCATGCAAAGCCTTATTTGGTTTGATTCCAAATCAGGTAGTGAAAGTTACTTGTCATTGCGAGGTCAAAGCACAGCAGACAATGAACCACACACGAAATTGGACCTCTGCATTTAACCCATGCACACTCAAACACCGTGCAGCAGTGGGCAGCTATTGAAAGCGCCTGGGGAGCAGTGACGGGGACGGCACCTTGTTCAAGGGTACCTCAGGGCAACCTACTGGGAAGGGGTTCGAACCCCCGATCATGCGGCCAACGCCCTAACCACTAGGCCACCACTGCCCCGGATAAAGCACTGTACTAAGATGCATTGGCACACAGGAGAAAACTGCTTGCCATTTTGCTCATAAAACTTCACAGGGGTTCTCCAAAAACCTCCAGCTTTATGAGGAACATGCAGTGATATGGCAGGGAATGAAAGGACACTATAGTGAACAATATACTGATATTTCTAAGTGGTTTTGATAGCTTTATGATCATATACAGTACTGTGCAAAAGTTTTAGGCAGGTGTGAAAAAAATGCTGTAAACAAAGAATGCTTTCAAAAATGGAAGTGTTAATCATTTATTTTCATCAACCAACAAAATGCAGTGAATGAACAAAAGAGAAATCGAAATCAAATCAATTTTTGGTGTGACCACCCTTTGCCTTCAAAACAGCATCAATTCTTATAGGTACACTTGCACACAGTTTTTGAAGGAACTCAGCTGGTAGGTTGTTCCAAACATGACTGTGTTTCAACCTACATGTGACATTGATGATCATCAGCACCTGTTTGGTAAAATTGATTGATCATACGCCTGACCATAATCCTACAAAATCCCTGACTTTGTGCAAGTGTACCTATAAGAATTGATGCTGGTTTGAAGGCAAAATGTAGTAACACCAAATATTGATTTGATTTAGATTTTTCTTTTGTTCGCTCACTTTGCATTTTGTAAATTGATAAAAATAAACAATCATTATTTATATTTCTGAAAGCATTCTTTGTTTACAGCATTTTTTCACACCAGCCTAAAACCTTTGCACAGTACTGTAATATACTGAGATGTCCCAGCCACAACATTAAGTTTATGTGTCTCTCACTCACTCGTTTTCTGAGCTGCTTGTCCTGATTAGGGGCACATGCTCTGCTGGAGCCAATCCCAGCTCTCACAGGGCAAAACACAGGTAACCAGTCAATTACAGGGCAGAATTTATGTGATAGACTCCAATTACAGTAATATTACCTTTTTCTGAAATAATACCCTCTGCTTCTCTTTCTCTTTCTCTTTCTCTCTCTTTGTGATGTATAGTTCTCTGGAGCTATTCTTTGCCAGTAGTCAAAATAATAAGCTGTTATATGGAGAGCCACCTAAGTCTCCTCGTGCAAGCCGTAAGTTTTCCTCACCTCCTCCACTGGCCATTGCTAAGACATCTTCGCCCAATCGCCGTCGCAAACTCTCCCTCAATATCCCCATCATAACGGGTGGCAAAGCACTGGACCTGGCTGCCCTCAGCTGCTCCTCCAATGGCTATGCAAGTATGTACTCTGCCATGTCCCCCTTCAGTAAAACCACACTGGACATCAACAAGCTCTATGTGTCCAGCCCTATTGCCAGCAAAATCCCAGATGAAGGAGACAGCAAATTTGACCGAGCAGAAGAGTCCTCACTGGCCAAACAGGGTGAGTGACCATGTTAGAACAGAAAGCAATGCACTTTGTTATTATGGCCTGTATACTTTAAAGGAGTAGCAATTTGAAATTGTCCATAACACAGAGTTTTTACTTCCCTTTATTATGTTTTTTTTTATTATTATATTTATTTAAATAGCAAATGTAATGTTATTAGAATAAGATACATGATGATGATGATGACAATTATTATTATTGTTGTTGTTGTTGTTGTTTATAATTATTTGATTAGCAAATGTTTTTTTCTATATATTTTTCTGGAATTTAATTTAGTTGAGAATTTCAGAGATGGCAAAAAGAAAAACATTCTTAACTCAAGTTTAAGTATAGATTCTTGTGTAAATATTATTAATAGTTACTGAACTTTTGTACTCATGTAAAAATGAAGAAAAACCTCATGCCACATCAATATAATTCAAATAAACCATTAAACTATAAAACTAACTACAAATGAAATAAAAGCATTAAAAAATGTACTTTATTAATTTACTTAATTAATTAATTTATTAATTAACTATATTAACTTTGCTGGTTCACATTCATCAAATTTGTTAGCAGCAGTTCTTTCTTGGACATCCCATTCTTAACTCAGTTTTGTAGAGTTTAAGAGGTGGCCCTGGATTTCTTGCAGATATTTCAGTACGGGAGGAAAGTGACAGTGAACAGGTCCAGAGTGATGATGCGGAAGCTGAGGCATCGCCCACCAAATCACCCACCACCCCAAAAAACATCAAATGCAAAAACGCAGGTACGGTACACTTTGTCCCTGCCATGCCGGCTGAACCAATGTTGGCCAAGTTCATGTAAAAACTGGAGCACCTGCATCTCCCGCAGATGAACCACCTGCCCCACTTATAGCAGCCAAAATCAGGCTTATCAATGGCTCATCACCCCATTGCTGCTTCTGCAAAGAGATTCAAGGGTTTAGTAGTGTTTGACTATCTGCAAAAGAAATGGTAACTTTTTTTATTATTATTTTGACTTTTGAAAGGCAGTATTTTTGCATGTTAATTTTATTATAACTTTATTCTCCATGTTATAAAGCTTCCTTTGTAATTCTAGGAAAATCTACAGTGTCCTCAATCTGGACACATCTAAAATGTGTGACTTATTTTTTAACACCTTCCTAGCTTTTAAATAATTATTTTGAATGTGTTATAATACACTGGACTAGGATACAGATTATTTTATGACATTTTTGTATATATTTTTATATATAATTTTTAATTTTATATACAATTTTTAATATATTGTATTCAAACTTTTGAACAGCAACGTATGTGTACACGTTATATCTAATGATTGTACTCACTACATGGGAAATTTTTGTTACTGCATTTGTTCTGCCCTTTCAAATGGCACATTCGTGGTTGTGGTAGCATCTCAGAGCACACATCATACCCATGTAGTCTATGAACTTATTCTGAGCTCAAATAGGAAAGCCTCCCAAGGCACGACTCATGCAGAATCTCATTTGTTCTGTGGGTTATAAAAAAATAGATAAGAAAAGGCACAGGGAAACGCCAAAGGAGGCATGAGTAGGTGTTTGGAAAACTTGTACCATAGCAACCATCAGCATATATTCTCTCTGCCACCCCAGTTACAAGGGCTTGCTTGAGTGCAGCTGAAGCTGTAGTGGCTTTGCACTGTCATAGCTCTGCTATGAAGGTCAAAGGTCAATGGTGAATGCTTTGTTCCTCACTGCTGTTGCAGTATCACTGCTTTGTTGACTCACCTAGGGTTGTGCTGACTTTTAAAGTGTTCATCGTAATGGCAACAGCGGAACATTGTTACTTTATGACATGGCATTGTAGTCTTCTGTTTTTTGTAGTCTCCAAGCAAAGCATTTTTGTTTTATGGGCTATTTTTAGTCTCAACCATCTTAACCATCTCAACTCAAAGCCCTGCCTATCGTCTTGCTGCAAATGCAGTCTGTGGTTTTGTGTGTGCTGCTGCCCCCTGTTGGACATTGAAAAGCACTAAAGAAAGAAAAAAACACAATCTCCAATTACATGCAAAACCTACTCATGAGAGAAAATGCGCATCCCTTACCAAACTACAGCACATCAACCAACTGATAGTAAAAGCATTCACACTGCATCCACCAGATACAGAACATAAACTGCTTTCTTGCTCTTCACTATTAAGCTGCTTTTGGGGCTGCTGCTGAAAAGGCGTTAGCTGCAGTAGATATCTGTGCCATTTTTATAGGTCATCATTGAAGGCTCGTCCACTGCGGTGATAATGTCACTGCCTCCATTATTTCCTCTTGAGTGGAACATGTCTTATGTGACACCTACTGTATTTTAAACGGGAAGACCGTCCTTTCAAATCATAGTACACAATCAATCAGCCTTTCAGGAAAACTAATACGGTCTTTTTATGGTTAATTGATTTTCATTATTTATCTGATCAGTTCTCATTATGGGGATGTTGTCCTGTGCAATCCTGATCTAACACAAGGTTACAATATGCAAATGGACCCTTCAGCAACTATCCATTTACTGTGAGCAACCTGTCCATCCTCCAGGTTCTTAACACGCACACATCACATTACATTACACATACAGAAAAAAACACACACAAATTGCATGCATTTTTAAGAAAGCAAAAATGTTTTTTATTATGTTTGTTTTTCTCAGTTTCCTTCTTCATTTAGTAGTCTCAGATTCTACCCACTAGTAGGGACAAAGTACCAACAACATTTCAAGTAAAAATTCAAATTCAAGTAAAGCATGTCATTACTATCAACATAATGTGCTTGGAGGAGAACAGTTCTGTTATGTCAGCAAACACATATCCCTTCCATGATGGACGTCAGAGTTCTGAAAGCGATAGGACCAAAGCTTAGGAAGTAGTGTCATTTATTTTTTATTAAAGTGTATTCACTGAAGGTTCATGGATATACAATACTGTGCAAAAGTTTTCGGCAGGTGTGGAAAAAATGCTCTGAACAAAGAATGCTTTCAGAAATATAAATAATGATTGTTTATTTTTATCAATTTACAAAATGCAAAGTGAGCGAACTAAAGAAAAATCTAGATCAGATCAATATTTGGTGTTACTACCTTTTGCCTTCAAACCAGCACCAATTCTTGGCCCCCACAGAGCCCTGATCTCAACATCATCGAGTGTGTCTGGGATTACATGAAGAGACAGAAGGATGTGAGGAAGCCTACATCCACAGAAGATCTGTGGTTAGTTCTCCAAGATGTTTGGAACAACCTACCAGCGGAGTTCCTTTAAAAACTCTGTGCAAGTGTACCTAGAAGAATTGATGCTGTTTTGAAGGCAAAGGGTGGTCAGATTTCTTTTTTGTTCATTCACTGCATTTTGTTGATTGATGAAAATAAATGATTAACACTTCCATTTTTGAAAGCATTCTTTGTTTACAGCATTTTTTCCACACCAGCACTGTATATTAATATAATCTAAAATCCGCTTCACAATTTAAACATGCACCAATAAATCACCATGTGCTAAGTTGTCCATATCTTTAGTCCCTAATTAAAAACATTAATTTAAATTAAAATGTTGTATAGTAGTATCTTACAGTAGTAAAAAGTGGTATAAAAAGTGTAGTTTATTTTTGTTTGTGGATAAGTTTAGTTAAGTTTTCTTTACTTAAATGTCTATCAGTTCTCAAATACTTCAACATCTTTTATAGGTAAGTACAATAAGTGATTCTGTTTCTTGTTTTTTCACTATTTAGAGTTCTCCCTGTTCTCCTACAATAACGGCATGGTAATGTCATCCTGCCGAGAACTGGACAACAATCGTAACGCGCTCTCTGCAGCATCGGCCTTTGCTATTGCCACAGCTGGAGCCAATGAAGGAACGCCAACCAAAGAAAAGTATCGTCGCATGTCTCTAGCCAGCACAGGTATCATCATAGCGCTCAGAGCTTTATAATAAGCTCTTATTTAGAGGATCTATTACTTATCATACACAAAATAGTCAATATGAGTTGGGATTGGTTTCCAGGGTTTCCCACAGACCAGAGGAATGGAGATAAGGAGTTTGTAATTCGCAGGGCAGCAACTAACCGAGTCCTTAACGTCTTGAGACACTGGGTATCCAAGCATGCGCAGGTGAAACAGCATGTGCCATTTGCTAACATTTAACATACAGGATAAAGTATGATTTTAGACCATTTTAAACAAGCTCTGTTGTGTGTACTTGTTTTTTTCCTAGGCTTCTCTCATTCCTTTTTTTCTGCATGCACGTTTAGGACTTTGAGACCAACATGGAGCTGAAAATGAAGGTGATCAGTTTCTTGGAGGAAGTTATGCATGACCCCGAGCTGTTGACCCAAGAAAGAAAAGCAGCTGCCAACATTATTAGGTAGAATTTGCCTGTAGAACAATCAAATCTCCTTACATCTAAAAATCTGCTTACTGTGAAATATAAAAATAAATAACTTCCCTGTGTAGCTGAACATTGCGTGCAGCCACTTTACACAGTAGGGTATGTTTTCACCTTCTCTGGAACAGGAGTTCTGATCTAGAATTTTTTTTTTGTGACAATTACTGTAATTAATAGGGAGATCTATTTAGGTCAGTTGTTACTACAGTTAATAGAAATGCTTTGGGGTGTTGTCTTAATATAACTACCTGTTAATTTGCATCAATTTCAAAACTCACTTGGTTGTTGTGAGGTGTGCCTGCCTGGGCACACCTGGTGCCTCGTAAGGATGTCAGACCCCAAAAGGATGCCAAGACCCCAAAGAGTCAGAGCAGAGTCTCAGTCATTTTGGATTCCACATTGTGTGACTGTTTGTAGATAACACATTGAGTTCAGTGTTTGTGTGAGTGCATGTTTATGTTCATGTTTAATGTTCAAGTTCCATTGCAGACTGCATTGCTCTGCATTTATGTCCGGTCAAATCCACCTAAATGTCACAAGTTACATATTGTAGATATATCCAAGTAATATAGTTGGCTATAGCTCATATACACAGTCCCCCAAACTCATGCTATTTTGTCACTTACCCTTAACTTTAGCTGCAATATGTAGTTTTACATTAACTGACCAGATATTATTTGGGGAGCAAACCAATCTCAGTAAAGTGTAATGTGATAGTTATATGTTATTGTATCTGGCTGGTACAAGTATGTCATGCTTAGGGCCAATGTACATGTATGCAGTGTATATAGTACAGCTTACTGCTCATAAGTCATAACCACACTGTTGTTTTTCACAACTTATAAGGACATCAGGTTGATGGAGTTAATTAGCTTTTCAATTAGACTATGTTTACTCTAACTCCTGATTATTCCCCTTAATGTAATGTAGCTGAATGTGGCAACTATAGGCTGTACAATGAGTGTTGATACTGCTTCTAATAGGACACTCACTCAGGAGGACCCTGGTGACAATCAGATCACACTGGAGGAGGTGATGCAGATGGTGAGTAGGATGATATTGGGTAATTTTCAAAGCAGCAGTATTTCATCCTTTGAATTAAATAGAATCAGATCTAATAAAGGCACACACACAAAATTAACACGTGATACACTCCTGCAGCCATGAGTTGTGTTCTAGTGTTACCCACTGGATTTATGTGAGATTAGGTTATACAATTATGGCAGATGTCTAAAGTTTGTCTGTGTACATCAGGCTGAGAATGGAAAAGCAGAACCCTTTGAGAATCACTCGGCTCTGGAGATCGCAGAGCAGCTTACTCTGCTTGACCACCTGGTCTTCAAAGTCATCCCATATGAGTAAGTACACATTACCTTTTTTGTACTTTCCAATCCTGTAAAAATTCAGCTGGTACCTTTGTCAGAGATGTTTACAACCAACAATATAGAAAGTGAATCCACTTTTCAACTTTTTTACCTAAACAGATCATGGAAGAAATGTATTGTAACTACACTGAAAAATAATGAAATTTAATTACTTCATTTCAGTGCATACATTCCACATGAAAAAAACAGCATAATTAATGGACTAAAAGGTTAAATTGTCTTGTAATATGGTTATTTATTTGGTAATTATGCAAACATTTGAGTCAAGTAAATTCATTACATTACTTTTTTCAGCGTAGCCAAATGAGGCTTGGTGTACGAAGCTCAAAATGCACTTTTTTTTCTCATACAAATGCAAAAATAAGACTGGAAATACCGGAAGTATAGTTGATTGCATGTTGTGCTTGATTAAGTAAAGTTCAGGCAGCTAGTAGTTTTTTTTCTACTTGTATAAATTTGCATTTGCATCTTCTAACTGCCATTTCCAGGGAGTTCTTTGGCCAAGGTTGGATGAAGACTGACAAAAATGAAAAGACACCTTACATCATGAAAACAACAAAGCACTTCAATGATGTACGTATCCATTGAGGGTAGCTCTAATGTCTTGCTCATCTTCATTGTTGCTTTGGTCCTGAAGTGCCATCTGGTTTACTATCTCTTAGCACTATCACCAGCATTTTAAAATCACAATGGACTTATTAAATAGCAAATGAATGAGTTTGGATTATTGTAAGCAAAGAAAACACTCCAGCAGTAATCAAAATCATCAAACTGCAACAAACTGCCACCCCAAAAGGCTCATATCAACATTTTTTTTTTTTTTTAAATAAAAGATTTTGATGTAGATTATAAACTGAATTGATCATTCACTCTATTCAATTCATAATTCCTTACATGGAAACTATACTGCTGTCATGGTGGCGGGGTGCGGGAAGGACGTCAGTGCTGAGCCAGAGATTCTTGACATACTTTTATTTAACAGAAACATGAACCGTCAGAACAGAGCGCCTTCTACTGTGAATAAAACAAAAGCAGAACACCTAAAGTCCTGACATCACCCCCCCCACCCCCCCACCCCCCAGGGGCGCTTCTCCAGTGCCGGAACCTGGAGGGGAGACAAGCCAGAACAAAAGAAAACATAGCCCCTTTAATGGGGTACATGGTCAGGTCCATATTCTCAAATTAACAAATAATTGTGTAGGAAGGGGGACCCAGACCAGCCAGTCATGTCTCAGGCTGTTGGCAGCGGGGAGGGGTACCCCAGAGTCTCAGTCCATATCCTTATAACAAAGTCCCTTTGGTATTCGTGTTTAGCCGTACATTCTTTCGGTGCCTTTCAGCTGTCCCGTGTTTCCTCTGTCACCCGTCTCTCTGACTCCATATTGGGGCCTCTGGAGGACTTGTCTGATTGGCTGGAGAGCCTTGTCCGGTCGTTATCTGAAAAAGAGCTAAATACAGGAGATTCTCTGTGGTTAGAAGGGGAAGAGTTCGTTATCCAGTGTGTGCTCCGCCTCCGGTCTCTGTCCTCCTCGCTCTCCATGACTATCGTTTCATAATCCGAGGTGTGGAATTTTTCGTCTCTTTCGTACAAATGTTGTACAGGCCGCAAGTTCTGAGGAGACTGATAACGTGGACGTGTTATGGGCACAGTATCGGGAAGTAGCGTAACAGGCAAAGCGTAATTCCCCTCTGGAACAATCAGGTGCAGATTGGAATTTCGTTGTAGTGTTGTGCCAACTGGGATGACATTCACATGGGCGTTTAGCATGAGGTTTGGGGGAAGAACAGCCGGCGTGAAGACCCTTGGGTGCACTGGCTGCAATAAAGGAAAGGTATCCTTCCACTGCTGCTGTAAACGCTGTTGCTCTTCTCTGGCACTGCTGGCTTTTGGGAGGCCTGGGTAACTGTGTGCTTCTATCTCTGATAGGCATGATAACTTGTACTTTGCCCTTACTGACCTCACACTTGGCAACATGGGTTACTCCTCTCTTCTGAGCAGGAGAGGGTTTGACTAATTCCTCAGCCTCTGGTATATGTGGGTCCTCCACTGGCACATCAGATTGGGCTGCTGGATTGTCATCACCGGTAGCTTCCACAAAGATTCTGGAGCACTCCTCCTCTGGATCACTCTCTGAAAGGCTAAGGTCAAGGGAATTGATTACCTCTGAGGAACTAGACTCAATTTCTGTGACTTTACTTACTGGATTCACTAAAACAATGGAAGAGATCTGTGAAGGACAGTCTATTCCAGAGGTGATGCCTGAGGAAATAGATGGAAGTGGCTTATGATGAACCTGACTGGGAGTCAAATTCCTAGATGCGGTTGCCTGGTTAGGCATCTTTATTGACTGTGCAGAAGGAACTTACGGTGTCAGTTCCAGCAATATGTACGGGCATATTCTGAACAGGTTCACTGAGAAGTTTTCGTCTAGTTGGCCAATACGTTTCAGCAGAGGTCAGAGGGTTCTGAATAGTCCTAGCCTCCCTCCTTGATTCTGGGAATGTGGAGGGGAAATAATCCTGAAACTTAATTGGTCCTCTCTGTTACGATACAAGTTTATATTCTCACCTGAAATATCTGTGGACAGGATCTCCACCAGAGGCTTTCTCTGCCCGTGTTCCGAATCAGTAACCAATGTGAGTGATTTCAGAAGAGACCTAATCGTTATGGGTACCTCTGCCAACCAATTGGTTGCATGGAACTTCCTTGTTGTTCTCCCCGACTCGCCACGGGGGTCCCATGAGGAATGGTCCGACTCACTGGAAAGCCTTGAAAGAGTCTGAAAGAGAGCTAAACATAGAAGAATCCTTATGGTTCATAGAAGAGTCCTTCTTGGCCCTGTGACACTCTGCTCTATGTACCTGCAGGGTGAATCTCATGGAGTCCAGGTTCTCATAAACACAGCGAATTCTTAGTTTTTTGTCCATAATCAAACATACAAGACATGTGCATTACCTGCCCTCCTTGACCACACTCTCTGGGTGGGTCCGTTGTAAACTTGTGTAGTGTTTTTCTAATGTTGCTATGTAATTTTCCAAATCGTACATCACTACCTGCTATCCTGATGAAGCCAAATCTGCTGTTAGATGACTGCTCCACCTTGGAGCTCTCCACTTGGGGTTTAGCCTGTACTGGGGCCTGCTGAACCAGTAGTGTTTTCAGGCTCTTCACCTCTGGGCACCAGGTCTCAAATACTTCTCCCATACTTCTGATGGGATCTTGTAGCTCAGGGAGTTTACTGGTCTCCCTTCTGGCTTTCTCCAGTTCTGCCTGCAGAGTGGCACTGTTGCCTTGCACCTGCTTCAGCTCCTGCATGAATCCAGTGACCTCTACTCAAAGCTCACCATTGTCTTGAGCTACCTCTCTCTCCCTTTCTATGGTTGCAATGTCCCTCTGGCAAAGAGACAAGAGTCCTTTGGTCCTCTCAAGTTGAGAAAGCAGATTGGTGAGCTTTTCTTCATGTTTCAGTCTTTCATGGGTGTCTGAAGTGGTTGTCTGCAGAGCAGAGGCCTTGCTCTCTGCCAGTTGTTGATTGAGCCTGGTCAGCAACTCCTTCTGTTGCTTGATGTCACTGTTCATGCCACTGATCTGTTCATCTCATTGGTGAATGTCTGTGAGAAGTGCACTGTGCTTCCTATAGAGTTCTATAGGAGTTCTTCTGACTCAGCCCTTAAGTTCTCCTGGGTACTGTTCAAGCTTTTGGTTAACCAAACTATCTGTTCACTGAGGCCCTTACAGACTTTTTCATGCTCTAGGTACCCAGCCTGCCTTTCCGCAAGTTCCCCATTTACTTTAACTAGTTCCTCCTGAATGGAATGTACCTTAAACTGGTTGCTCACCTGCAGCTGGTGATTCACGGCCTGGAGGGAGACATCATCGTCTTCCAATTTCTTACACTTTGCATTCAAGGCGTCCAGATCCTGGTTCCGTGTACAAATTTCCTGATCCTTGGCGAGGAGCTCAGCCTCCATTTCCTGGAGCTGCTCGACAAAAACATTTTTGGTCTGTCTTTCTGCACCCAGAATAGACAGCCACACCTTCTCAGATTCCTGTAGCTCGTGTTCCAATTCCTGAATTCTTGATGTTATTTCTCTAACCTGGAACGGCTCCCGTTGCCCTCTGCCTGGCAGACGGGTTAGTGGAGCTGGGTTTGGGCACGGCGCAGGGTGCTCGCTTCCTGTCTTTCACGTTACGGCCGGCTTTCTTTGCCGTTTTCTTACTGTGTTTCATGTAGGGCGCATTCTCCGCCATTTTCTCGCTATGTTTCACGCAGGGCAGGTTCTCCGTCATTTTCTCGCTGCGATTGGTGCACGGCACTGTCTCCGCTGGTGGACCGCTGTGATTGGTGCACGGCGCTGTCTCCGCTGGCGGACTGCTGTGATTGGTGCACGGCACTGTCTCAGTTGGTGGACCGCTGTGATTGGTGCACGGCACTGTCTCCGCTGACTGCTCGAGTTGTGGTTGGTGAGGAGCCGGAAGCAGGGTGGAAGGGACCAAAACCAGAACCAGAACCACCCGTAACGACAACTGAGGTTGAGCGAATGAGCCGCGCTCTGTTCTGACTCATTGAGGCTTAAGTAGTCAGCCTCAATGTAGCACACCTGTGTCATATGAGCTCAGGTGTGCTCCGTCAGAGCAGAGCGCCCTCTGCTGTGAATAAAACAAAAGCAGAACACCCAAAGTCCTGACAACTGCAAAAACAGCCCATTTCATTCCTTATAGAGGACTCAAGAAAACATTGGAATATTAAAAAAAGGGTAATATAAGTGCCCTTTAAATTATTTTTTAGTTACTTGTTTATACTACAGTTAGACTCTTAAACTGCATATTTGCCACATTGAGTTAATCTGAAGATTTGTCATTTAGTAACAACTATAAATTATTAATTAAATGTATCAGTTTTACAGTTGAAAAAGTTAAGGTCAATCTCAAACTAAAACTTTGTTCATTTTCCTTTGAAAGATAAGCAACCTGATTGCCTCAGAGATTCTGCGCTGTGAGGATGTGAACACACGGGTGGTGGTGATGGAGAAGTGGGTGGCAGTAGCTGATATCTGCCGCTGTCTGCATAACTACAATGCTGTGCTGGAGATCACCTCCTCTCTCAACCGCAGTGCTATCTTCCGCCTCAAGAAAACCTGGCTCAAAGTCTCTAAACAGGTAGGAAGAAGAAAGACTATTTGCCTAATAAATACATGCTTGTGGTTCCATTTACAGCAGTGTGAAAAAAAATCTGAGACCTTTCATTTATTTAATTTCCCATCAGAACGGCTGAAAGGTCCATTTTTAGCATCAGGAAGAAGAGCAAAGAACACAGAAGCCTTAACAACTAAACATGATATATTTTCAATGTTTAAGGTGTCTTTTAACATTATACATTATTATTTTTGTATTTATTACATTGTTTATTGCTGTCAAGTGACTTGTTTTTAGGAATGCAGGTATGTTTTTCCATATATTTATCTTTTTCTTTTTCTTTGATTCAGCCATCAAAGGTGGTTGCACTTCGTTTCAGTGGGTTACACCTCACAACTTAAGCTTTCATTACTTTGCATATTTCTAGGGCAAACATTGTTTTGGTTTGCTTTTCTCAATAACTGCTTCCTAAATACTTACACATTTTTAGACCCACTGTGGGTGAAACTTTTTTCTCTCACAGTGAAAGTATTAAGTACTGATGTACAGCTGATAAATACATCTGATAGAAACACTTTGCACTGGCTTTGCTTTTGAAGTAAAAGAATATAATGTAGAATGTAGCAAACACCAGGATCTCAAAACATACCATTCACTTTCAGCTTTCAGCAGTTTAAGCCCACCATTTATGCTGAAATTATAAATTGAGTGTTTCAGCCTGAACTATTTTTTGAAAGAGCTAATATAACATAGAATAATAACTCCTTCATACTTCAGCAATATCTGTGCATCTTATTATCAAATCCAGGTAGTTAAAAAATTTTATTTTTTCATTTTCATTTCACTTTTAGGTTGAAATAATTTCAAGGTTTTTTTTTATTTTGTAAAAGCTTTAATGTAGAGATTGTAAAGTGTAAAGTGTAAATCTTTCACCTGATACCTTGTTAACATGTTTGGCCTCCATTCATTCTTAGACTAAAACCGTCATTGACAAGCTGCAGAAGTTGGTTTCCTCAGAGGGAAGGTTCAAGAACCTACGAGAAGCTTTGAAAAAGTAAACTGGATATAACTTGCTACTTTAACAGGCTATTATTTTGATGCTTATTTGAATTTAGGGCAGAGACATGCTTAATTCTTGCTTGATTCTTTTGTCTGTTAGCTGTGACCCTCCTTGTGTACCATACTTGGGGATGTACCTCACAGACCTGGCGTTCATTGAGGAGGGGACTCCAAACTACACAGAGGACAACCTTGTAAACTTTTCCAAGATGAGAATGGTAATCAAAGGGTTATTATCTAATGGTTATGCATGCTGAAATAAAATTTAAAAAATAGTCAAAATTAGGTTTGGAGCTATTCTTCTTCAGATTCTCTTAAGCTCTGGTTTCATTTCAATACTGGCCCTGATGGATGCCCTGCTCCGTACTCTACTGTTCTCTACTCTTACAAACTAACCCAGAAAACAATAATTAGTTAAGTAGTTAACTTTGGTGTTTTGTTTCAGGAAAGACTTTCAGAATAATAAATATTAACCCACATTGCAGGGACTCTTGTATTCATAAGCAAATATAACAACTGAACTGCTCTGAGCTGAACTACATAATCAGGACAGAACTGATTTTGGTATGAAATTATATAAGTCCTGTGATGGCAGATATAAGCCACTGTAATATGGTAATGGAAACTGAACAGGTGTTTTGAGTGCAGTTTTTATTTGTGGATTTATTTGTATATTTATAGATCTCCCACATCATCAGAGAAATAAGGCAGTTTCAGCAAACAGCATACAAGATTGATCATCAGCCAAAGGTATGAACAACTATTGTTTTTCATTACTAATGGGATCCAGGACACTCAGTCTTTTAGGTGCTTGATCATCCAAAAACAGTGAGCAGAATATTTGGAAAATTCTTTTCTGCTAAGTGTGAATTGTTGCCAAATGCTGGATGAAGCTTCAAGCCTTAACCCTGGAAGCTGTTGTTGTTGCTGTTGATAATAATAATAATAATAATAATAATAATAGTAATGATAATAATAATAATAATAATAATAGTAATAGTAATAATTATAATGTTATTAGAGTTAATTGAGTTAAAAGCAGTAAATTTAGACATTTACTCTTTATTTACCTTTATAATAACTGTGACTTCTGTGGGTTATGCAGCCAAAATGATGTTATTTGACTGTGTTTATTCTTCTTTTGTCTTGTCTAGGCAGCCCAGTATTTGCTGGACAGTAGCAATGTATTGGATGAAGAAAGCATGTATGAAGCCTCACTCATAATTGAGCCCAAAGTGCCCAACTGAGAAGGCATTTTCTTGAGGTGTACGGGATGTACAGCCTTTTTCTCATGTATTCATACACAGTTCCATGTCTTAGGTTATGTACTACATATTATTACTTCTGTATCTGTAACTTTGTTTCTGGTAGTTAACAAAGCACCTAAATGTTTCCAGATTTCACAGCAGAGTTGAAAATATATTTGTTTGCATCTCTCCTGTTGTAGATATCATGGTGTTTTCCCTTTATAACAGCGGTTTTCCACCAAAATCAAATATTTATATCAATTTATATATTCAGAACAGTATTCATTCAAATGTTACTGTGTCCCAGGGTCTCACTGCTGAATCTAAGGTCATATGTAAGGTCTGGTTGTCTCTCAGTAGTCTGAAAATATAGTGATGGAACTTTCTGTCTGAAGAGAAATACAATCCCAGCAGAGATACTTGGACCAACAATAAATGCATGGAATTAACCTGTATGCATACCATGTAGCCAGGAGAAGCTATACTATTGTATACAAGCAAGCATTATTGGTTATAAAAGATGTATCCTTAAGTCAATGTTACCATACTTAACTGAAGCTAGTCTTCACATTTTAGTGTCTGCGTGTACAGGTATTTGATCAGAACGTATTGCCATCACTGGTGGGTTGCCATTGTAGCAGCTAACAAGTGAATGAAAGTGAAGTGCATGAAAGGCCTGAAAGGTTTAGGCACTTTATGACTATGAAGACAATGTACAGTTTGCTGGCATTAGAGAAAATTAATCTCTCTGATTGGTTAAGGTTACTGACCCTATGTTGCATGCAAAATATTATGTATAGCATTTCTCACCAAAAACTTTAAAAACTTTTTTTGCAAGAACATGGCTCAAGCAAAACATTGTTCATTTAGGAGTTGCTGTTTTCAACAGGGCACCCACATATACGCCATTAGATAAGATTATATTTTTTAGAAAGCTTACTATTACAACAAATAAAAAGACAGACAGGCCTGTTACTCGCAGTACTCTATGTTTGAAAATAGATGGATCAAAGAAAAAAAAAGGCGTACTCTGGGGCCTCTGTCCATGGCAGAATATCCAGCTATTGTATATTAACAGACAATCTATGTCCTTCTTGCTGTTCCAGTGATTGTGGAACGTGACTGTATATCACTTTGTAAAATGCATTGTTGTTTAAGAGTATGATCAGAACATGTGAATGAGTCTTTCCGCCTGCGATCTTCAAAAAAAGGTATTTTTTTAGCCCTAGAATAAAGAAAATAGGATTCTCTATCCTTGCCAGAAAATAAAACAAAAAACAAAAAATGAGAAAAAAAGTAATAAAAACTAAAATTTAGAAATGTATTTTGTACAAATCCACCACACAGAAACGTATTCTGTATATTTTGTACATGCAGCCCCACTTTTCTTAATGTGTACTAGTGTAAAGCACACCTCTTTGAAGCGTTGTATCCTCAGCTTGCACACTCAATGCTAAGCAATTTGTGATTTTGAAAACATGATCTAGAGGTAGAGGACTTTAAAGTGTTTTGCATATACTGTAATCCTGTCTATAATCATTCTCTTAGCAGGAATATAGTAATGTAGTGCTTATTCTGTGAATATTTGTATGTATTTTTACTATGTACAGTCTAGAAACACACTAATTGCTCAAATGGCAGGCATGCAACACTTTATCAATCAGAAACTTTAAAAAGAACATATTATATATAGATCTATATATACATACTGTATACACATCTACGTGCACATACTCTTATACATGATATATAAACAAACAAACACGTTTTGCTGTTAGCAATACCCAGTGGTATGAGAATTATCTTTCAACTCTTAAGTTTATTTCCACGGCTTGAGAAATATTTCCAGTTTTGTAAAAAAGTTTAAAAAAAAAAAAGTTAAAAAAAAAGAAAAAAGGTGAAAATAAATTGTATGTTTCCTGATTACCTCTTGCTAATAAATCTATTCTATCTCAGGGGGATTTTGTCTCTTTGTGCGTGTTTTTCACTTGTGGTTATTTTCTTTTCAGCATTTTTGTTTTTGGATGTATACCAAATAATGGATACATTTTATTTAGATTTATAGCAAGAAAATTAAAAGTTCTGATGTGAATCACATAAATGATCTCATTGCAGTAATATCTGGCAAGGGTGAGATTCACAGTCACTCGTTTAGCAAACACTTTTCTCAAAAGTGAATATATTAAGTTTGAAATTAAACAATTTGACAAATTAAAATAGCTAGAGGCATGGGTATATATACACAACACATATGTTGACCCCTGTCCACCACCAAGTGCTAATCACGGCTGAAGACTTACTTCTTTAGTTTAGCTTACCCGCACCAATCACCATAGTGCACCATTACTAATGTCACTGGTGCTGCTGTACATGCCATAGCAGTGTATTGTTTCATTTCTGTGTCTGTCACTACTGGATCCTGCTCATTACTGACCATCCCCATTCCATTTCTCTCCCCACATGTCCGGGTGGGCCCGCTGTGGTCATCACCTGAGTCCAATGCCGAGCTACCATCTGGTCTGTGTGATGCATCTGATGCGCCAAGGGACCCTGGCAGCTGGAAGTACCTGGGAGCAACTTGGGATTCCACACTGATCCTGGAGTTTAAAACCAAACTAACTTTGTACTGTTAGTATACCCAAGGGGGTTGGGTAACCGGTTGACCTTGGACCCTCAGAGGATTTTTTTTTCTCCACATAGTGGAGTTTTTGGTTCCTCTCCTTCGTAGTTGTCCGGCTTTAACATCTATCACTGTAACCTGTTCCACCATCCACCACCATTGTAAAGTGCCTTGGGGCAACTGTGTTGTAAAAGGCGCTATATAAGAATAAATTGAATTGAACTGAATGTACTACTTTCGCCGTGTCTTCCATTGACAGAAAACGCCGTAGTTTGGCAATATTCCGAAGTTGCAAGAAGCATGTCTTCGCAATTGCATTAACATAGGGATTAAATTAAAGATATGAATCAAAAATAACACCAAGGTTACGTGCCAGAGTAATAACTGAAAACTTCAACCCTGCATCCCGGATATGTGAAATGAAGTTGGCCCTGTCTACATCGCTACTACAAAATAAGAGCAGCTCAGTTTTTTCGGGGTTTAGTGAGACTTATGACTTATGACTTTAGGACACCAAGCGTATGTAGTAAAGTGAGACTAATAAAGCTTCATTGGAGTTTATTTGGGTATTGTTTTCTCTGTGATTAAATTAAAGCCTCCTCCCGCCGCAGAAGCGCTGCTGAGCCGCTGGATTCACGTGACAGGGAGCGTCGATCTCTCCGCTCGTCACACGCGCCCCTGGGTCGCGGAGGAGCAGCTGGCGTTTACCATGAACGCGCTTCTCTTTTCTGCCTCCCTGTTCGTGCTTCTGCGCTGCTTCTGCGCGACCCCTCTTTTAACCGAACAAGGTAAGCGTTAAGCCATATTTATGACTAAAATGATACAGTTTTAACGTCAAATGACAATTTGTTTGGGGTTTTTTTTTTGCTGTTGTTGGGGCGCTAGCTAGCCTAATCATAGGGGAACTCCGACCTGCTCAAGTTTCACTTTCGAGATTACAGTGAATATTTTATATTGTATCTCAAATATAGCCTGTGTTCGTTGTTGCAGATGAGTATCTCTTCAAAACATGGATGTCGGAGGTAGGAATTCAAAATGTGCTTCATTCCTTTCAAACTTTAACAAAACAAGGAAGTGAGGAAGTTTACCTTCCCTAAAAGAGAAGCTAATCTCTGTAGGGCTTCAGTGTAGGCTGTATAAATGTTGTCTTTCAATCGTGTCCACAGCACAATAACAGATACAGCCTGGAGGAGTATTACCACAGGCTGCAGGTTTTCACTGAAAACAAGAGAAGAATTGATCATCACAACGCAGGGAAGCACCAGTTCAGAAGTAGGGCTGTGATTTTATCTGGATCTCATGTGATTTAAGCACAAACGTCAAATGTATAACACTTGCACATGACTTTTGTGTCACGCAGTGGGACTGAACCAGTTTGCAGACATGACCTTTGCTGAGTTCAAGAAAAAGTACCTTCTGACAGAGCCGCAGGTACCTGTCTGTTCTCTTCATGACTTGATACAACATGAGAATTACATGTTCTTAACCTTCTGTTTCAAATATGGCAGAATTGTTCAGCCACCAAAGGAAATCATGTGCGCAGCAATGGGCCATATCCAGCTTCTATTGACTGGAGGAAGAAAGGAAATTATGTCACTGGAGTAAAGAACCAGGTAACCACCATTTACACTCAGCACTCAATAAGATAAACACCATCACACAGGACTGTTTTCTTCTTCTTCTTCTTCTTCTTCTTCTTCTTCTTCTTCTTATTTCAGCTGCTCCTGTTTAGGGGGTCACCACAGCCTGGTCATCCGTTTCCATTTCTTCCTGTCCCCTGCATCCTCCTCCTTCAAACCCACCACCTTCATGTCCTCACCACATCCATAGGACTGCTTTCATAGACAGTTTATAAAATCATACCTGCATTTTAATCAGTTTCACACTCAGATTCTATAGCTAAGCTCCTGTTCAACTGTCTCCATTTCTCCTGGTCCTGTTCAGCTTTCTCCTTCAAACCGCCTGCATGTCCTCTCTCACATCATATGGAAACCTCCTCTTCGGTCTTCCTCTTTTCCTCTTTCATGGCAGCTCTGTCCTCAGCATCCTTCTCTCAATAAAATCCTTGTCTCTCCTCTGGCCATGTTCAAACCAGCGCAGCCTTGCTTCTCTAACTTTGTCTCCAAAATGTCCAACCTGAGCTGAGTCCCTCTGATATACTAATTTCCAAGTTTTAATATAGTATGTTACTATAATAACTTTAGAGAAAAGTTTAGGTAACTACCTAACGTAGTTTTTATATTGACTCATGCCTACTGTTAACAAAGCAGTCTCTTGTTAATCAAAGCAAATCTGGGTCAAAGCAGCAAGTACACTATTTCAGGGCCCCTGTGGAAGCTGCTGGACCTTCTCTACCACAGGATGCCTGGAGTCTGTTACTGCAATCGCTTCAGGGAAGCTCCCTCTACTGGTAAGCAGTAGATTCCTAGCATTGAGAGATCTCCATTTTGCATATCAAGGCAATCATTTTAAGGCTTTTTTTTTGTCAGTTAGTACAAACTGATCATAATAAAACAACAATACTATTTATAGGAGTATAGCAGAATTATGAACTGTAACTGTATTCTGTGATATGCTGTAAATCACTGCTGCTATACGTGGCTTTCTTGTCCAATTAATGGTGAATCCACAATTTTCAGACTTTATAAATTTTCCACATAAACTTAAAATTCTTTTTTTTATACAAAAAAGCAAAAACATGGTATTTTATTAAGAACAAAAGACTGGAGTATCCCTTTTACTTCTGTATTCAGACCCTTCACTTAGCACTTGGTTTGCACCTCTGGCAGCAATGGCAGCCTTAAGTCTTCTTGATAATGATCACTACAAGTTTAGTACAACTTTCTTTTGGATGTTTCATTTAAGCGGTACCAGTTTGGATGGGTAGCTTTCGTGCCCTTAGATTTTTAGGTCTTATGGCCCAAAGTTACCCCTATGTTTTCTTGGTGGTTTGGGTTCTTGTCTTGTTGAGCTATAAACCTTCTCCCCTGCCTGAGATCTTGAGCACTCAGTAAAGGTTTTCTCTCAGTGTTGCTCCATATTTCTGCCTCTTTCCCACTGTCCTGATTAGTCTTCTGTTCCCTGTCAGAGGAGAACATCCCAACAGCATCATGCTGCCACCATGCTGCATTTGACTGTAAGAACTAATCAAAGAAATAATGGCTATAATGATAAATCATTGTCTGGTTTCCTCAACACATTGTTAGTGCCAACTCATTCATGTACTTTATGGTAAACTCCCAGTGGACTGTCAAGAGGGATAGCTTCTGTCTGCACAATCTACCATAAAACCTTGATGGGTGCAGTGAGAGTTATCCTTCTTTAAGGTTCCCTCATCTGTAAAAAAGGAACTGAGGATCTCATTCATAGTGACAACTGGGTTCTTGGTTACATGACCAGTCAAGGCCTTCTGTGGTTTCAAGCACAGGTGAACTCCAGTCCAGCCGTAGAATAATCCCAAGGGTCACTGACAGAAGTTGGACACTCAAGAGCTCAATTACAGATGTCATAACCAAGTGCCTGAATACTTGAAAATGTAATATTTCAGTCTTTTGTGTTTAATAAATTAACAAAAAACCCAAAAACTATTTTACATTGTAATTTTGAATATCTGATATTGCATGTAGGCTGATGAAGAAAAAATTTATCAGACTGAAAACTGAAAAAAAAACGTGGAAACTTGAAATGGTCCGAAAACTTTCCACACTCATTGAATGTTTAAACATATTACACAGTTTTCTGCTGTTTTGCTTCCAATAATTATTTTTCAGGCAGAACAGCAGTTGGTAGATTGTGCTGGCGCATTCAATAATCATGGCTGCAATGGGTGAGTGTAGATAAGCACATCAGAGTCTCCTTTTTCCAAAGGGTTCAAGTTTTTGAACCATGAAAATAAGGTGCTAAAGAAAACTATAAAACCTTTGTTCAAATCACATGAAAAACGTAAAGTGTTTTTTATTGTTTACATCTTAAATACTTTACAATTTTTTAGTGGACTTCCAAGTCAAGCATTTGAGTACATCAAGTACAGCAAAGGAATTATGACAGAGGATGACTACCCCTACACAGCTCACGTGGGTAAAATGCTACAAACAAAGCTATACTATGTCATTATATATATATGACATAGTATATCATAGCTTTTTTTTTTATACCATAGCTTTTTCCATTTGAGAGTTTATTAAAGTTATCCCGGGGTACTTTCAGCGTGGCTATTTTGTCACATGCAATCTTCCTAGTAGTTAGCAGTATTATGATCTCTATTTCACTGGTTTGAGACAAATCTTGCATGGTGCTCTTTTTCAGGCGAAAAAGTTCCACATGCATATTATCAGACTAGTTATACTGACAGGGATGTTTAAGAACTTTAAGGTAGTTTCTGTAACTTTTTCATTTTCTTTCAATTTTGCATTAAATCTATTACTGTTTGCAGTATCTTTTATTATGACACCGGTGTTTTCTGTTTCTTGTATGTTTTAATATAATGTCTAATTTTTTTTTTTTTCCAAAAGACTGCCTTTGTGTAAATTTGCAGTGAATTTATCCACTGAAAATATATTAAAAATCATTAACTGACAATTTGAATACTTGCCCACACTGTATATTCTCTCTCTTTTGTTTGCAGGATGGTCCTTGTAAGTACAATCCTCAGCGTGCTGCTGCCTTTGTAAAGAGTGTGGTAAACATAACACTAGTAAGTGATCCCAGATCTCCGTATTTCAAAGTACTATGAACAAAGCTTGATATGTTCACCATTTAACAGTTTATGATCTTTCTTAAAGTATGACGAGACAGGAATGGTGGATGCTGTAGGCAGGCTCAACCCTGTCAGCTTTGCTTATGAGGTGACCAGTGACTTCATGCACTACAAAGAAGGCGTGTACAGCAGGTGGGAATTAGAGCTCCACTGCAGCATTTTCTAGAGCTCTTCATTAGAAGCTGCAATGGCATCCCGCGACAGCTTCCATAGGGCCTGATATTTTCCTTTGTCTGAAAAATTCCTTTGTCAGAAGATGAATAAAACACATTCCTTAGGAAAAACTTGTATACAATATAACCCTGTAATTAATTCTGTGTAATGTTGCTGGTTGTTATTGAGAGAAAAGGCACCTTCACTAATTATTCTCATTGACATTTTCCAGCACTGAATGCCACAACACTACAGACAAGGTGAACCATGCAGTGCTGGCTGTTGGTTATGCTGAGGAGAACGGCACCCCCTACTGGATAGTGAAGAATTCCTGGGGAAAAACTTGGGGTATAGATGGGTATGTTTGTCCCATTCAGCATGTATCACAGCTGATCACATACTTTTTATACATTCCTATAAATTACTCCATGCCTTGTTATAGGAAATGTTTACAGCTATTTTATGAGTGTTTTTGTTGTAGCTGTAAACTGTGAAATATTCATCTAAATGTCACATTTTCTGACACACAGATATTTCTACATTGAACGGGGAAAGAACATGTGTGGTCTTGCTGCCTGTTCATCATATCCTCTACCACTGTAACAAAAATATCCTACTTGGAAAGGGAAAATAATGTGAAATCCATTTTGCAAAGATAATATATAATCTAAAAAGCTACATATAGTAGCTCATTGACATTTGAATCAGTCTTTAATGTTAGGAAATTGCTGCATGTGATTTTTATGCAGTACACTTAAAAAATCATCATGTCACTGTACTATGTAATGAATTTATTTTCACCTAATAAATTTTTCTCAGGGATTGTTTAAGCATGTCTTTGTGGGGGTTTTTTTGTGTGTATCTTCATGTATTCATATATTGCATGTGACCCAACAGCATTCATTAGACTGCTAAATATACCCAACAGCTCTGACCCATCAAGCCATGGACTCCACAAAACCACAAGATGTGTTGTCTGGCTTAAAGAAGCCACTGCCATTAGGGAATATTGTTGCCATTAAGGAATGTACTTAGGCTGTAATAAGATTTAAGTAGATGTTAAGTGTCAAAGTATAACCCACAAAAGTGTCAGGACCCAAAGTTTCCCTGCAGAACATTGTCCAGTACGTCACACCTGGCCTGGCTCTCACAGTGCCAGGTAAGTGATGCACACCCCTGGCCCTCACTTGATGTAAAGTGGATTTCTTTGCCTCACAGGCATTTCTGGTGCTTGAGTGACCACTGGAGGCACTTTTGAGGGTGGACAGTGAACTGTATATTTTTTTTATTAAAGCCATCATAACTGTTTCAGCAATTTGTGCTACAGTAGCTCTTTAGTGTGATCAGACTCCCATCAGGCACCAGTGAGTCTTGGGCTCCCATGATCCTGTCTCAGGCTTAACAGTTGTCCTTTCTTGGAGCACTTTAGGTAGACACCAACCTTTGTGTACTGTGGAAACCACCTACGACCAGTCTTTTTGGAGATGCTCTAACCCAGTCTGAACATCACAATTTTGGTCCTAGTAAATCTCAGATTCCAACACTTACTACTAGTAAATGCGTATTTTTACAGGTTCATTGTGAAAATCACAAAGAATCCCCCTTTTAAAGCACAAAATAAGACGTTTAATTGTTCGCATTGGTATTAACTGGTTAAAAGAAAAGTAGTCGTATAGCTCAACCCTAGTTAAAGCTCGACTGTGCGTTGCTGCTCCATTGTGACTATAGTGTTCTAACAAAGTGGCAGGGGAAATGTGCACTAATGAGGGTGTAGTGTGTAGGGTATGATTTGGGACGCAGCCAGAATGTGGGCCAAGTGAGCGTCCCATAAACCAAGACGAATCAAATCACGTAGAACCGAAATTGACCAATCAGCAACCGACTAGCGAAGCCGCGGCAAACACGGACGCTTTAGCTTTTTTGTTTTAACCCGCTGTAAACGCGCGGTCGTAGTTTTGCTAGAATGGCGGTTAACGGTTTGTACTTATGATACACCAGACGGTGATAAAACGTAGGCTTCTTCAGGACATCGCAAATGAGGTTCCTGCAGTTAATATGCCCGCACTACCGCCGAGAGAGGAGTTAGCTTAGCCGAGTTAGCAAACCGCCGTGCTCCACGCTGCGAACTGTCTGGGGTAGACAGGGATAGAAAAGTGGACAAACAGTGTATTAAGTTGTGTCTTAAAACGTTTAATTTTTTCTGCTTATGTTTATTTACGGTCGGTGCGATGCTGGCCCGTCCTCAGAACAACTTAAAAGAGCAACTCGAGCGACACAGTAAAGTTAATGCCGCCCAGAACAAGCTGTCTCTTACCAAACCAAAGCCCGGGTAAGTTAAACCGGTGCAGTGGCGGGTCTTCTTATCATTACATGTTTGTGTGTATTATATCCATTACTCTTTATATCCACCACTCCTCGATTCCGTTTCCTGCGTTCAGTCCTGCTCCACCGCATCTTCTTTATTCTCATTATTCATCTAAAACCAGGACTTCATACTCTAATTTTACAATGTAAAAAGGAAAACATGAAATAGTGTGGACACATTGGCCAGATTAGCAACTGTGCTAATTTTCAGTCCTTTTACTTGTCATGAAAAGAATATGTTGTGCTGACATTTAACTATGCCTCTTTTCTAGGGGCTTTTGCTTCAAAAAGAAGTCTGCAACGGTCATTAGTAAAACTGAAGTTCCCCAAAAGGTAACTGGTGCAAATGTCTTTGCAAACTGGAGTGTCAATGTTCCTCGCAGCTGTGAAGTAACAAAACCTCCTCTGACATTTTCAAAAAAGCCTGAAAGAGCACCTCCAAAATTCAACTTCTTCACTGCTCCCAGCAAAACCAAGATACAGACCATCAACCCCTTATCCAACCCATTTGCAGTGAGCAAATCGGCCCCACTCCAGTCCGTCACTAAAGCTTCAACCAATTCAGAAAATAACACTACAGAAACCAATGAAGAAATAGGTGTAGAAATATATGGAAGTGACAATTCATTTCCCATTTCTGTAGACGAATGGGATGACTTTGATGATTTTGAAACACCAATGAAAAGAAATGCAACTTCACAAAGCTCCCAGAATTCAGTGAACAAAACATCTGGACCTGAGAACCACAAATCACCAGTTGCTAAAACGGAGAGTGGAAATTTGCCTGTAGGACCAGCATTTGGTGGATCAGTAGAAGCTTTGGAGATTGCATCAGAAAACCCTGGTGCCGATCAACATGTTCAACTACATGAACCAGAGGATTCACCCATCAAGCTAAACAGGCGCCGTTTATCAGGCGTTCAACTCAAGCCGCTTCTCAGTGACCACAAAGGTGAGAGCATTAATGAAGCGATTGAACCTGAAGGTAAAACCCAGAAGAATTTCATGAATACAGAAAGTCAGTGTCACACTCCTACAAACCTCTTGTATGCCATTTTCATGCTATTTATTTTAAAGAAATAAAAATTAATTTCTTTTGTCTCTTTTTACAACCTATGTAGAAAAATGCACCATTGTAGATATAATAGATGTAGATGACAGTCAGACTCAAGATCTGCTTGATGACTTGGACTTCATTCCGCCATCACCTGTTTCTGAAGAAAGGAGCCCATCTGTTTCAGCGTTGGAGAAAAGGTATACACAGCTTTTAATTCAGTGTCAAACAGAAAGAACGCTTAAAGAAGTGTTCATACTTGAGTTATTTTTTGTTTTATTGTTAATTTTTGTTACAAAATTATAACATTTTGACTGAATAGGAAGTGTGGTGTGAGGTTTAACATTTCTACTAAATAGTTGGAACAGAAATGGATCCTGACAAACATACTGTTACCTTAGGAAATCTGAGCTCGTTATAAATGCGGAAGTGAGTGTCTGTTCTCCAAATGTGTCTGTTTCAAGCCTTGCAAAAGAGACAGTTCCATCTACAGTTTCAAAAGGTATGAACTGTTTAGTTTCATTTCTACACCTGTATATGGGTATTTTTAAGTTGCATCACCCATCATGCTTTGATGTACAATTGATCATCTGTTAAGGACCTCATGAGGCACTCTTTAGTGTTATGGAATCCATCTGCTGTCTTGTGGACTCTATCCCTGAACATGAGCTCATAGCACTGACTTGTGGCACGGAGCTGCTTTTAGAGAGAGCGCACAGGTAAATAAAACAGTACTCCTTAAGCTCTGTTTCAGAATGCTTATGATTTAAAGATTTCTTGTTCATGCATATTGTGCTCAGTTTTTATACTGATTTCAATGTTACTGTAATTATGCATGTAATAATCTTCTACAGGAAAAGGATTCTTGCTGATATTGCCTTGTCAGGAAAGTCTCTCATATCAGACAGAGGATCAACCCCTGAGCCCAGATTGCTGCACAGAAAAGGTTTTGTCACAACCCCTGTGACCATAAGCAAAAGTGACAGCACAACTAAAAGATTTCAGTTCTGCAAATCCCTTGCCTCTACTATTTCTGACAACAACGTTGTGTTTGAAGACTCTGGCTGTATTATCAAAGGAGTGGAGACAACAGGTGGCTCCTGGAACCCCAGTTCTCTCAAACCAGCTGTGAATGTAGAAAAGACAAAGACATTGAATCTTTACTGGACTAATGACAATAAAGTGTCAGGGGAGAGTTCCTCAAGATTATCCTTAAATCAGCCAAATGGTAAGACTGTGAATCTAAAGCGGACAGATCTTTTTTTCTCACCCATGAAGCCAGTAGTATCCATCAACAAGAATGCAGAGAGTAAAGCTGAAAACAGCACTGCAGGGTCTGGCGGTGCCAATTCACAACTGGATGCAGAGCCAGATGAATTTTACACTGATGACTTTGACATTGATGACTTCAATGAAAGTGATATCCCTGATTACTTTGAAGAACCTTTGGATTCATCCGCTTCAAAGGGGAGTTCCAGTGCCCTCTCACAACCCATTCGTGAAGCAGGACCTTCTAAATTATCTGAGAAAAAGACTGTCACAACACCCACTGCTGTTGTGAGACCTTCTAAACCAGCCTCCCCTGGTCAGTAGCTCTGATGTTTATAATTTCATTAGAATAGTTTTAATTTATTTATTTTGCTTTGGACCTTAGTTATATGTGGTTTAATATTAAGAGTCAATGTTTTTGTATCTACCTAGAAGTTACATTTAAGAATCCAGCACATGACTGCTTCAGGGGCTTCAACTTTCCTCACTCTTCAGAAATGATGAAGATCTTCCACAAGAGGTTTGGTCTTCATCAGTTCCGTTTCAATCAACTAGAAGCCATTAATGCAACACTGCTAGGAGAAGACACATTTGTTCTTATGCCTACAGGTTTGTGCTACAATCTGACTACAAACTGAAATATTTATTCTTTTCTACATATAGGTTTTGTTAGCTAAAACAAGAATACCAAGTATGAATAATTTTCCAAAAATAATTGTATGAAAATTTTGAATACAACATTTGATGCTTTCTGCCATGAGTTTGAAATGAACATGCCCAAGGTTTACAACAGTCTTTGGGTGGCCTAGTGGTTAGGTAGTTGGCCCCAAGATTGGAATGTCCATCCATCCATTATCTGCTGCTTGTCCCAAACGGGTCGCGGGGGAGTGCTGGTGTCCAACCCAGCGCACACAGGGCGAGGACGGGGGACACACCCTGGACAGGTCGCCAGCCCAAGATTGGAATGTCATGGGTTCCAATCCCAGACCAGTAGGTTGCCCTGAGGTACCCCTAAGCAAGGTACCGTCCCCATCACTACTCCCAGATTCTTTAAATAGCTGCCCCCTGCTGCATGGTGTGTATGGGTGAAGAGCAGAGGTTGAAAAAATTTATTTTTTTTTTTTTAAATGTGGCTTTGTGATTCACTGTTTGCTGTGCTGTGTTTCACAATGACTTCACTTCTTTAAAGACCATTACCAGTTCTTGTGAAGGAAAGTTTTTGGTACCCCATACACAGTAAAGTGATTTACTACAAGGCCTCTTCTTTAATTACAGCCCCTAGGGCAAGAGTTCTCAGCTCCACTCCTACCGTCACTATGCGACACACGTTTATTTTCCCTTCTCTGTAAACCTGCTTCAGCACATGGTAATGCAAATTCATTTTAACCAAATTTAAATCAAACAGAATTATGGGTTCTGCTTCAAATAAGGTTGCATATTTTTAACCTAAAGGTTTTTCTGTCCAGTGCCCTGTAAAAGTTTCACTGTAACATCTGAATTAAAATGTTTGCTCTGTTTCAAAAATTATGAATTGGCTACCACTTATTATTTTTTATATTTTTTTATAATTAAGTTCAATAAATTGCTTAGGCATATCTTGCTGCTTGTGATCCTAATTAGGACAAGTAGGTATGAAAATGAGTGAAGGAAACCCAGACTAAGATGGAAGATTTAAGATTTCTGGAAGTTTTCACTACATGAAAGGATTAAAACAAAACCTAAAATGTGTGATACAATTATTTATCATGTTAGAACACTGGCAAGTCATAAGTCTCAATCAGCATTGTCCTTTAAAGGACAATGGGCAATTATATCTGCTCTTTAATATATAATTAAAGAAAAAGGAAACTTCTTTGCAGGAGGGGGTAAAAGCCTTTGCTATCAGCTGCCAGCCTGTGTGTCCACTGGGGTGACAGTGGTGATCTCTCCGTTGCGTTCCCTGATTGTGGACCAGGTCCAGAAACTAACCACTTTAGATGTAAGTTTTTTTTTTTTATTATTATTTATTTCTTTTTTTAAAAATTATTTTTTATTTTTATAAAAGATACTTATAGCACAAATATTCATTTTCATCTTCGGGCAGTTCCTGTGTAAAGGTCACCATACCAGATTATCCGTCTCCATTTCTTCCTGTCCTCTCCATCTTCCTCATTCAAAGCAACCACCTGCATGTCCTCTCACCACATAAACCTCTTTGGTCATCAACCTCCGTCTCCCAATATGATCCTCATCTCTCCTCTGGACATGTCAAAACCAACGCTGTCTTGCTTCCCTAGCTTTGTCTCCAAAACCTGAGCTGTCCTTCTAATAACTAATTTCTAATCTTGTCCATCCTTATCACTCCCAACAAAAATCTCAACTGCTATCTCCTAAATACCTCCAATCACAGGAATATCATCTGAAACAACAGCCTTTCCATTTTTTCCATTCTCTTCACGGCTGCTCTTGCTTCCATTTTGCTAATTTGCTCCAATTCCTGTTCTAGTTCTCTTCATTTATAAGCCCCTCAAAGTTCTTTCCATGTGCTCAACATACTCTACTCACTTGTGAGTACCTTTCCATTTCTACGTTTCCATATGTTTATTGCCTTGACCTGCTGTACTCCTGTCTGCTGTCTACTCATCTCTCTGTGCATCCCACTTCTTTGCTTGCCTCTTTTTCTGTATACACTCCTGAACTTCTGGGTTCCACCACTAGTTTTTTTTTATTTATTTTTTCTATCTTCCTCCTAATATGTTGATTTTGTGAAATAAGAAGACACTTTTTTTTTTTTTTTTTTTTTTTTTTTTTTCCCCCCCTCCTCTCTTTTTTCTTCTTTTTTAGATCCCTGCTACTAGCTTGTCTGGTGATAAAAGTGACAGTGAAGCTGGGCGAATATATATGCAGCTCTCTAAGAAGGACCCTATCATTAAACTCCTTTATGCTACTCCTGAAAAGGTTTGTTTCATGAGCTGGTGCTGTATTTTTGTTAACAATTACTAACATTACTACAAATTAGCATTTTTTTTAGGAACCAGTTAACAAAATGCAGTTAGCTTTCAACCAAATTGCAATTAGTCTTATTTGTAGTGCAAAAATTATCTTTTTGGCATACTTCTAAAGATGTCAGTCTTTGTATTCAAGAATCTATATAACTTCTTTGCACCTTTTTAATTTGGTGGCAGTATGTCTCTGTGCTGCATGGATGTAGCTGTTTCCTTTCTAGCTGTTCTGACTGGAGTTTTTCTATCAAAAAACAAATAAAGCTCTTCAACCATTTTCATCTTTGAGTTATTTGTTTTGTTTTATGAGTTGTCATATTAGCTTTCATTACATAGTTTTTGGTGTCCTCACAATTTTGTTTTTGCCCCTAGATCTCTTCTAGTGGAAGAATGATCAGTGCTTTGCAGAACCTGTATGAGAGAGGCCTCCTTGCTCGTTTTGTCATTGATGAAGCCCACTGTGTCAGTCAGGTATGAATTGCAATGGAGAATCATTTGTATTCAGCTGAGGGATGTACTGTGATAGTGCAATCATATTGGCCTCAACAGATCTTCACTTAAAAATAATATCTCAACCAGTATTTAAATGGTAAACTGTAATTTTTGCTACTTAAAATCTGGAATGCTTATTTGATTAACACTATTTGCTTGAATTACCCTTTTGTTTTGTAGTGGGGACATGACTTCAGGCCAGACTACAAACGATTGCACGAACTACGGCAGAAATTTCCCAATGTTCCTGTCATGGCTCTAACAGCTACTGCCACACCTCGAGTCCAGAAAGATATCCTCAATCAGCTGGCTATGACTCGGCCTCAGACGTTAGTGTTGATGTTGGTTGTTGCACGATAGATACGCTCACAGTAAAAATATACGTTATGCTAATTTAGTGGAATGCTTATTTGAACTCACTTTATCTAAAGGAAGACCATTTCATTAAAGCACTTTATACGCTTGTAACAAAACCCAATACGTGTAGCACTTGTAAATATTTCAAGCATATCCCCCATATGTCAAGGAATCAGTATATGTTTGCTTTTTTCCACAGCTTCACAATGAGCTTCAATAGACACAACCTCAAATACTCTGTGTTGCCTAAAAAACCTAAGAAGGTTGGTGAGGATATCATTAACTGGATCAAGAAACATTATCCACGTACGTGCTGTATTAATGTGTTTGCATATAAGACACGTGAATAGCTGTTTTGAATTCTTTTTAGTAAAGTTCCAAATTTCAAAATGCCTTTTTCCACTAAAATTCATTTTACTTTTTCTCTTAACTCAGGAGACTCTGGTATTGTATATTGTTTGTCACGCAACGACTGTGACAGCATGGCGGATAGTCTACAGAGGGCTGGGATCGCAGCTCTAGCTTACCACGCAGGATTAAGTGACCGTGACAGAGAGTATGTCCAAAACAAATGGATCAACCAGGATGGTTGTCAAGTGAGCGCATTCCTTTTAATAATTTAATTCTTAAAGTGTAGAATAATACAGAAGCCAACCAGAGAAAAAAAAGTTTTCTTATGATTTATGTGAAAAGGATAATACCCCTAAACTGAATGCTTAGTTGTGCCACATTTACCAACACTTGAAGCTGACTCTTGTTAACAGGACATCTGTCTTTGTTGTTGTAGAGAAATAATGGCCCACTCTTTTCTACAAATTAATTTAAATTAATTGCATAATGGGTGTCCAATTATAGCTATTGAAAACTATGAATTGCCCTTTTCAGTTTCTTCCATCTCAGTGGGTCAGGACTATGCCACTTAAATATCTTAATTTTTTCAGCCATTTAGAGTAGGACTCTTGTGTTTTGGGTCTGCTGCATGAGCCAATTACTAATTATAAATACAGCACTATCAGTAAATCCAAAATGTTAATAACCCTGAAACCTGAATGTTCTACAAAGGAAATGAGTGTGAACATTCTCAGGGGAATTCATATGTTTGCACAAGTATGAGGCAACTAATGAATAAATAAAAAGAAAATTAAACTTTTCACATCTCACTTGTCATATGTTGAAGTGAGAATAATAATCATATCAACATTTCTGACATAAAAAAAAAATCACTGTCACCAATATAGTCACCCATCTTTTCAACAGTCAGAAGCCTTCCATTCATGAAGTCTGTCAGTTTCTTGATCTGTTGAAGATCAGCTGCAACCATAGCCTCCCAGACACTGTTCAGAGAGATTAATTGTTTTCTTTCCTCATAAATCTCCCATTTAAGCTGAGCCCACAAGATCTCAATAGGATTTAGATCAGGTGAGGAAAGGGGCCATGTCATTATTCTTTCATCTATATAGCCTTTACTGGTGAGCCATGCACTGGAGAACCTCCGTGCATTCAATGGAACATTGTCCTGCATAAAAATTATGGTCTTCTTGACAGTCGCAGATTTTTCCTGAACCACTGCTTGAAGAAAGTGTCTTCTAAAAACTGGCAGTAGGATTTTGAGTAGATTTTTCTTACATTTTCAACCTGAAGAGGTCCAACTAGCTCATCTTTAATAATACCAGCCCATAATAGTAGCCCACCTCCACCTTGTAAGTGTCTGAGTTGAAGTGGAGCTCTGTGTCCATCTGGTCCATACAGAGTCAATCTCATCAGTCCATAAAATTTTGATATCTGTAGAATTAACAGGGTTCACAGCAATCACTCTTGAACTTGGCTAGTCTAACCCTTTCAGTTCAGTTTGGTCCATTGCTTGATGGAGTGGTTAAGGAAGTGTTTACTGATATGATATACAATCATGTGAAAAAAATTAGGCCACCCCATTAAATATTCAGTTCTTTATTAATCAATGTCTAATTCTGTTTTTATTTATCTCTGGAAAAAGAGTGATTTAATTGCAGGTAAACAACAAAATATTATCTTGATTTATTCATTGAACAAATGTGTATTCTAACTGAGGAAAAAGTTGGGACACCCTACCCTCTAATAGCTAGTGTCTCCCAGCTGAGCTGTCCAGGTCCAGCTGTAGCGAAACATCTCCAAACCATGAACCTTGCACCTCCATGCTTCACTGTTAATATGAGGTTATTTTCTTGGAGGGCTGTATTTAGTCGTCCTTGTCTTCATATACGTTCTCTCTGGCAAACTTCCGTCTGGCTTTGAAGTTTCAAAAGGTTTCCTCCTTGCACACCTCCCATGTAAGTTAAAGTTGTGCAGTCTCTTTCTGATTGTAGAGGCATGCACTTTCACATCAACATTAATAAGAGCCTACTGAAGTTCCTGTGATGACATTTTCGGGTTTTTGGAGACTTCTTTTAGCATCTTGCAGTCTGCTCTCAGGGTGAATTTGCCTGTAAGGACAGACCTGGGCATGTTGGCAGTTTTTTTGGAAGTCTTCCACTTGTAGACTATTTTCCAGACAGTGGAATGGCTGATTGCAAATTCTTTTGAGATCATTCTAAATCCCTTACCAGACTGATAAACTGCTACAGTCTTCTTTCTAAAGGCCTCAGGCAGCTCTTAAATAACCTTTTATATCATCATTGTGTTCAACTAAATATCTGAAGTTTAAATAGGGCAAACCTCCTTCAAAATGCTGAGTAAAGATGTTCTAATCATGTGCACCTGATGTGCTACACCTGTGTGATTTGAGCCATTTTAATAGGGAATAAAGGTGGGGTGTCCTAATTTATTCCTTACCAGAAATTACATTTTTGTATAATTACATTTTACAGAAGAGTTTGAAAAGTCTTCTCTTCAGTTTTAATTGTTTATTTATGCCACTTGAATCTCCCACTATTGTTAAAGTTAAGATTAAATATCCATATGTCCAAGAATGTTACAAAAACATAGAGGCTTTCATAGGGTGTCCTACCTTTTTCACTTGACTGTAGGTGTTGGTGAGTTTTGGTCTTTACAGTTTTCAAACAATCTTTGATTTATTATAGTTTAATCAGGGTGGCTTTTGTATTACTATAATGGAGATCAGAAACAATGAATGTTTGTGTTATGAATAAACAAAAATGGAGGCAGATGGAATTGCCAGATACTCAGCATTTTATATAAACCTTTGAACAGTCACCTTGAAATACTTAGATTTGTTGGCACTTTACAAGCACCCCAGATATTTTTACTTGGCTCACTATTACAGTGATGTAGTTACAGTTTGTGCTTATGAAAATGGAAAACATTGCATTTCTTATTTATATTAGCATGGAATTTAATATTTAGTTATATAAAACCAAATAATGTTCTCATTATTTTAAGTTTTCATTGATCATATTTGCAAAATGTAAAGTTGTTACCATAACCTTCCCAGGTCATTTGTGCAACAATTGCATTTGGCATGGGAATTGACAAGCCTGATGTGCGCTATGTCATCCATGGCAGTCTGCCTAAGTCTGTGGAAGGCTACTACCAAGAATCGGGAAGGGCTGGTCGAGATGGCGAGATCTCCCACTGCGTGCTATTCTATTCTTACAATGATGTCATACGTATCAAAAGACTTATCGCCAGTATGTGTCCCTTTCTTTAGAAATATTCCTATTGATCTTATTCACTGATTTACAGATTTTGTTTGTTGTTTTTTTGTTTGTTTTTTAGCTTTAGAAGCTCAAACTTGAGGTGCTAAGTGTGATTTTGGCAAATGTCGCAACAATGCAGATTTGCTGTTATGGAACTATTTTTCAATCATGATATAAGGTCCAGTTATGTCATTGCAGTGGATAAGGATGGCAACCATCAGTCCAAAGCTACCCATATTAACAACCTACACAGTATGGTGCATTTCTGTGAGAATGTTGCTGAGTGTCGAAGGATACAGCTACTTGCATACTTTGGTGAACACAAATTCAATCCTGACTTCTGCAAGGAGCATCCTGAAGTCATCTGTGACAATTGTGCTAGACCTCATGTAAGAAACTAATTCAGTTTTCTACTTTTGTTTTTACATTTCCAGTAAATTACTTTATTTGTACTTAATGTGGAATCTGTGAATGATTTAACTGTCAAAATTATTTTTTTCCAGCAATACAAAGCTATAATTGTGACTGAGGATGTGAAGAAGATTGTGCAATTTGTGCAAGAAAACTGTGAGAAAGTTGGCAGCCGATATGGAAAATCCTCACCGCAAAACAGGCTTACTATGAACATGCTTGTTGACATTTTCATAGGTATGGGCCACCAATTGGTAGTCTTAATTCCACTGAGGATTTATGTTTTAGACCTTAACAGGGATATCTCCACAGGGTCTAAAAGTGCACGAATCCAGTCAGGCATGTATGGGATTGGGGCAGCATACTCCAGACACAATGCAGACAGGCTCTTTAAAAAGCTTGTTCTGGACCATATCCTGATGGAGGATTTGTACATAACCAACAACGGCCAGGCTGTGGCCTACATCTCAGCTGGCCCTAAAGCCATGAACGTCCTGAATGGCAGCTTGCAGGTTGGATCTTAAACCTTAAAAAATTTACTTTTCCCTGACTAAACATTTTTAGTTTGGCCTTTCTTGCACTACTGCACTATTGGAACAACTGATAGAAACTAATAAAAATGGGGTTCCAAAGTTGTTATTTTGGATGATGAACTGCAGGAACCATGTCTCCCTGCAGGTCCAATTCCATGAAACTGAGAGTGCCTCTAGCATCAGGAAGCACAAAGCTTCTGTTACTAAGAATGTTTCCAAGAGAGAGGAGATGGTCAAAAAGTGTTTGGAAGAGCTCAATGAGCTCTGCAAGAAGTTGGGCAAAGTGTTTGGTCTTCACTACTATAACATCTTCTCCACAAGCACCCTGAAAAAGATTGCTGGTGAGTTACTGGCACTTTAACTGGTATAGCATTGAGATTAATAGGTTTCCTAATTGAATTTCTTAACTTTATACTCCTTGATAAATTTGGGTGCATGTCTGCAACCTTGTGATTTCAGTTCTGTTTGTTGTTCTTAATTGTGCCCCAACTGATGTGCTTAGAGTGGTGTTGATTTATTGGTCTGCAGAGACTCTGTCTGCTGATCCTGAGGTACTGCTGCAGATTGATGGTGTGACTGAGGACAAGTTGGAGAAATATGGAGCTGAGCTCATTGAACTGTTACAGAAATACTCAGAATGGCAGCTGCCTGGTTAGTGCTTGAATTATGCAACTAAATGGAATGAAATGCACATTTTTGCTAATTATCCTAGGACAGCTATTTTTTTTAAATAAAATTTTAATTTGAGTTTAAACTGAAAAGTTGTCAGTCCTACCGACTTTTTCTTTTTTTGGAAAATCCTACAGGCATTTTTATCATGTGTATATGATTTTATAAATGCTCAGATCACATGTTCTTGTGCTGACATTCAGGAGAAATAACTAAAAAAAAATTAAGGTTAAGATAAGGCCTTTAAGTAATTGAATGTTATTTTAATGTAATTTAAGTTGAGGAGCAGCGAGAGAGTTCAGGGTGGGTCCACACAACACATGGGTATCTGGAGGACAATGTTTATGATGAGGAAGAGGACAGTTCATCAGCGTATTTTAGGAAAAGCACTGGCCGAGGAGAGAAAAGGAAGAAAGCACCCTTCTCAAGGAAATTCAAAAGGCGGCGTGGTTACAACAACCAAAACTCCAAAAGGTCAGTTTTTAATGACTTTTTAAAGTTCTGAGTTATAGATTTTTCATTAGAAATCCATTTCCAAAACAAGTATAATATTTTCTACTTGTAGTGTCAGCATTGGGACCTCATCTTCATCTAAGGGAGGATATAAAAGCGCTGGTCGGGGAGTGGGCCAAGGTTTCTCCAGGCCTGCTCCATCCGCTCTTGGAGGGAGAAGACCAGGTTTCATGAGTCTGCCTACACTGCAGACTGCTGCACGGCCATTCCTCAAACCAGCATTCACTTACCTCAGTTGATGCTAGTCTATCTGTGGTTTCTCACATCAGCTTTTTGTCTTTCTCAAAGTAATTTGTGTTTGTGAAGTTTGTATATAACTTAAGTTCACTGTTTTTTGTGATACTTGTGATCTTGTTCGTTTTGTCTGGGTATTGTACTATAAAGTTTGTGAGCCTTCGCCTTCAAAGTCTGACTTCTTTTATACTTGAAAGTTTTAATCATTAAAAGGATTAATATAAAGTATCTGATCTTATTAGTGGATTAATGTGCATTGCCATAACATGCATTTCTTTGCTTGAAGCAAACTTCAGTTTACTGTATTTGTGTTGAATTCTCATATCTTCCCGTTCTTATCATTCTCTGAACATGTGCATGCAAGTATGCTCACTGATAGTGTTGCCCAGTTTACCTTTCAGTAATATACATCACTTATGGCACTTGGCTTTTTACAGCACATTTATAAAATACAACACAAGATAAATTTTAACATGTGAATGTTTATTTCAAGTTTGAATATTTCCATGGCACCAGTTACAAGGGACTATCAGAGAAACAATAATACCGTTTCCCATGGAAGGTTTCCTACAGTACAAAGATGGTTTTGGAATGAGTTGGACTCAACAGGAGCTGTGTTTGGCACATTAATTTGTTTATATTTGTAGATCTATTTATATACTAAGCAACTAAACAGCGACTTCCAGTGTCGAGTTGATAAAAGATGCAGAATATGGGGATCACATATGGACAGCTCTATGCAGATATCTGCAAGTGTACGCATAGCTGTTGGGGAACATTTGGGGGAGCTAGGAAAGTGACAAGCACAGTACACTAAGTGAAGTGACATCTCAGTCTACTCTTGAGTCACTCTCGTTGGTGACTTGACAGTTTTTAGGCCTCCAAGATGCAATTTTGGTCACTGACAGCTTTGAGGGTATAGCTGATTCACAAAAAAAGTGAAGTTCCTGTACGTGTGTGGAGAACAGCCTGATGGCTACTCGTGAACTGCTGGAGAAAAGGTGTTGCCAATCTCTTTGCTTCAGCTCAGTGTGCTAGTCCTGAATCACTAGTCATTACAAGTTTGCCACCCAGACCAAAATTCCTATAAACCTTGTTGCCTTTAGAAAAACAACTTCGTTGCCTTCGGATTGGACTTCATTTAGTTGGTGCTACAATGTTTGGCTCTGTAGTGGATATTCTTTAAGAGCCATGAAAGTAAATCTTCATTGCAGTGCTCGGTGGAATTATTGTGAAAGCACGCTGGGGTTACTGTCAGCATATGGCAATGGCAGCTATTCAACTCCAATATATCTCTCGTTTTCTGAACAGTGAAATGCAGAAAATTCATTCATCTTACAGGAAAAGTACATCTGCCAGCTTGTGAAAGACTATGTGAAAGGATTAAGTAGATCAATTTTATGATACTAGTAAACAGATTGATTTTTATCCATGATATCCAGCATATTCCAGCAACATTAAGATTTAAAGCATTTAGTGCCTATAAAAAAGGGCACAGATGGTAGAAACAGAGGAATAATAGTTTCGTGAGCATTGTTAGTTAAATAACTGCCCATGTTCAAATGAAGATATCTAATCCTCTATAAGCAGTTACCCTCTGAAATAGTTTTCACTGCTGCAAAATTGAATGACCGGGATGTATGTACTTTATATACCGACAGTTCCATATGGCAGCGGTGTAAATGCCAAAAACAATCATCCCTGCATGGAAAGGTGTTTTCTGAACCTGCACCCCAAAGCATTGTTACAATTTCTGTGTGCAATATTATTCTAGCCCTGACTAGTTTTAGGTTTAACATGTTTGTCAGATAACTTTTGAAAACTGAAATATAGGTTTATCTAAGAAGTCTACCATTGTCCTGTTTTGCATGCAGGATACAGCTGTCAAACTGCCAAGCTTTCATCTTTACTATATTTAATTGGTATTCCAGCCACACCTTGAATGTGTGTAATGAAGCAACTAAATTTTATGGGAAGTTTTATTGTTAATAAATCTCATACACTATCTGTAATTTGGTGAATTCAACATTAGATCTGAGATCAGTGAGTCTGTATGCCTCCCGGTCTTGCTAATTAGCTGAATCCCCCATGGTATTAAAGCTGTTTCACTTAATTCAGAGCTGAAAGGGACATTAATGTGCACATCTTAGGCTGTACTTCAGACTTCAAACTTAGGCAGTGTTCTAAGTGGTTTTCTGCATAAATCCATGTATTTGCATGAATTGTCTTCTTCAATATTGCACATATTACTGTTTAGTGTTTTCATGTCATATGACCAAGAGGTTGCATATCTCCAGCAATACCTTCTCAGAATCAAAGGCAACTTTGTAGTTAGCGTAATGTAGCGTATGTAGCAAATGTTAAATTATTATGATTATGTACTTTGATCTCAGGCACAAACTTTAACTTGTGAAATCTATTTATTCCTAACTGCACCCAAAAGCAGGTGACCTGGGCCTTACCACAGAACACCACAACAACCGCCTTGACATTTCATTGTTATTTTTTACAGTTGAAATAATTATTGCTTATTCAAGGTGCTGCCAGCGGTACTGGGTGCATGCAGGATGGTCCACCCAGGCTACATAATGCTGTAGAAAGAATAAACGATGGCCGACTCGGACCGCTAGACTCCTCATTGATCACATCCTTGTTTAATGATATTTGGAAGAGAATACAGGTATTCACCAGAAAAGCAAAAAGGAAATGTACTGCTCCCCCTAACAGATAGTAAGAAAATATAAAAGACTCAGGCAATATTCTTCCATTACCAGGCTGTTGAAAATGCATGCATGAATACTTATTTTAGGTAAGAGACATGCATTACTTTAGTGACCATAATTCATTTTCTGCCTGCATATGACCATCCTTATTTTGCAGCATAGTAAATGTGCTTTGAGCTGCCACTGTACAATGTTCAACTGATGAAACTTTCAAAAGACTGTGGAAGACAGCACCAAAAGCTGCCAAGCAGCGAATAGATATGAGAAACCTCTGTAAGCTTCGAGTGGACCAGGCTGACAGCTGATATTCCAGTTAATCTCCCTGTCCAGATCAGAGCTGTAGCATGTAGGCATTAGTGATCAGGTAAAAGCAAATGCATTTAAATAGAACACAAGCTGGGCCTGTGAGTCGCCCTGAATTATGAGGATTAAAGCCAAACACTAACATTTCCATCACCATCTTTGCCATGTTTTTTCTACTTCATAACCATTCAGTGCTCTCTGCTGGGACAAAAAAAAGTTTTAACGGAACACACTAGTGATCAACCTAACCTGTGTCCGCTGAATTCAGAAAGCGCTTGTCTCCCCTTGTCTTGTCTTCTTCTTCTGTATTAGTTTCAACTGTGTTTATTTTCAGTCAATATAAGACAAACCAGCCACATAACATCAGCATAACCATGCCATAAATGTCATAGAATATAATTTGTGTTGTGACAGATTATCTTCATTAAAACAACAGCCCATGAAACCATTTTCAAACATTAGAACTTTTGATATCATGACCTAAAATGAGCAAATTTAGACAAATTTAGGACACAACATTGGTAGTATCAGTTATGACAATTATCAGAGATGTTAAGGTGACTCTGTTCAGTTAATAGACATAATCTGAAGTTTGACATGACGTACTTAAGACAGATCATGTCAATGTAATGGAACAGGATTTCAGAACAACAAGGAAATGCGACAACAGACGTGGCAGATAGGGATTAGGTTAAAAACTGCTTTATTCTTTATCCTTTAACTATCTGCATCTATCTATTTCATATTTTCTCTTTCCCATTCACTCACACACAGACAGCACACACCTACACATTCCTACACCAGTCTGATGGGAGGCCATCTTTGTGTTTCTTTTTTTTTTCCACCCAGTCCAAACAGCAATGTCTTTGTAATCATCAGCTCTACCTTGACATATATGTACAGTACAATGAAGACTGTACTGCAGTTTTAAGTACATATTGCCCATGATAATAACAATAAATGGAACACAGTCTTTGGTCTGGACTGTGCAGAGCAGATGACATCATGAGAACTAGCCCTCCTCTATTTTCCAGCATGCACCGCCTCTTTAAAGCACAAGCTGACACCTACATGCAAGGGAGGCTCACTGAGAGTGGGTGGAAATGGACAGTGAAACTTGATTTAAAGCCTTCTACTGTGTCTCTCCCAACAATTACACCACAAATTCTAGACCTCGCCCAAAACACAGAGCTAAAAAAGGTATAATTTAATCTTTGATAACAAAATAACATTTCAGTTCTGTTAAAATATACATGGAAAAAAAACTGTCAATATATATTAGGAAACTAACTACTTTTGTACAAAAAGTACAGCATCATTATTAATTCTAAGTAAATAGCATGATATCCACAAAATACAAATGTAAGAGCAGGGCTGATATGGAACTGAAACGAACTTGTCATTCTCTATACAGTAAGACATCTTACCATTTTCTCAGAGCAACAAAACCAGGACATAAAAACAAAGGAAATGAAATCCAAATCCAAGGGTAGGCGAACACTCTTAAAGTAGTATTACTTTACAGTATTGCACATCTAGCTAGACTGGATCTATGCGTGCTAGGTGTTTTCAAGAGGTCGACCACAGAAATTGCAGGTACTGATAATATTGGGTCACACGACAGAACACCTTTACTGGTTTGTTACTTTATCCTTTAGAAAACCTTTTTTGTCTTAAAAACAGATTTCTACTTCACAGCTTTCTACCGCTTAAACACATTATTATACATCTAAAAAGGTATGATGCTTTCAAAATAATCGGCCAAAATACAAAACTTTATTTGAATTTCAGAACTCATTCAGATAATTCTCCTCTCAAAGCAACTTACACAATCTTCCATTAATGACACACACCTCTCTGCTGAGCAGACCAATGAATGCCTATGTTATTTGCTGTGAAGTTATAGCAGCTTGCAATAAATGATCAACAACTGAACGATGGATGGACATGAATGATCGCTCTAGAAAGCACTGATGCCCACCATGTCACACATACTAATCTTCACATATTCCCTTCCCTTTCTGTCCTGCCTCCATGTAAAACATTTTGTGCCACCTTCTAAAACTGTTTAATTATAAGAAATGCAAAATAAATAGTAATAAAAGCAACTTTCTTTTGTTGCAACAAAATATTTCATTCCTATATAAGAAACAGTATCTTTTTCAGTTCATTGAGTCAACTTTGTCGTTTTTTTGTTCTTTTTTTTTTTTTTTTTAAATAAAACACCTGAAATGACCTGAAATTCCAAAATAGAGAAAAAAGAGTCTCTAATAAAAAAAAAAATGAGGGCAAAACTCATGAGGACGGAGAAACAAAAAAGAAAAAATGTCAAAACGCAAAAGGAGGGGGGGGAGATTGAAAGAGCGGGGAGAAGGGAGCTCCTGATATTGGAGGACCGGGCCATGTCAGCAGAAGAATCATGAGAGAAGCCAGGTGTTCGTGGTTGAGGACGGCTCGTTGCCCTCCGCCTCTCTCCGTCGCGCCTGTCGTCTCCTCGACCCCCCAAGCGGCGGGCATTTAAACGAGAGCTACGCCCCCCGTTCACTTGTTAATGAGCATCCCGCCCACCCAGCGGAGTTTGCAGGCGAACCACCGCCTGAGGGGACAAAAGTATTCGTAATGGAATTGCTCGAACTCGGGGGTTTGGCGGATATCACGTAAAAAGGCTACGTCAAGGTCGGACTCGGTGAGGACGATGAGGAGGAGGAGCAAAACAAAGAGGAGTCCGATGGTCACAAGGAGTAGACGGAGGACACTTAAGACAAACTTATTCACCTGTTCCGCCTCGCTGAGGGCAGCTGCTTGCATCGAGCCCGCCGCCCTGCTGTCCGCTCCCAGTTCGCCCGATTCTGCCCCCGTAGGCGTCCCTGCCTCAGACTCCTTCTCCTCCTCGATGCTGCAGGGGGCACCATTGATCTGGCGTGAGACTGCCAGCTCAAGGCTGTGCTCGGCCACTGGTGTGGGAAGCACACTGTCCGACGGGCTGTAGGTTTCATCAGCGATCACGGCTGATCCATCCCCAGCCTCCGCTGCCTGACTGCGCGAGCGGGGGATGAAGGAGTCGCCGTGGGAAACGGAGCGCACGGGTGTGGAGTGGGCACTGTCCCGCAGCGATTCCAGACCTGGACAGAACAGGGCATGAGATGTATGTCACTAACATTGAATTGCTTGCCATCCTGGTCCTGGAGTAGCCTGTCCTGCTTATTCTGGGGTTTCCCCTTTCCAATCAATGCATATAAACTAGGTCATTAAAAGCCCTTGGAGCTGGAGTGATTGTTATGCACACCATACATCAACAAGCATTTTTTTTCATAGCATACTACAACCAGCAGGGGTCTGTAATGAGTTACAGAAAGATGACCGCATGACTTGAATGGAGGCGCTTGATAATCATTAGCTTGTTTGCTTTGCTGTCCAACATGGAACTCTTCGGAAGTCTTCATTATCAAAATCTTGGGTTTTAAATAAAGCACAGGGAGATTAAAACAAGCTGAGATGTTAAGAACAAACTGGTATCGCTAGGCCTCACTAATTGCATAATATCCTACCAGTTAATCTGATATAGGACAAGCAAAACAATGCACGGTATGGAGGGGGTTACCTGTCATTTGACAATGAAAAATCCCTCAAGAAATCCAAGAAAATGTCTAAGTCTCATTCATTTTCTGAAGCAGTTTTCTGGCAATTTTGTATTTTTGAGGTTCTGTATTGTCAAGTAATTTGTTAATCTCAATTGCAAATTCTTTAACTATTAAAACATTTACATTTCTTATGGGTGGTGTAATACTGCTTCTTTAGCTATTTGCTTCACCTTTAATTTTAAATGATAAATACACTACTATGCCTTTCCTGGAGTGGGTGTGGGTATAAGCACAAGGATTTAGGTGAAAATCTTTTGTTGCATGTCCACTTTACAAGGACAAAATATGTCATACTACCATACAAAGCACAACGATTGAGAAAAAATGCATTAGCATAGATTCATCTGTCCCTCAGTGTCCACTGAGATGCCTCGGTACAACTATGATGTAATTTTGATATATTCAAACTACCTCGACAAAGACAATACATGAGTGTAAGTGAAAGGGAGGACAGTGGAATGGTTTTAATACAGGTGTAGAGGTGATGAAGGTGGAGGAATTTAAACACTTGGGATGAAAAGTTCAGAGTAAGGGCAAGTGTGGATGAGAGGAGAAGAGAATGCAGGCATGCTGGAATGGTTGAAGAAGAGTGGCAGGAACTATGATAGATGGGCAACAGTGAGTGAAAGGGATGGTTTACAGGATGGTAGTAAGAGCAGCTATGCTATATGGGTTGGAGACAGTGGCGCTAATTAAAAAACAAGCAGCAGAGCTGGAGGTTGGAAGATTTGGAGATGAAGTTACTGAAGCAAGATTACGTTGGTTTGGACATGTACAGAGGAGAAACAAGGGTTATGGATGTGGGGAGAGAGGACATGCAAACTGGAGTGAAAGAGAAAGATGCAGAGGATCAGAACAAAAAACAAACTGATGATCTGCTATGGCGACCTTTAAAGGGGAGCTGCCAACAGAAGAAGATTTACACTGTACCTTGAGATGATAATGATTAAAAAATGGTCAAAAAGTGTCAAACTCCACAAATAACTAAAAATTGTACTTTAGTGCAAATCTGCAGAAGGTAAAAAAAAAAAGTACAATAACACATAAGAACCCTTTAATGAACTTCCAATTTCAATATCTTCCATCGTTTTAGAAGAATGGCTGGGTCATGCAAACATCTTTGCCTTTTTCAGAAAACAGTCAGTTAGAATACTGAGAGTTTTGACTACAGGTTTGTGCTTATGATACAGATCAGTTTTTTTTGTTTTGTTTTTTTGTATTTTTGTCATTCCTTATGCCTTCAGGTCTTCCTGCAACTCTTTTTGAGACTGCTGGCTTCTTTCTTCCATTACACTGAGATGGCTCTGCATCTTTTTCAATCCAAGAGTTGCTTAATAATGTTTTACAATTCTATATTTATGCATATTTTATATAGTGTCTGAACTGTTCTGTTTCTTTTATTTTTTCCTTATTGCTTATATATATTTAAATTTATAATTGCAAAGTCAAAGATGTGATTTTGAAATCACGTTTTTGCACTGAGAATATATTAAACAAATAAAACAAATGTTTCAAACACGTGTTGCCTTGACCGTTAATTACAGGTAAGGAAATCATGATCCGCTGCTGTTGGTAAGGATTTTAAGGTCCAAATGTTTTAAGCAGGTTACTATACATTTTCTAAAGATGATAAAAATATAAGTTTATTGGTCCTTAGTCATGGTGTACTACTCATACTACTAGTAGTTCTACTACTCAGTGATAATAGTTAAGAATATTTAGGGCAGCGGTGGTCTAGTGGTTAGGGAGTTGGCCCCGCCTCAGAAGATTGTTGGTTTGATTCCCTCCCCAGTGGGTTGCCCTAAGGTACCCTTGAGCAAGGTACCGTCCCTGTCACTGCTCCCTGGGTGCTTTCAATTACTGCACGTGTGTATGGGTTAAATGCAGAGGTCCAATTTCGTTGTGGTTCACTGTGTGCTGTGCTGTGACCTCGCAATGACAAGGGTTTTCACTTTCACTTTATTTTCAATGCAAAATGTAGGTCAATGATATGCCTATAGTTTTCTACATTTTTTTTCCCTTTTAAGGAAGAATTTGTTGAACTTTTGAAATACTTAACTTCAACACAATCCTGTCAACCCTGGACTTTTTATTTTTAAACATGCCTAGCTGTCAGTGACAGCTTAGGCCAATACACTGCAGAAAAAAAGAGTTTGCAAATACTCCTGATTTGCAGTAAAGCTTTAAGCTTTATACATGTTTGGATTTTTTTTCTTGAGGACTTAAAAGCAGATGTGGTTGAAGGTTAAAAAGAGGCAAGTTTGATTGCACAGCATGTCACGGCAGATATGTTACCCTTTCATACCACTGGGAGAGGATTAGAATTTCAGCTCCCCACAATGAGTCATGGTTTAGGCACAGACTTTTCATTCACAAAACAGTCCTTCAAGCATGAAACCAGTAAAGTGTTAATGAGTCTCAGGCTCAAAAGTCAGATTCAGCATTTCTTTTTCATTGGGAAACAGGAGCCCAGAGGCCTCTCAGCTCTATCATACTCTGCTTAATTATCAGCCTACCAAAATGCCTTGCATTGATGAGGAAAAAAACTAATAAAAGATTAAAATGTAAAATAGAAGTGACTGAGAATTTCAAAATATGTCAATATGACAAAAATGAAAAACAGGAGCAAATCCATACTCAACCTGCAATGACAGTATTTTTACACAAAACAAGGGAGTGAACATTTTTGTTCTACTATATCATTAAACATACAGCCTCAGCGTATTCTAGTGGTTCCCATTCTGGTCCCCTGCTCCGCTTATTTAAGTGTTTTGAGTGAGTTAAATGACTGCATTCTGCAGAGCAGGGATATTCCAGCAGCAGAACTGGGGGCTGCAGAATGTAGCCAAACACTTCTATTAGGCAAGAACATAATCACAAACAAAAACGCACCTCCACTTGATGTTGCACTGGCCACCATGTATGGTTGTGGCACAGCAGGCAGAGGAGATGCCTGTAGCGTGTCCTGCTGGGTCGTAAGAGCCGGGTAAAGGGGCAGCACGCCCAGGGCCTTCCCCAGCAGCCGTGGCCCCAGACTCAACACACGCACTTTTACATCACGGTAACAGTGGTTTATCATGCGCAGGTGCACGTTCACCCGCGTGGTGATGCGGATCAGACACTTCACCATGGCTGAAAAAGCAAGTTGGGCTCCAAAAGGATATGTACGTGGGTTTCTGTGGTTCCCAAAGAAAAAAGCTTGTATACAGTTCCAAAGCACAGACTAATTGGTCTTTGTTTCAAAAGAAATAATAAGCAGCTTCTTGTGCTCCCAAAGGAAATTGCAATCAAGTTTAAAAGCAAATGTGGCAAATGAATTCAAGATTCATTAAAGAAAAAATCAAGGTGGTTTACGGGTCGTCTGCGAGTTTTTGCGTGCGCTGGCACATTCCCTGGTCCCTTTGGTTGCCTACAGGCCGCTGGATGGAGGGCTTTGTTGGGTGTGGGGCTACACCAGAGTGTCTCCGATGGGAGATCAAACAGCTTGCCCCACATCACCCCACCCTTCCCCAGCCTAACATCTGACCAGTATTCATGTGGCCTCCCTCTCCACCCACAACCAGTGACATAAATGGAGAGCAAGGCTCCTGCTATTTTCAGAAGGCTGGGTATTAATAATCCTGGAAGGCACATCGTCAGCATATTGTTAGGACATGTGCCACTCCCCTGAGCCCTGTCAAGCTCACAAGAGTTCAACACAATCTTTTTCACTTCAAACCTAGCTGGTCTAGTAAAGCATTTAAACTGGTGTAGATGTTATTTAGCAATCCATGTATTTAGAAGGGTTCAAAAAGCTGGCCATGGCTAGTCCCGGAAAACAGTATCAACAGAAACACCCAGCTGTAGCTTGTGTACAGTTGGAGTGTTCAGCATAAAAAAAGGAGGTGGAGGAACACCTGGAAGTACAGGGTAGGTGGGATAAGGGGGGCAAAGGTGCTACAAAAGGTTGGCCAATGGCGCTTGCCATACAGTGAAAGCCGGCACTGAGAGAGACAAGCTGATTGACAAAGACACCTGTTTCTCCTGGACAGGGCCATGCTCAAATTTAGCCCTGTGCTAAATGTGTTCAGAACGTTCAAAACCAGTCAATTCAAAACATGACACTGGCCATCGCTCCTGCTGAATATTAAAATGAAATTTTTAGTCCACAGTATAGTTCCCATGGTGTCATCAATAAATAGCAGACAAGCAAAATGTAAAACATTATTAATTTTTAATATTAATATTTAATAAAAAATTTAAAACTATCACTCAAAGTCCAATAATTTGTGCTCAAAGAGTGGCTGAATATAAACACATAATTAAATGAAACATTTTATTGCCATGGTCAGCCAATACACTTTGTGGATTGCGGAGTGATGCTGGGTGTGATGTTTGTCTTTTGGCTGAACTGGAGACTCACCCTCCATAATGGATATGTGGACAGCTCTTCGGCGAGTGCGAGGCACACTGCTCAGCCGTGGTCCATGAGTGATAGATGGACAGCTTCTGCTGGGCACCAGGCCAGCCCTTTGGAGACATACACACACGTACACACACGTGCACACACACACACATACACACACACACACACATACACACACACACACACACACACACACACACACACACACACACACACACACACGAGAGCTTGAAATCAATACCCTTAAACAATTCTACGGTAATTCTAAGGTAAGGGCCTCTACAAGGACAGACAGACAGACAGACAGACAGACAGACAGACACACACACACACACACACACACACACACACACACACACACACACACTAATTTACATACAATTAATTCTAAGGATATATTGATTTAATCAATAGCTTCAAGGGAGAGTGGAAAAGATGGTATAAATGGACAGAACAGAAACAAACCTCTTTACCAAAATGGGTTGCGTTTTGATATTCAGCTTTAAAATTACCCAATTAAGGGTATTCAGGAAAGATTGTTGTTGAGTAACTGGTTAATTAAACACCTGTAATGTGGATGGCTAATCAATTCAGCAGCACAGAGAAAGATAGCAAAACATATAAATTTTTCTAAACATTTTTGAGGGAATTGTTTATAACCATTGTGGGCTAAATCAGTATTTTTGTAGGTTTAGTCCTGTGTGACAAAGGCTGCCCCCCTCAGCAGAGCTAATGAGATGTCAGCTATGAGAGATTTTCCTTTTCGGAATTCTCAGTTTTATTAAGGTGACTGAGAGACTGTTGATTTTCAAATAGAGTGAGATTAAAGTGACATTTTTCATTTGGAGTGCCCCAACTCATACGGGACATTGGCTGAATGTCCTGTTGGTTTTTTTTTTTTTTAATCATTGCGGACAGAACCGCAGAGTAAACAGGTGCAACTTTATAACACTGCAGCATTGCAATTCTCTGTTATACTAAGTATGCTCCATTATTGTTTAGCTCGTCTACTCAGCTACTCACATGGTTTCTATGGTTTGTCTCAGCATCATCTACTACCAAAAGTAAATTATATCCTATCAGAAATATGCAATTTAAAAACTCATTTGGTGGACAAAAGGGAGTTTGCACTGGAAAAATATATCTCTATGGAATTAACTTCCCAGAAGCAGTACACAAACTGGCCCTAGCATAGCTATTTACTGTAGGTTATTTTTCAAATCCCAAATCCCATACAGTGTACAGAACTCATTACTCCTCATTGCTGTTCTTGATAACCAAGCCTTGGAATGCTAATATAAAGGTAATTGTTTTGTAGAACATTGGTTTCAAACATGAGCAATGCTGCTGCACTTATTAAAATATAAAGGACTGTTGGACTGTATTTGATTTCTAATTTTTTGTGATGTAATTTCAGGTTACCTGTGTATTTCAGGTGGCTCCCTCTTGATTTTAGCACTCTGTTCCATTACCTCTTTGGCCACTCTCCCACTGTGATGGGATTAAACAAGATGTCAACGTCCAAATACAAACAACTATACAACTAAGCAACATAAACACAATCTTCCCCCTAAAAGTTAATACTGTGCCTCTCCAAACAATAGTTGCACTTTTGAGCTTTTTTAAAACCCTTTCTACCCTTTTCTACCCTTTCTCTTTTGCATATTGATCTTTATAAAGTGGAGCGAAAAACTCTCAAGTCAAGAAAATATTCCATCTACCTAGGCAGGAAGCATCCTTCATTTATGAAGCTTTTTAGCATCAGGGCCATCTCTCCAATTCTACTCAGACTCAGGGAGCACTCAGTGATGGTGAGTGATGTCCAATAGTGCTGCTGCAGTCCATAAAGTCCATAAAGTGCTGCAATTTGATTAACCTTCTGGACTCTCTTAATCCAAACTCAGTCTGTGATTTCTAAAAGCACCCAATATGACTGAAGAGCCTCTTACAGAGAAACCTCCACAGCAAAGTTTTATTATTATACAACTATATTTTTACAAACAACGTATTTCTATGTTCTACCAGTAGTAACACTGAAATGTGTACAGTGGTGTGCTACATACACTCAGCCCCACACCCCAACCCCCACCCCTCCCTGTGTACGTACAGTTATAAATGCTATGTTAAAGATGCTTGTTTAATGGATGTACATGATATATGAACTAAAGAAATTGACCAGTGATGAGAGGGGTAAATAGGGCTGATAAACTGGCGATGACGACAGAGTCTGGAACAGTACACCTAGATTTCTGTAACAGGTACTTAATTCTTGAAAAAAAGTAACAGAATCAAAGTAGGTGGTCTCTTATTATTTAAACCTGAAACATTTACTGATATTATTAATTAATCTCCCATATCCCAAAGCCAAAGCTAAAATTAAACTAAGAGATCACAGGATGTGATCACTGTCGTCTGATTCTCATGTGGCTCCATTGGATAGTGGGCTATTTTGGAGGAGGGATCAGAGGTGGGTCTTTGCAGGAGGCTTTCCGGATCTACTCTCGAATGACTTTATATCTGCCTATACTCACCTGTAGCGGAAGCGGCTGCCCTTGAAGAACAAGTTACTGCTGGACACAGTGCGAACCTGACTTGATTTTTCCAGTCTGAGGGGCACAAACCAAAAAGTATTTCTGAGTTCAAGAAAATTAATGTCTTTCAGGTAAAGTGTTTAGCAAATTCAAGTGTGTACACACTTGTACACACACACACACACAGACAGGTGGCTGATTAATTACAACCTGAATAAATTTGGATAAACTTCAGAGGCAGATTCTAAAGAGGTGCAGCGCAGAATCAAGACTTTTCAGAATCAAGTGAAAAGTCAAATTGACTTTAAAGAAGGGGTGTATTATTAGAACATGGATGGCAGCAGCTCAAATAGCTAGTAATTACTACAGTGACCACTGCATTTAAATAAATGAGAAGGACTTCATATAGTTGGAAACTATGGTTGAAAGAACCATAGTGAGCAAGTATGCTTGTGAGAAACCAAAGAACAGCCGTTTGTCAGGTGACTGAGACAACAAAGATGGATGGCCATTTCAGAGTTAGTAGTGTATAAACTAAAGGCTCTGCTCTGTTGAGATGTAGGGAAAAAAGCAAAAAGGTGTTATGAGTCATCTTCTACCATATTCTTCACAAACAGGAGGGTGCATGTGTGGCATAGACCCAAAAAAGGAGAAATACAAGTCTAAATACTTCCCCCTTACAATGAGGGGGTTTGGTAGTTCTGTTATGCTTTTAGGTTTTTCTTTCTGGTTTTGGGCAACTTTTTTCTTTTACAGTACCAGGTCCTGGAGCACAGCAGTAAGAGGTTGTTAACCAGCTAATTAGCTGGATCGGGTGTGTCGAGGGTGTGAAAACACTCAAATCTGCAGGACAGTGTGCCAGATCCAGAGGAATGAAACCCTCCTTTACAGTGAAGGGTCATTGTAAACCCAAATAATATGATTAGTGCCTGATGAGACTGGGCTCTTCCAGGATGACCATTCCACTAGACTGATGGTTTGAAGAGAATAAAATGAAGCAATTAATGTAGTATGGCCTTCATAGTCACCAAATCTCAACCTAATTAGATGTCAATGTCTAACAAGAAGTTTAAACTATTACTGTTAAAAAATATACACTTAACTCAACTCGCTTAAACCACACCCAGCTCTTCATTATCATGTGACAGACATGTTGATGTGCTTGACTTTTTGTAACAAAATTTTACTGATAGAGGCAGACATTTTACATAACAAAAAAGCCTTGAAAAGTATCTTTGAACAGATTCCTCTGTATTATTAATACATTGATTCTTAGCACCAGTTTTAAACTAAATAAGCACAATCTGGACTCCAAACATCTCTTGGTTAACCACCTACTTCTTTCTGTTCTTTTTTCTCCCTGCAACCTAACCACTCCACTATCCTCGCTTTCATTCACACTCATGAATTGTCTTTGACCTACTCACTTTCATTTCTCTCCTCTTCTCTCCAGGTTCTCCTCAAGCTGTTCCATTCTCTCACTGCAAATCACAATTTCATCAGCAAACATCATCGTCCATTGAGACTCATGTCTAACCTCATCCGTCAACCTGTCCACTACTATTGCAAACAAGATTGGGCTCAGCGCTGATCCTTGATGTAATCCAACCTCCACTTTAAATGCATCCATCACTCCCACTGCAGATCTCACCACCAATGCACTGCCATCATACATATCCTGAACTACTCTCACATACTTCTCCGTAGCAACTGACTTCCTCATACAAAACCACAACTCCTCTCTAGGCACCCTGTCATATGCTTTCTCCAAGTTCACAAAGGCACAATGCAACTCCTTCTGACCTTCTCTGTACTTCCCCATCAACACCCTCAGAGCAAACATTGCATCTGTAGTGCTCTTTCTCAGCATAAAACCATACAGCTGTTCATTAATCCTCACCTCTTTTCTTAACCTAGCTTCCACTATTCTTTCCCATAACTTCATGCTGTGGCTGATCAACTTCATCCCTCTATAGTTACTACAGCTCTGTGCATCACCCTTATTCTTGAAAATCGGTACCAATACACTTCTTCTCCACTCCTCAGTCATCCTTTCACTTTCCAAAATTGTGTTAAACAATCTGGTCAGAATCTCAACTGCCATTTCCCCTAAACACCTCCATGCTTCCACTGGAATGTCATCTGGTTGAACAGCCTTTCCATTCTTCATCCTCTTCATTGCTGCACTTACTTCCATCTTGCTTATTTGCTGTACTTCCTGGTTCAATATCCTCACATCATCCAATCTTCTCTCTCTCTCATTTTCTTCATTCATCAGCCCCTCAAAGTACTCCTTCCATCTGCTCAACACACTCTGTTCACCTGTGAGTACGTTTCCATTCCTATCTTTAATTGCCCTAACCTGCTGCACATTTTTCCTAGCTCTGTCTCTCTGTCTAGCCAATTGGTATATATCCTTTTCTCCCTCTTCACTGTCCAACCTCTCATACAATTCACCAAATACCTTATCTTTGGCCTTTGCCACGGCTTTCTTCTTTGTACACCTGTTTACTTTCTTCATTTCTCTGACTGTCCCACTTCTTCCCACTTGCCTTCCTCTTCTTTTGTATACACTCCTGGACTTCCTTTTCAATCAGCTTGAAGGAAAATTATTTACTGACATATTTGTTTATATTATATTATATATATTATATATATATATATATATATATATATATAATATATCTCTCTCTCAGCTGCATCCATGGGCTCGCCCTGACACATAGCTCTTCTCATAACTCTCTTGCAGAAACCTCCGCCCCTCCAGCTCATCCATAATGTCTCAGGTTGCCCTGTGCTGTACTTCTGACATGTCCTGGTGGACGCTCACAATCAGTCATTGCAATAGTGCACACTCCCCCCTCACTGGAAATATTGCCTCCTTCTTGGCTCTGACCACTAAGGCCAGCACACGCACATTTTAAGACAGCGCAGTTATGTAATGACTATTTTTTCATTTTTTGACTAGAGATGACAATATGAACATTGAAAGACAGAAATATAATTTACAGCATAATTTGTAATGAAATAGAAATTGAATAAAATATTCATACAATTAAATAAATAATATTTTCTATTATAATATTATTAATTATTAAAATAATATTTTAACTATTTTCCTACTTGTGTAAAAATAACTTTAGGCAGAGAAATGAAAAGGCTTCTTGTTTAGTAGCTACAACAAGTAACACAGATTAAAACATTTACCAAAAATATTTTTTCAGTGAGAGATGCATAACAATTTTCATGATTATTGTTTATTTGTTATTTATAGCATTGTGATGAATCTACTGTGAACTCATAGAGGAACAATTCTGGAACCATCTGATCTGAGTTTGTAAATGTTTATTTTTTCTGTCTTCATCAGTCCAAATTGAGTTGGACTCAACTTTATTTGACATGTGTGGCAAAACTAACAAAAAACCAATAAGAATTAGTGCTATGTTTGTATCAGCTTTAGTGGGAGAAGTAAGACCACAACTGAAATCACATTGTTTTTATTGTTTATATGAAGTGCTGGCTCATTACTGTAGCTGGTGTATGCTTGACTCTCTGTCATACATGACTAAACAAAATAAACTAAACAATCTAAGTCTTGTATCATTGAACACTCCTGAGAACCCAGGACAAAGCCTAGATGTCAGGGGATGAGGCTGCCCTAAGAACAGCAAGGGTAAACCTGTCTCAGGTCATCAGAGCAGCAAAGCTTGCACACGCCACAAGAATTCATGGCCACCTTCAGATCACCACAGATACACAATGCATGTGGCCGGCCATCCAGATGATCACTATTGAGAGTTAACTCATGAAAAGCTGCTGGCCAAGACAACATACTGGCTGTGTGCTCAGAGGATGTGGAGAACAGTTAGCAGATCTCTCTGAGCACCACTCTTGTTCCAAGGTGCTTCAAGACCACCACCATCAATCCCAGTGCCAAAGAAGTCATCTGTGTCCTGCCTCAATGATTGCCATCCCATCGCACTCACACTTGTCATCATTAAGCGCTTTGAGAGGCTGGTCATGAGGCATAAAAGGACTAAACTTCCACCCTCACTGGACCCCCTGCAGTTTCTGTATCCTCCCAACCATTCAATGAACAATGACATCACTACCACCCTCCATCTGGCCCTTTACCATCTGGACAGAAAGGACAGTTATGTAAGAATGCTGTTCATAGACTTCAGTTCAGCATTCAGCACCATCATCCCCCAATAACTGAGTGAAAAGCTGAGTGTGTTGGGCCTGAACACCTCCTTCTGTAACTTGAACCTGGACTTCCTGACTGGGAGACCCCAGTCATTCAGGACCAGGAGCAGCACCTCCAGCACCATCTCACTGAACACAGGGGCCCCTCAGTGCTGTGTGCACAGCCCACTGCTGTTCACATTGATAACCATGCTGTGCAGCTACGCACAGCACGAACCACATCACCAAATCAGCGGTGACAATGAAACGGCATACAGCTGATAGACTAGCGCAGAACCAGTATCTTGTCTCTTAATGTTGACAAAACTAAAGAGATGGCCACGTCATGACCACTATTCACTGAACATTAACAGCTCACCCATGAGAGAGCACCATCCAGAGCACCAAGTTCCTCGGTGTTCACATCACGGAGAACCTCACGAGGACCCTCAACACCAGCTTCATCCACAAGAAAACCCAGCAGTAATTGCTGCAACGCCTCCAGCAGCAAGTACAACAGGTAGTGAGTATAGCTGAGAAGGTCATTAGGATCTGCCACAATTTTCATCCGCAAAAAAGCAAACAGCATTGTAGACAACCCCACACACCCATCCCACACACCCTTCTCACTCCTGCCATTACGTAGCATATGGGCCTCCACCTTCTTTCCCCTGGCCATCAGACTCATGAACTGAAACTGACACACACAGCCATGTGCTCTGCACACTTTTACATATCTAATGTAAACCTAATGTTGCTGGTTTTGCACACATATTTATAATAATTATTACCTCAGTATTTAATCATTGCACTTTTCACTTTACGGTTGATGTTGCTTTATACAGTGTTTGTTATGATGTTATGTTATGAAGTGTCTGTCTGCACTTGTTAAGTCTCATGTTCTTTGGTGTATTATGTGTCATGTCCTGTGCTGTGTCATTTGTAGCACCATGGTTCTGGAGGAACGTTGTTTTGTTCCAATATGGTTGAAATGACAATACAGCTTATTTAAATACAAATTAAGTACAGAAGTTTAAATAAAACAATTAACCAATTTGACAGGAGCTTCAAGGTAAAGATTCCCAGTACTAGGCCTATACTGACTCTTTTCTGCATATGTTGATGTCTTCCCTGTACGTAATGTGACGTAAATGGTTTGCAAACATAACTGATGCTCTTGCTCCCTTAGGTATGACAGCTGTAGAAAGAGATAAAACAATAAGGTGCAGCCTCTTTGCTGTACAGGCAGTCAAAAGCTGCTCTATGAACATTCAAAAGCTCCTGTGACTTCAAAACTTTTTTCACAAGCTCATGAAAGTTGTTTTATCCAGCCATCCATCCATCCATTTTCTTCCGCTTATCCGAGGTCGGGTCGCGGGGGCAGCAGCTCCAGCAGGGATGCCCAGACTTCCCTCTCTCCGGCCACTTCTTCCAGCTCCTCCGGGCGGATCCCAAGGCGTTCCCAGGCCAGCCGAGAGACATAGTCTCTCCAGCGTGTCCTGGGTCTTCCCCGGGGTCTCTTTCCGGTGGGACGTGCCCGGAACACCTCACCAGGGAGGCGTCCAGGGGGCATCCTAATCAGATGCCCGAGCCACCTCATCTGACTCCTCTCGATGCGGAGGAGCATCGGCTCTACTTTGAGCCCCTCCCGGATGGCTGAGCTTCTCACCCTATCTCTAAGGGAGAGTCCAGACACCCTGCGGAGGAAACTCATTTCGGCCGCTTGTATTCGCGATCTCGTTCTTTCGGTCACTACCCACAGCTCGTGACCATAGGTGAGGGTGGGAACGTAGATCGACCGGTGAATTGAGTGCTTTGCCTTCTGGCTCAGCTCCTTCTTCACCATGACGGACCGATGCAGAGCCCGCATCACTGCAGAAGCTGCCCCGATCCGCCTGTCGATCTCCCGCTCCATTTTACCCTCACTCGTGAACAAGATTCCGAGACACTTAAACTCCTCCACTTGGGGCAAGGTCTCACTCCCAATCCTGAGAGGGCATTCCACCCTTTTCCGACTGAGGACCATGGCCTCAGATTTAGAGGTGCTGATTCTCATCCCAGCTGCTTCACACTCGGCTGCGAACCAATCCAGAGAGTGCTGAAGGTCACGGCATGATGAGGCCAACAGGACAACGTCATCTGCAAAAAGCAGAGACCCAATCCTGAGCCCACCAAACCGGACCCCCTCAACGCCCTGGCTGCGCCTAGAAATCCTGTCCATAAAAGTTATGAACAGGAATAGTGACAAAGGGCAGCCCTGGCGGAGTCCAACTCTCACCGGGAACAGGTCCGACTTACTGCCGGCAATGCGGACCAAGCTCTGACACCGGTTGTACAGGGACCGGACAGCCCTTAACAGGGAATCCGATACCCCATACTCCCAGAGTACCCCCCACAGGAGCCCCCGAGGGACACGGTCGAATGCCTTCTCCAAGTCCACAAAGCACATGTAAACTGGTTGGGCAAACTCCCATACACCCTCCAGGACCCTGCTAAGGGTGTAGAGCTGGTCCACTGTTCCGCGACCTGGACGAAAACCACATTGCTCCTCCTGGATCTGAGGTTCGACTATCCGATGGACCCTCCTTTCCAGGACCCCTGAAAAGACTTTCCCCGGGAGGCTGAGAAGTGTGATCCCTCGATAATTGGAACACACCCTCCGGTCCCCTTTCTTAAAGAGGGGGACCACCACCCCGGTTTGCCAATCCAGAGGCACCGTCCCCGATGTCCATGCGATGTTGCAGAGGCGTGTCAGCCATGACAGTCCTACAACATCCAGAGCCTTGAGGAACTCTGGGCGGATCTCATCCACTCCCGGAGCCCTGCCACCAAGGAGCTTTTTGACCACCTTGGCAACCTCGACCCCAGAGATGGAAGGCTCCATCCAGGCTCTGCTTCCTCCTCGGAAGGCATGTTGGTGGAATTAAGGAGGTCTTCGAAGTACTCCCCCCACCGATCCACAACGTCCCGAGTCGAGGTCAGCAGCGTACCATCCCCACTATACACTGTCTTGACCGTGCACTGCTTTCCCCTCCTGAGACGCCGGATGGTGGACCAGAATTTCCTCGAAGCCGTCTGGAAGTCCTTCTCCATGGCCTCTCCAAACTCCTCCCATGCCCGAGTTTTTGCCTTAGCAACCACCAGAGCCGCATTCCGCTTGGCCTGTCGGTACCTATCAGCTGCCTCTGGAGCCCCACTGGCCAAAAAGGCCCGGTAGGACTCCTTCTTCAGCTTGATGGCATCCCTCACCGCTGGTGTCCACCAACGGGTTCTAGGGTTGCCACCGCGACAGGCACCGACCACCTCCCGGCCACAGCTCCGGTCAGCCGCCTTGACAATGGAGGGGTGGAACATAGTCCATTCAGACTCAATGTCCCCCACCTCCCCCGGGACGTGGTTAAAGCTTTGACAGAGGTGGGAGTTGAAGCTTGTCCTGACAGGGGACTCTGCCAGACGTTCCCAGCAGACCCTCACGATGTGTTTGGGCCTACCAGGTCTGACCGGCATCCTCCCCCACCAACGAAGCCAATTCACCACCAGGTGATGGTCGGTTGACAGCTCCGCCCCTCTCTTTACCCGAGTGTCCAAGACATGGGGCCGCAAGTCCGATGACACGACCACAAAGTCGATCATTGAACTGCGACCTAGGGTGTCCTGGTGCCAGGTGCACATGTGGACATCCTTATGCCTGAACATGGTGTTCGTTATGGACAATCCTTGACGAGCACAAAAGTCCAATAACAGTTTTATCCAGCCTAACTTATGAAATCACTGTTTGATGAGCCTGCTTTTCCTTTGTTGCGTACAAATGAAATGAAATGAAAGTTAGAAGTCATGAAGTTATGAAATGTTTCCCTGAACTGAATTATAACAATGTGCTCTTTTTGCCAGGACTTGCAATGTATGCCAATGATAGCTTCAGACTTACTTGTAGAAGGCCTGATTCTCCACTCCACATTTCCAAAGGTGTTTGCATGCTTCTGGCGTTGGAGCAAAATATGTCAAGATAATCTTTTTGTCCTAGGCATGGTGGCACAAAAGCACAAACAATGTTTTCATGAAATTACAAAGCTACACATCATAGTGCACATAAACACATGAGTATTTTATGCTCCCACCTCCTTTTGATTTGCATATATATGGAATGTCTTTCCTTCAAACTTCAGCTTGGTCACCTCGTTCCTGTTTGAGAGAACAGAAGAAGTTGCCTTGGTTTAACGGCACACTGAGCCAGTGGACCTAAAAATATTCAGTATTACAACCAGTAAATCACACATAGAGTAACCTACCAGCACTGGACACAGAACAACAAAACGTAGATGAACACAAAAACTAAGCTATGTGTAAATAAAGCTAAAAAAAGAAATATAAATAATGATGTTACCTTGTTGTTGAAAGTGAGATCTGGGTAACATTGTGTAGTGGGGTGTGCTGCCATAATATAAATAGCAGTGGACAGCAATTCATAAATTGCCATATGAATAACATTTCAGACTGTGTAATAAACTATAAAACAGACTATAAAATAAACTGTGGAAATAACCTTGTATGTTATATTAGACTAGTGCACACTGGCATGTGAGTATCTTGTTGGAAAGGTGTCCTTGTACATTTGTTCTTTGCAGCCTCTTGATCTATGTTTATTATAAAAATTACATATTAAAAACCTGCAATCCAACAGAAACATGCCATGTTTATATGCTTGGCTGGAAATTCTTTCACTAATGGCAATGTTATAGTGGTACTGACACACTGCATTCATTAAAGTAAACTGGGTATACAAATGACCAGGATATGAGATATTATGAGGAGTGGAGTATATTACATATTATGTATTTTTCTGGTTTGGTCTGAGTACATCAAGTAGACAAAGCCATTTTGAGTTGGTTAAGCATTACAGAACATTCTGTTCCAATTACTACCTTGACATATGGAGTTGAAAACAGATGCTATTTGATGCTACATGCTATTTGTTGCCATTAAAAATAGACTAAGTGCTTTGAATGTGTTTTCTTGCAAGTTTTTCCAATAGTGTGGTGGCTGAATGAGAGTGATTCAGCCAAGCCTGCTGGTCAGTAAGCTGATGAAGGATAATTGGACACCTGTCTGCTGAGCCTGCCCAGAGAAACAGGCAGATGGCCAGGCTCTGTTAATTGGGAACATATAATACAATATAACATAACCAGCTGTGACTTGTATACTTTGGGACATGGGGGACAAACCACTCTCAGCTAGAGTGACTCATCGTTTTCACTCACATCACAGAGTGAGTAAAACTGTCTGTCTGTGTGTGTGTGTGTGTGTGTGTGTGTGTGTGTGTGTGTGTGTGTGTTCCCTGCTAGTTCATTGAAGAAAGAGAATCGTGTTAGTCACTCACCATTTGAGAAAATGGACTCTCTTGTTCCCTTGAAGCACAACAAAACCAAAGGGTGTGAAGGCCAGGAAAGCGGGATTTCCAGATACATCCTGAGAGGATGGGTGTGGAGAGGAGAAATTTATGAAGTCTTTTGAATGAGGTTGATTTGAATAACATTACAGCTATAGCAACTAAGAGCTACAGTGCAAACGTATTAGAAATGTTTAGAACTGTGAACTCTTGCCTCGTCTATAAGATCCTAAGTGTCAAGACACCCATTCTGGTAAGCCAAAGCACTGCAGAATTTAGTATTCTGGCTAATCAACACTCTGATATTAAAATATTTTTAGCCTATATGATGATACACTTTATTCATTTAAGATAAACCATGCTTGACTGGCAGAAAGAACTAGGCTATCTGTGGTCACAATTCTTAACCTCAGAAAAAAGCAAAGGCTCATTCTTTAATAATACAAATAATGCAGCACAAAGGTTGAGGTTATATTGTTTGGTTTATCTTCTTTTTCTTTCGGCTGCTCCCGTTTAGGGGTCGCCACAGCGGATCAACTGTCTCCATTTCTTCCTGTCTTTTGCATCTTCCTGCTTCAACCCGACCACATGCATGTCCTCTCTCACCACGTCCATAAACCTCCTCTTTGGTCTTCCTCTTCTCCTCTTTCCTGGCAGCTCCATCCTCAACATCCTCCTTCCAATATAATGGTTTATATCAGCTTTAATTTAGCATATTTATCATTAATTTACATTAGGTTTTCTTTAAAACATATTATTCTCATGTTTAAGTTTACATTTTGTCACGTTTTTGTGAAATGTGATTCAGAGTGGGTTCCCAAATTGCAAAACCTTCAGATGTATTACTACTATACAGGATCGCCAAATAATTAGCTGCAGTTAACAAAGTTTAAGTCTTTCATCTTCCCAGGGTACAATTATTAAAGTATAAGCCTCAAGAGGTCTGACTGCCCATTGCTGTTTTGCTACCTAACTGTCAAGCAACTGAAGCAGTCCTGAGAGAGCGTTATAGCACTTCATATATAAAAAATATTTTAAAAAACTAAAAAAATGAAAATGCACCCAATTTTCATCTATTTGCTGCACCATAAACCCCTGTGAAAGCAAAAATCTTCATGTTCAGATTAGATCCTTGTGATCAGTCCTCCAGGAACAGACCTTAAAGTTAGTGCATACCACATAAACCAGAAACCAATAGTAGACCAGCTGACAGATTTGTCATTACATATTTTTCAACAGCTCAAAAAACACAATGTAACAAAATATAAAAGAAATGTTTTTCCCATACCCTTAATGTGGTCCATCTATAAACACACACAATGTATATTTGAATATGTGGATACATGTAAATGTTTTCATGACCTCTGCAGTTTAGTTTCATTTATACACTGTATGGAACAGGTAATGAATGATACCACATTATGTACCACATTATATCAAAAGGGGGTTTTCAATAATATTTGTTCCTTAAAATGGCAGAGATCAAGCAGAGACAAATTTGAAGCAGATGAAAAAGACAGTTATATGAAAAGAGGATCTTCTAACCTTGCATGGATGAGGATCTACACCATATGTCTCCAGCATCTGTGCTTTCTGCAGGAAATTTAGCTCAGAAGTTTCTGGAGTCTGTCCCCTGTAGATGAATTTAATCATTAGGATATGCTGCCCCAGAATAAAATCAAGATGTAGGAATAAAATGGAAACAGCAGCCTGAGATTGAAAACCTGTGTTAATACAAAAAAACAAGTTTTAACATGCTGGAAACACTGACATTTTTGAGACCCATATATTTTAGTATAAAAATTGTGGTTTGTTGATGTTGACATTGAAAGATAAATTAATGACTGCTGCCCCTAAATAAACCCTCCCAAAAACAAAAACCTATGTAACCAGCTAGACACAAGTATTATTTATCTACCATGATCTGATTACTGTTTCATCTTTTATTCAGCAGGGACCATTCAACATTCATGCCCTCTTGATGCAACAAGAGCATCAACCATTCACTCACCATTCCAAGCAGTTTTGGGAATTGCCTGTTTTGTCATCAGGTTGAGAGCAGTGTTTATGTTTGTGAAAAGAAATGCCACCAGAGGGAAGCAGTGCACACAGAGATAAGATACCTGCTTCAACTGACAGTCTAGCTATTTGCAGTCTGACCAACATTCAAGGACTTTAGGGTCAGTAGTAGTCTTTCATAAACCTTCAAGTGAAATTCTATGTTCCTGATATTTTATAAGAACCTTTGTAAAGGGCTCAGAAATACATTGTTTTTTAAAATCATAAACACAGTATTAGTTTTTCCATCATCCATCGTCTCTTAGCATCTGACAGGAAAATATGTCTGTTGGATCTGAACACCTCTGACTGCAGCTGCATCCTGGACCATCATCATCTCCAGCACCATCACACTGAGCATAACAGAACTGCACAGCCATGGGTCATCAGCATGAACAGCAAGAGTGAGCACACAGCCCTGAGGGCTCCTGTGTTCACCCTTGAGGTTCACATTGATGATCCAAGGCTGTGCAGTTTAGCTGTTTCTGTGGCACAAATGGAACCTTCACAGTATTTCACATTATGGCTGATGTACAGTTGAGGCCAAAATTATTAGCCCCCTTATGAAATTAGGCAACACTCTTGATTTCTCCATGAAAATGACCATTAACAACAAGTGTTTGTTATTTTGGAAACAAATACACTATAAAAAAAACAATGTCCACTAAGTTTAATTAGGATATTTTATTGATACACCGAGCTGAAACAATAAAGGAGAAAAATGAGACATCCAAAATTATGGCCATTAATAGTCAATAGTGTACCCTTTCTGAGCCACAACTGACAACAGTCTCTTAGAGTAGTTCTTTACTAGGTTGGCACAGGTCTCCTGAGGGATTTTGGCCCATTCTTCCATTGCAAATTGTTCTAGCTGGACATTCACTTTGAGAACCCGCCATAAATCCTCAATAGGATTGAGGTCTTGGCTCTGTCCCGGCCACTCCAGGATCTTGGTTTTGGTGTCCTTGAAGAACTGTTTGAACTAATTTCGATGTATGCTTTGGGACATTGTCTTGTTGGAAGACCCAGCGACGACCTAAGCCTAGACTATGAGCAGATTTCTGCATCATGATGCCATGCACCTGAACAAGGCTCCCTATGCCTGAGGCTGCAAAACAGCTCCACAGCATGATGCTCCCACCACCATGTTTAACTGTGGGAGCTGTGTTCCTAGGGTTGAAGGCCTTGCCTTTTCTTCGCCAAACATAAGCAACATCCATGTGCCCAAACAGTTCCAGTTTAGTCTCATCAGACCAAAGCACAGACTTCCAAAACTCATCTTTACCTTTCATATGTTCACGGGCAAACCTCAGTCAGGCTGTGATGTGCCGCTCTTTGAGTAAAGGGGTTTGGGATGATGGCCCTGAAGTCCACCACGATGAAGAGCCCTCACAACTGTCATCATCTCCAGAAGAGGCCAGGTCAGCAACAATTATCTTGGCAGATGTCCGGGGCTCCTTGCTGACATCTCTGACTATTTTCCTCTCCAGTTCTTGAAATCTTGCACCTATGACCACGGCCAGGTATGTTTCTTACAGAATTTGACTCTTTGTACTTGGCAACGATGCAACGTACAGCAGTTCTAGACACTGTGAATCACTTGGAAATGGCAGTGTAGCCTTCCCCCCTTATCATGAGCCTCTACTATCTTCTTTCTGAGCTCCAGACTGATTTTCTTTGTCTTTGGCATGGTGAGTAACAGTAGTCCCTCTCATGTGTTCAAGCACCCTGTTCCTTGGAGTCTTTTTATGCCGATTGAATGTTGTTAGGAAGCCAGTTGACTGCAGGTGTTGTTAGGAAGTCAATTGACTGCACAGTTGTGGTTTCAAAGCTGATTGGTTAATTACTGTAGGTGTGTTTTGAAAGCAAACATTCACATGGGGCTAATATTTTTGACCACTCCATTTTTTACTATATTTGATATAAAGCAAGCCTAAAAATTTATTTTATATTACAAAATGTACCAAAAGCTACTAAATAGCACTGGTGAATGTTTGCTTATATCAAGTTTCATCAATGCTGCAAACATTGGGAAAAAGTTTGGAAAAATGTTCCATAATTCCTGGGGGGCTAATAATTTTGGCCTCAACTGTATTTAGCGTATTTGTAGTGTTGAAACTTCTTCACCTCATGTGCTTTTCCTCATTTGAATAAAATACACCTGTGGTACATTATAATTAAGTTAGGTCTGCAGTAGTAGTGAGAGATGCATTTAAAGTAGAGGTTGGATTACAACAAGGATCAGCGCTGAGCCCATTCTTGTTTGCAATAGTAATCAACAGGCTGACAGATAAGGTTAGACAGGAATCCCCGTGGACCGTGATATTTGCTGATGATATTGTGATCTGTAGCGAGAGTAGGAATCAGCTTGAGGAGAACCTGGAGAGGTGGAGATATGCTCTAGAGAAGAGAAGAATGAAAGTGAGTAGGACAAAGACAATGGGAGAACGATGGAATGGTTAGAATACATGGAAAAGAGGTGACCAATGTAAAGGAATTGAAACACTTGTGATCAACAGTTCAGAGTAGAGGTGAGAAAGAAAGCGCAGGCAGGTGGGAATGGGTGGAGAAGAAAGACAGGAATGATCTGTGACAGACAGGTACCAGTGAGAGTCAAAGGGAAGGTTTACAGGACAGTAGTGAGACCTGCTATATGGGCTGGAGATGCTGATGAAAAGACAGGAGGTGGAGCTGAAGGTGGCAGAGGTAAAGATGCTAAGATTGTTGTTGGTAGTGACAAAGATGGACAGGATTGAAATGCGTTTATAAGTGGGACAACTCAGGTGAGATGTTTTGCAGACAAAGTTAGAGAAGCAAGATTGCCTTGAGGAAAAGAGGCAATGGGAAAAGAGGAAGGTCAAAGAGGAGGTTTATGGATGTGGTGATAGACGATATGCAGTGGGTCATCTTGAATGAGGAAGATGCAGAAGATCAGAAGAAATGGAGATGGATGAAATGCTGTGGTGGAATAAGAAGAAAATCTAGTAAATCTGAGGCACAATTGTTTTGATTATAGATTCCATCATTATTTAAATGAAGACTTTTTGTGAGAAGTGGCCACATCAGCTGAGCTGAGAAAATGCGGAAGTGTCGGTTAGCGGGATGACTGAGAACCAATGGGACATGAAGTCCTGTGAGGGAGAACCTGACAGAACTCCACAAATCAGGACAAGAGAGAAACACTGAGAGTAAGTAAACCCGATAAAGCCATCTGTAGCACCTGATAAAAACTGCCATGAGCTCTGCTGTCTGCATGTTTATTTTCATTCCCAGTAGTGAAGATCAACTATACACTTTGTCTTCTAATCATGCATCAATAGCTAAAAACTCACAGCAAGCAAATGTGTTTTGGCTTGTATTGAACTCACAGTGTGTTCAGTATAAAATGCAGGAAGAGAGATGAACTGGCTTCATTACTGTTTACAACCCTCAAACCTGTGGGCTACACCACATGATCGCAGTTCAATCTCTGAAAGAAAGCGGACATGAATTGCTGGAAGGGTGTGTCCCGAAACATTTAGAATATTAGTTAATTAAAATAAGTGATTGTTTTTTCAGTGGGCTTTCCTGTCATGCCTTGTCTAGTTTTGCGACATATTATCCAGTGGGCACTAGGATGATTTAAGCATTTTGGTTTGTTTGGTATATTTTACAGATTATTGTACCACACTGATCTCTGTAAATGAACAATAATAAAGCTTATAATGTCATTCTTTATCTCACTTTGGTCCATGGCAATGTTTCACTTTCAGTCCAAATAAGAAAAATCTAATACTAGAGCCCCGTGTTAAGTGATGTTGACAGTGTGCTTTAATGGAGATGAAGGTGATCTGTACAGAGATATATTGGTAATAAAAGGCATTTCAAAATGCATTAAAGACCACTTTCAAGATGTTTCTTTATTCCCAATATGATTTATTTATACTGATGTATTAAGCAAGGCACCCTACGATTGAATCTCAGGCCCAGGTATTGCAGCGCTTTGCTCCTGCTCAAGACATGGGTATGTGTGTTCATTACTGGTGGGTCTAGGATTGGTTAAATTCAGAGGAAAGATGGACTGTTAAAAGTGTGTGTCCTTGCTGTATCGTAGCTGAAGTAATGTATAGTACATATGTATAAGAGCTGGACTTTCTCCAATTATTTCTCCATTTTATTGGAAGCCTGTCTCAGTATGAGAAACCACACAAGTAAGTTTAAGACAAAAATCAAGACCAATTCAAATTATGCTGCAACAAGCATTAAAAAAACAAACAATAAAAGATGCTTTCCCAGATACAATTACTTAAATCAAACACAAGGCAAAATATCTTGGAAAATTCTTTTAACAATGTTATATAGAGAACCTTTAGTTTATTGTTTAGAATTAGATTTTTCTTGCAGTGTAAATGTGTCTGATCTTTACAACAGGTAAGGAAAAATTGTAAAAAATTGTGTAAATTAGATTTTTCTGATGAACTATTGCTTTAAGATTTCAGAACACTTTAGTCTACACATTACAACACAGAGAGAACAGCGAGTGCTCTTACATCAGCTCTGTCTTGTGGATCTCTGCGATCCTTCGCTCCAGTTTCTCCGAATGCTTGGGGAAGAACTGGAATTTAGAGCTGTACCCTTCTGGATGCTTCCCTGGGTCGTAGTCTCCAATCTCAGCTGCAGAAACAGGCCACAGTGATGGTTGAGAACACAGTCAAACATTACACATCAAAACATTTTCCCATACATAATGAATCTTTTATCATGCAATCATACCACTCTAAGGGGAAGAGTTTACTTTTGCGCTTTGCTGCACAGATCAGTCTTCCTAATGAAATACAGCAGCATGTAAAATAATGTGTTTTCCACATGTGGACTACATGTGGAGCACCTGTCATCTGCTTGCATGTGAAACAGCAGTATGCAGCCTTTGCAGATTTACAGTGTTCCATATGCCTCCACAGTTTAAAAGTAGATTCTGCAGTGCTGGTTATGTGCAGCCCCCTTTGATGATGGCTTGGCTGCACAGAGGTGATGAAGCAGTGTATATTTAATTTAAAAAGGCCCTTCTAAAAAAGCCATCAGACTGGCCTGTCAAAAGATCTTCTTAGGCACGCACTCCCAGCTGCCTCACTTTTACTCTTCAACCTACTGAAGCTCACAAATCTCTGCAGGGAACTTCCACCACAAATGTCCAGGCCTTTCACTGGCCATCCAACACCAAGACACATTGAACGATTCATCAAGAGACACCAGAGTTTATCAACATTTTGATAATGAAAAGCTGTCTTCCCCTGCAGCACTGGTGACCCAGTCTATAGAATGCAAAAAGTATGCTGTGTTTTTTAACAAGCACCAAGATTTCACAACTGATATTAGACTTAAAACTAATGTTATTTATGCTGCAACAATTTGAATATTTTCAAAAAATGTTAGGACCCAATGAACTGAGCCTTTTGCAACCATTTCAGGACAAAATCAGAACCATTCTGCCTGCATGTTATTTATGCAAAAGCTACACAAGCCTAAAAAAGCTTTTTTTTTTCATGCAAAAAGTCACATTGAGGACTGTAGACTACAGACTAGATTAGACAGTGGGTAATATGTGGCTGATTGCAAATTTGAGCAGCTCATGGCCCAGCAATTTTCCAATTTTCAGTTTACTTTTTAAAAGCAGGTGTAGGTTTACGTTGCAGTTTTGAAAGATGTAGCTGATGCTGCTGAAGTTAGACAGAGGCAAAATCTTCTGCTGAGCGGTTGTATGTCATTGGAGAAAAAGGTTTAAACGGACAGAATCAAGCAGGTTGGAGATGGTGGCAATGACGAAAGGACAAGAGGAGGAGCTGGAGGTGGAAAAGGTTAAAAGGTGCAAGTTAAAGACATGATTAGAAATTAGTATATAAAAAGGACAGATCAGGTTAGATGTTTTGGAGACAAAGCTAGAGGATCAAGGTTGTGCTGGTTTGGACATGTACAGAGGAGAGACAAGTGTTATATTGGGAGAAGGATTTTGGGAGAAGAGGTAAAGAGGAAGCCCAATAAGAAGATTTAGGGATGTGGTGAGAGGAGAAGCAGGAGAATAAGGAAGATGCAGAGGACCAGAAGAATTTCAAACTGATAATTTGCTGTGGATACCAATTTATAGGAGCAGCCGAAACTAGAAGTAAAGAGCTTGTTTCCTTAACAGACTGTTGAAGTAGTTTGAGCAATAAGCTGTAGATTAGGCATTAATTCAGATGCAATTTTAATTTTCAGATTCAAAAGTCTTTCATCCGACTAACTTCAACAGTAGACTTGCACATGAGCATCACAACTGTGAATGCTCTTAATTACAACCGGCAAACACTGCTGGAGCTCAGGAATCAGCCACGATACAGTCTTCCAGCAACTCTCCGAACAACGCTACGTGAGCTCGGCGTGCTGCGAAGTCCAGGCCTTCAGTCCCCGAGATCGCCTGCTGTACCTGGCCGACTGAGAGGACATCGGAAGTGGTGCGAGAGGAGAAAGAAACGCGGCAAATGTGCTGGGGTCCGGGCACAGCTAAAAGCTAATGTTAGCCAACCGGCTATCCCGTCCATTCTCCTCGCCAAAGTCCACTCCCTGGATAATAAATTGGACTGCATACGACTCCAGCTGAACACCCAGCGTGAGTACAGAGACTGCTTTGTTTTTGTTTTTATGGAGACATGGCTCAGCGACAGCGTTCCGGACACTGCCATCCAACTCGCCGGACTCTCCATGTTTCGCTCGGCCAGAAACTCCGCTCTGACCGGCAAGACTCGCGAAGGGGGGCTGTGTGTTTACGTAAACACACAATGGTGTACAAACGCTGTGTTGGTCTCTACACACTGTTCAACACTGCTGGAAGTACTCACAGTCAGATGCAGACATTTCTATCTACCCAGGGAGTTCTCTACAGTGTTTATTATTGCGGTCTACATTCCACCCAGCGCTAGCGCTAACAGCGCTAATGCTAACAGCGCTAATGCTAACAGCGCGCTGGCTGAACTTTATGGAGTTATCAGCGAGCTCCAAAACTCCCATCCGGACGGACTGTTTATCATCGCAGGAGATTTCAACCATGCAAATCTCAAATCAGTTCTCCCTAAATTTCACCAACATGTGGACTTTGCAACAAGGAGGGAAAACACGCTGAACTGTGTTTACACAAATGGCCGGTGCGTACAGAGCGGAGCCCTGCCCCCACCTCGGACACTCAGACCACATCTCTGTTCTGCTGATCCCAGCGTACAGACCCATCATCAGTCATGTGAGGCCCACCCTGAAGCAGGTAAACACCTGGCCCACAGGAGCCACCTCTGCTCTTCAGAACTGCTTCGAACGCACCGAATGGGACATGTTTAGGGAGGCTGCAACCTACAGTGACTCCATCAACCTGGAGGAGTACACAGCTTCAGTGACTGGCTACATCAGCAAGTGCATTGAGGATGTTACTGTCTCCAAGTCCATCATCACACGACCAAACCAGAAGCCATGATGATTGTGGAGGTGCGCAGATTCCTGAGGACCCGGGACAAGGCCTTCAAGTCAGGGGACGAGGCCGCCCTAAAAACAGTGAGGGCAAACCTGTCTTGGGCCATCAGAGCAGCCAAGCGAGCTTACGCACAGAGAATCCATGGCCACTTCAAGAACACCAGTGACACGCGATGCATGTGGCAGGGCATTCAGGCCCTCACCAACTACAGGACATCTCCACCTGCCTGGGACGGTGACTCCTCTCTCCCAGATGTGCTGAACCGCTTCTATGCACGGTTTGATGCAGCGAACAACACAGAAATGAGGAAGCCCATCCCTCCTCCCAATCACCAGATTCTCCGTCTGACCACAGCCGAGGTGAGAAGATCTCTACTGTGAGTCAACCCACAGAAAGCTGCTGGTCCAGACAACATTCAAGTTCGTGTGCTTAGAGGATGTGCAGAACAGCTGGCAGATGTTCTCACCAACATCTTCAACATCTCTCTGAGCACCACTGTTGTTCCAAGTTGCTTCAAGACCACCAGCATCATCCCAGTGCCAAAGAAATCATCTGTCTCCTGCCTCAACGACTATCGTCCCGTCGCACTCACACCTATCATCATGAAGTGCTTCGAGAGGCTGGTCATGAGGCACATCAAGACTCAAATCCCCTCCTCACTGGACCCCCTGCAGTTTGCGTATCGTCCCAATCGCTCAACGGATGATGCAATCTCCTCCACCCTCCATCTGGCCCTTTCTCATCTGGACAGAAAGGACAGTTATGTCAGAATGCTGTTCATTGATTACAGTTCAGCATTTAACACCATCATCCCTCAGCATCTGATTGAGAAGCTGAGGCTACTGGGCCTGAACACCTCCCTTTGTAACTGGATCCTGGACTTCCTGACTGGGAGACCCCAGTCAGTCAGGACCAGTAGCAGCACCTCCAACACCATCACGCTGAGCACAGGGGCCCCTCAGGGCTGTGTGCTCAGCCCACTGCTGTTCACATTGATGACCCACGACTGTGCAGCCAAGCACAGCTCGAACCACATCATCAAATTCGCTGATGATACAACCGTGGTGGGTCTGATCAGCGGTGGTGACAAGGCGGCGTATAGAGAGGAGATACAAAAGCTGACGGACTGGTGTAGAATCAACAACCTGTCTCTGAACGTCGACAAGACTAAAGAGATGGTTGTTGACTTCAAAAGACCAACGTCAGGACCATGCTACACTGTATATCAACACCTCACCTGTGGAGATGGTCCAGAGCACCAAGTTTCTTGGTGTTCACTTATCAGACAACCTCACGTGGTCCCTCAACACCAATTCCATCACAAAGAAAGCCCAGCAGCATCTCTACTTCCTGCGAAGACTAAAGAAAGCCCATCTTACGCCACCCATCCTCACCATCTTCTACAGAAGAACCAATCGAGAGCATCCTGAGCAGGGCCATCAGACTCTTGAACTGAATCACTTTACCACTGCTACACTTAGTACTTACTGCAATACTTAATACTTACTATTTATTACTTATTACTTATTACTGGTATTTATTTTTGCACTCCACACTTTAACCAAAACACTGCTGCGCCATCATATTGCCAGTTACATGGGCTGCTTTGTTCTGCATCACTGCAAGATGATGTGGAATGAATGCACTACATGTTCTGTCTGCTGGTGTTGCACTGTCTGTTTGTCTTATGTCGTGTCTCATGTTGTGTCTTAGGTGTAGAACCAGGGTCCTGGGGGAACGTTATTTCACTATGTACTGTGTTTATGGTTGAAATGACAATAAAATCCTACTTGACTTGACTAGTCAGAACTGTAACAACTGTGTAGTTACCCTGCAAGATGTAAGCTGCCAGTATGGCAGCATCAGATGTCTTGCAGAGGAGCCGGCCATGGTACAGATCCCTCTTGAGCTGCAGGAAGACAAGATACCTGTAAACCAGACACAAAGGTCAGTAAGTGCAGTAAATACAAATTGTAAAATCAAACTACATAAATGTGATGTAGGTTACTGAAAAGGGAGAGGCTTTTTGAAAATCGCATTTCCATAGTGTTTTGTTTTTGGTGAAAAAAAACAGTTTTGCAAAGATTTGAAGTTTTCATTCAGTAGTTAAAATTAGGCTGTCTAGTTACATACAAGTTTCAGGCGGTGGTGGTCTAGTGGCAGGATACTCGCCTATGGACCAAGGGGTTGCAGGTTTGACTACCACCATTGGGTTCCTGAGCAAGAACCTTTAACCCCAAGTTGCTCCAGGGGGACTGTCCCTGTAAACAGGACATGTAAGTCTCTCTGGATAAGGGGCAGCGGTGGCCTAGTGGTTAAGGAGTTGGCCCCACATTGGAAGATTGTGGGTTTGATTCCCTCACAAGTAGGTTGCCCTGAGGTACCTTGAGCAAGGTACCATCCCCATCACTGCTCCCCGGGCGCTTTCAATAGCTGCCCACTGCTGCACAGTGTTTGTGTGCATGGGTTAAATGCAGAGGTCCAATTTTGTTGTGGTTCATGTGTGCTGTGCTGTGACCTCGCAATAACAAGGGTTGTCACTTCACTTTCACTTTTTCATAAGAGAATTTACTACTGAATGCTATAAATGTAAACATCTGATGTCAAAACTTTACAAAAGCTGATTACATTCTACATGGAAGATTGCAAATATTCTATTGGTTTATTCATAATGTGAATTCCATACAAAAAGGGGACCTGCTTAAATTAAGCATTATACTTTGACAGTGATTTCTCTATCATAGGTTTTAACATATGTCCATTAGTATAACAATATCATGTTGCTGGTGCTGGTCATGATAGATGTTACAGTGTTTGATAGAACTTTTTTTTTACTAATGATTTAAACATCAAACATGAATGTCTGTCAAGGTTTGGTTATGTTTTGTTCATGGTAGAGGGCGCTCTGTTCTGACTGAGGTGTGCTTCATTGGGGCGGATGACTTAAGCCTCAATGAGTCAGAACAGAATGCAGTTCATTCAATTGGCAAAGCCTGAAGTTACTGGTGGAACTGGTGGTTCAGTTTCAGTTTATGTCTTGTTTTGGTGACTATCGTGAATAAACTTATGTCTTGGATCACTGGCTCTGCGCAGTCGTCGTTCCCACACCCCGCCACCATGACAATGTCTTAGTATATTTAGCATACAGTACTGCAAAAGTTTAAGGCAGGTGTGGAAAAAATGCTGTAAACAAAGAATGCTTTTTGAAAATCATTTATTTTCATCAATCTACAAAATGCAGTGAACCAACAAAAGAGAAATCTAAATCAAATCAATATTTGGTGTGACCACCCTTTGCCTTCAAAACAGCATCAATTCTTCTAGGTACACTTGCACACAGTTTTTGAAGGAACTCAGATGGTAGGTTGTTCCAATCATCTTTGAGAACTAACCACAGATGGATGTAGGCTTCCTCACATCCTTCTCTCTCTTCATGTAATCCCAGACACACTCGATGATGTTGAGATCTGGGCTTTGTGGGGGGCATAAGAACTGATGCAGGTTTGAAGGCAAAAGGTAGTAACACCAAATATTGATTTGATTTAGATGTTTCTTTTGTTCGCTCACTTTGCATTTTGTAAATTAATAAAAATAAAAAATTATTATTTATATTTCTGAAAGCATTATTTGTTTACAGCATTTTTTCCACACCAGCCTAAAACTTTTGCACAGTACTGTTTTAACCTGTGCAATACAATGACATCATTACTTAAATAGACATAATCTGCTATGACAGCACAAAACTGTTATTTCAGTGTTATGTAGCATGGTTTAAGTATAGTATTACCACAAACTAAATATGTCTTGTGGGTTGTTTAGCATTTTCAAGGCACTTGCCATGTGAAAACCTTTTTAATGAGCGACATAATTATTCCACACTACACACCTTATTTTTACGACCCCTAAAAGAGTCTTAAGACATGGATTTCACATTCCTTCTGGCTATTCTGAATATTTCTTTTTGATCTGGTTATTTAAAATGTTTTTTTGCTTGTTTTTTTGAAAGTGTAACTAGACCAGGATGGCTGGGCTACTGAAGTAAAGCTCTCAAGGCACCCTTCTGTTGCTTTAGTTTTTTCTGCCCAGGTCGAAAACAGGACAACACAGCCACAGCAATGCAGACACTAAATCTTCAAGGTACAGTGCTTCTGGAAAGTATTCACAGTGCTCCACTTTTTCCACATTTTCCATTTACATGTTTAATCCACTCCATTTATGAATAAATTCATTTTTTGCCTCAAAATTCTACATACAATACCTCAAATGAACAAAGTCGAAAAAGTTTGCTTTAAATTTTTGCACCGTCCCCGGGGACGGTGCCTCTGGATTGGCAAACCGGGGTGGTGGTCCCCCTCTTTAAGAAAGGGGACCGGAGGGTGTGTTCCAACTACCAAGGGGTCACACTTCTCAGCCTCCCGGGAAAAGTCTATTCAGGGGTCCTGGAAAGGAGGGTCCGTCAGATAGTCGAACCTCAGATTCAGGAGGAGCAGTGTGGTTTTCGTCCAGGTCGTGGAACAGTGGACCAGCTCTACACCCTTAACAGGGTCCTGGAGGGTGCATGGGAGTTTGCCCAACCAGTTTACATGTGCTTTGTGGACTTGGAGAAGGCATTCGACCGTGTCCCTCGGGGAGTCCTGTGGGGGGTACTCTGGGACTATGGGGTATCGGATTCCCTGTTAAGGGCTGCCCGGTCCCTGTACAACCGATGTCAGAGCTTGGTCCGCATTGCCGGCAGTAGGTCGGACCTGTTCCCGGTGAGAGTTGGACTCCGCCAGGGCTGCCCTTTGTCACCGATCCTGTTCACAATTTTTATGGACAGGATTTCTAGGCGCAGCCAGGGCGTTGAGGGGGTCCGGTTTGGTGGGCTCAGGATTGGGTCACTGCTTTTTGCAGATGACATTGTCCTGTTGGCCTCATCGGGCCATGACCTTCAGCTCTCACTGGATCGGTTCGCAGCCGAGTGTGAAGCGGCTGGGATGAGAATCAGCACCTCCAAATCTGAGGCCATGGTCCTCAGTCGGAAAAGGGTGGAGTGCCCTTTCAGGTTTGGGAGTGAGACCCTGCACCAAGTGGAGGAGTTTAAGTATCTCGGGATCTTGTTCACGAGTGAGGGTAGAATGGAGCGGGAGATCGACAGGCGGATCAGGGCATCGTCCGCAGTGATGCGGGCTCTGCATCGGTCCGTCATGGTGAAGAAGGAGCTGAGCCAAAAGGCAAAGCTCTCAATTTACCGGTCGATCTACGTTCCCACCCTCACCTATGGTCACGAGCTGTGGGTAGTGACTGAAAGAACGAGATTGCGAATACAAGCGGCCGAAATGAGTTTCCTCTGCAGGGTGTCTGGGCTCTCCCTTAGAGATAGGGTGAGAAGCTCAGTCATCCGGGAGGGGCTCAGAGTAGAGTCGCTGCTCCTCCGCATCGAGAGGAGCCAGATGAGGTGGCTCGGGCATCTGATTAGGATGCTCCCTGGACGCCTCCCTGGTGAGGTGTTCCGGGCACGTTCCACTGGAAAGAGACCCCGGGGAAGACCCAGGACACGCTGGAGAGACTATGTCTCTCAGCTGGCCTGGGAACGCCTTGGGATCCGCCCAGAGGAGCTGGAAGAAGTGGCTGGAGAGAGGGAAGTCTGGGCATCCCTGCTGGAGCTGCTGCCCCCGCGACCCGACCTCGGATAAGCGGAAGAGAATGGATGGATGGATGGATTAAACTTTTCCAAATTTATTAATAATAAAAAGCAAAAATAAAACTTGCACATAAGTATTCACAGCCTTTCCCATGACACACAAAAGTGAGCTCAGGTGCACCCTGTTTCAACTGATCTTCCTCCAAGTTTCTACAACTTGATTGGTGTCCACCTGTGGTAAATTCAGTTGACTGGACATGATTTGTTAAGGCACACACTTTTCTATATAAGGTCCTATATTTGACAGTGCATGTCAGAGCACAAACCAAGCCATGAAGTCTAAGGAATTGTATGTAGACCTCAGAGACAGCATTGTATTGAGGCACAGATCTGGGGAAGGCTACAGAAAAATTGCTGCAGCTTTGAAGGTCCCAGAGAGCACAGTGGCCTTCGCCTGTCAGCCCGCCACTTCTTGTCCCTTCTAGAACTGCTATGAATCTTGGTGTTACATTCAATTATGAGCTCTTTTTCTCCTCTCATATCATACATTTTTCTTGGTCCTGCAGACACCTTCCCTTCAACATCAGAAGAATTTGTCCTTTCCTTACCACTCAAGCTACTCAGCTGCTTGTCCAGTACCTGATCATACATCAGTACCTAAGCAGACTACTGGTGCTCTCTTCTGGCAGGGCTTCCACTGAAGGCAACAAGACTACTACAGTTTACTCAGAAAGCTGCTGGAGTCAGGAGAGCGAACAAGAGCGGGTGTTGCAGACGAGAGCAGCCACAATCAAGAAGACGTTGCAGCTCATAGAAACCTGGGAGATGAGGGTGTTGGCGTGCGTTGCATCTACGGACCTCCGTGAGCAACTGGAAGGCAATGAGTGGGTGTGACAGACGCTGACATCGGATATCCCGCTCGTCAACAGCTTGGGGCCCGAGCTAGGCGCGGACTGGTACAACTTCCTTCTTCAGAGGCTGGTCTCTTTAGCCAAGAGGACACAGCGGTGCCTAGATGTTTAAAGCCTTGTGTCTTTTCCCGCTCCAGCTCTGGAAAGCAGGAGGATGGCGGAGAATTTCCCCTGTGTCATTCAAAGCGGGACATTGGTAGTGGAGGCGCCCTGCACCGTTCAACGTGGAAAGACGGCGGAAAATGCAGCAGTGACAGCGGTGAACGCACCCTGCCTAAATCACAGCGGGCAGACAGTGGTGAACACGCCCTGCGCGAATCACAGCGGGCAGACAGCGGTGAACACACCCTGCGCAAATCACAGCAGGCAGATGGCGGTGAACGTGCCCTGCGTCATGCCAAGCGGGATGTTGGTAGTGAACTCCCCCTGCGCCATTCCCAGTGGGAAGAAGGCGGAAAATGTCTCCTGCGTCATACAACATCGGAAGATTTCAAAGAAGGTCGTCCGTGACATGGAGAGCAGGACATTAGCAAAGAAAGCCGCCCGTGACACGAAAAGTAGGAAGCGGTAAATGCCCCCTGCACCGTGCAGCGAGGTCGACCAAGAAGGCCCTTCGCAGCATGAAAAGCGGCATCAAGGAGTCAACCCCTAAACCCAGTACCCCTAACCAAGGAGCAGCTCCAGGTTGGTGGAAATGATGGAAGAAGAAGAACTGAAGAACTGACATTGCAAGTTCAAAGATTGGAACAAATGCTTCAGGAATCTAAGAATGTGTGGCTGTCTGTTCTGGGCACGGAAAGACAAGCCAAAATTGTTTTTGCCAAGCAGCTCCAGGAAATTGATGCTGAGCTCACCGCCAAGGATCAGGAAATTTGTGCATGGAACCAGGATCTTGATGTCTTGAAGGAAAAGTGTAAGAGATTGGAAGATGACAATGTCTCCCTCCATGTCATGAATCACCAGCTGCAGGAGAGCAACCAATCTGGGGTACGTTCCCTTCAGGAAGAACTGGTCAAAGTAAATAGGGAACTTGAGGAAAAGCAGGCTGAGTACCTAGAATGTGAGAAAGTCTGTAAGGACCTAGGTGAACAGGTAGTTTGGTTAACTGATAGCTTAGGCAGTACTCAAGAGAACCTTAGGGCTGAATCAGAAAAACTCAGACAGGCCAATGTGAAGCACGGTGCACTTTTCACGGACATTCACCAAAGAGATGAACAGATCAGCTGCATTCAGATCACTCAACAGGAGTTGCTGACAAGGCTCAACCAACAGCTGACAGAGAGCAAGGCCTCTGCTTTGCAGGTGACCACCTCTGCAACAAACAAACGACTGAAACACGAGGAAAAGATCACCAATCTGCTTTCTCAACTTGAGGAGACCAAAAGACTCTTGAACAGAGTGAAATTGAAACCATGGAAATGGAAAGAAAGGCTCTAGCTCAAGACAATGGTGAGCTTCAAAAAGAGGTCAGTAAACTCATGCAACAGAGAGAGGTCCTGAGGAAGAAAGTACAAGCTGCAAATGTTGTCTGGAGGGAATTGCTGAAGAGAACAGAGGAACAGGAGATGCTGGAGACTAAAGTGGCCACTATGGAAGAACAGCTGAATAGGACCAGAACAGAGCTGAAGCGCCGCTCTGCAGGCTGAACCGGAAAAAGCCAGGAGAGAGGCAAGTAAGCACACAGAACTGCAAGAGCATGTCAGAAGTATTGAAGCTGAATTGAAGATCTCAAAATCTCAACTCACTCAGCAGACCCTAGTGGATAGCTTCAAAGAGGGGCAGCTGAGGAACAGTCTAACAGAAAAGGAGAGGCAGGTAAAGATTCCAGAGGCTGAGCAGCTATGTGACAACTGTGAAAAGGGTGCTCAGAGCCTAACAGAACAACAGCCAAACTCTTTCCACAAGGGGGTCATAAACACCTTACATTATGTTTTCCCTCACACTTCAGCAGACTCAGAACAGGATAACTGGTTGAGGAGTCAATGCAGAACTTCTCTCCGCAGAACCAAGAGCGGGGCTCCCGGTCTTAATTATGTGCACGCCTTGGCGGCCTTGCAGGTTCTTGGCCTGGATAATCTATCCAAGATGGTAAGCAGTGTCAATGTTCTTAATTATGCACCAGTCACAGAAATCAGAGCTTCTGAGACTGCTCAGAGTCAGGAGCATCCTGAGAAAGGAGAAGGCATGACACACAGAGGAGACTGCAGTCACTGTGAAGATAGCAACAAGGGCCTTGCAAACAACTCACCCTTGAACTGCTCAGTATATTTCAATCCTTGCAGTGATGGTCTGAACATCCCCTGCCGCCATGTGTCGGAGAAAGAGAAGGACAGCAAGAAGAGTGCCAAGGAAGACACCTCTGGAAGCCAATGCAACGAGGAATGTTTCCAGAATGCCCAAGGTGAGAGGTGTATTAGGCCAAAGATGGTGTGTGGTAACATCCCTCATGTTCATATATGCTCTGATGTAACGAACTGCATTTGTGTGTCTGAGGAATACCACCTGCACTGTGGCGACAGCAGATGCTGGGGCCCTCCTGTGAGCATGGCCAGTGATGGTACGGGAGACTGCTGTGGTCCTAAGGGGAAGTCTCAAGGCACCAATGACCAGCACATGCCGGTGAGGGTCTGCTCTGAAGGCCCTATGGACTGCCAGAATCACTCAAGCAAAGACAGAGACCAAATCAGAGATAACGTATCCGGTTTACGGTCTGTAACTCCCTGAGGAGAAGCAGGAGTGGTGGTGGCTCCCCACCACTGCTCTGCTATCACGACAGTCTCCTATGCCAAGTGGGAGAGGCTGCCCTTATGACCATAGGGTCCCACAATGGACTGAGACTTTGGGATACCCTTCACCACCGCCAGAGGGACGTGGCGGCAGCTGGTCAGGGGCCCCTTTTGGTTAAAAGTTAGTTTTGTTTTGTGGACCTGGCCATGTTCCCCATAAGGTGGCTGTTAGTTTTTTGGAGGGTTTTTCTTTGGCCTCCACCCAGAGGCTCAGCTCAGCGCGAGGCTATGTTTTGGCTTTTTAAGCAGCCCCAATGAAGGAGTCAGAGCCACTGACTCCTGGCTCCGCCTTGACCTCCTTCCTGCACCCCGCTATTGTTACAACCATATACATGTTTAAATATTATAATAATTATACACATTCATTACAATTTTAAATATCAATTCATTTTTTTCTACACTGAACATTAAATATATATACATTGTGTTAGATGTTATGTTTTTTACTTATACAGTACTGTGCAAAGGTTTTAGGCAGGTGTGAAAAAATGCTGTAAACAAAGAATGCTTTCAGAAATATATATAATGACTGTTTATTTTATCAATTTACAAAATGCAAAGTGAGCGAACAAAAGAAAAATCTAAATCAAATCATTATTTGGTGTTACTACCTTTTGCCTTCAAACCAGCATCAATTCTTATGGTCCCCACAGAGCCCTGATCTCAACATCATCGAGTGTGTCTGGGATTACATGAAGAGCCAGAAGGACGTGAGGAAGCCTACATCCACAGAAGATCTGTGGTTAGTTCTCTAAGATGTTTGGAATAACCTACCAGCCGAGTTCCTTCAAAAACTGTGTGCAAGTGTACCTAGAAGAACTAATGTTGTTTTGAAGGCAAAGCGTGGTCACACCAAATATTGGCACATGTTACATGCTTCAGTTACATTGTAACTCCACTAAATCATTTCCAGTCATGCCAATATTTGTGGAACATTTTCAGTAAAAGTAATAATTTATTGTTAAGGAATTTGTTTATATCTAAATGTTTTTTTTTATTAGAGTTAGATCATCATCATCATCATCATCTGTTTTCAATGTGAGAAGAGGCAACTTATTCAAAAGGTCAAACTTTTCCCTTATCCTCTTTTTAATCACTGCAGGAGAACCAATAATTATGGAGGGTACTGTGGGTGCCGTTTGTTATTTATAATCTCTGCATCATTTTTTTGCCTGCTTTGTAATGCAGCACAGTTTGCTTTGTCATCCACTATTCCTTGCCTCAGTGACACTGAGGTTTTTAAAACTCTAGTATCTTCAAGTGGAAATCTGCTGAATATTTCTAACAAGACAAAATAATTTTTTTAGAATTAAATGAATTTTTAATAATTAATCATCATTTGGCAGAATGGCTTCATTTTCCTATACAGGGTCTGAGTAGGGGATAATCTGAACTGTTGGCTTTAGGGAATCATTCAATTTCTCTCATTCTTTTCTTCTATATGATGACAGGTAGCTGTACCTTAGCTGCAACAGATGCCTGGTGGGAATGGGGTGATGTGCTCCTCTTTAACTTCCCAAAGTAGGCCATTTTAGCATGAGCCAGTTCACTTTTTAAAAGGTTTCTGCTTTAGAGGCCATCCAAGGTAAAAAAGCAATTACGCTCATGGAATTCTCTCTAGGTGACAGCAGCTAAATGGCTATTACTGTATTCACCAGTCAGTTCCTGGCCTAGAAATCTGTTGCCTTTTATATCTCAACCATGTCCTTCCATATGTGTACTATTCACTTGTCAGTGTCAAGGACAGTCAGTGCAATAAGGTTAAATAAATCCTGATGTTAAGGTGGAATTAATCTTTACTAAAGCAAAAGCATGTATTGTGCTGTAACTGCAAAAAGCTGCATGTTTCTAGTGTACTTGAGTTTTCAGTACATGTCCATGAGTATTTCTAGTATTCTTTGTATGATCTGTACATTAGTATGAATCCAATTTATTAGAGATACAACAATGCAGCAGAAAACGTAACACATTTTCATGATAAATGATGTCATCTCAACATATTTTGGATGGATATAAACTGAAAACACCAGAATATCATTAATGAATGATTAAAATGCATTGTTTCAAAAGGTTCACTGACAGTAGGTCTGACAGTAATTCATTCATCAAAATCTTTGTTGTTGTGATGAACTAAAGTATTGAAATTTTAAATTGCCTGCAGAGAACAAACAGGATATTTCACTGCGGTGGTCTGAACTCTTCACTTTACATCTCTCACACTGGGGATCAGATAGCTTTACCACTCTTCCTTTAAGCTCTGTTCTTTTCTCCGTGTCTCCCTCCCACATCCTGCATAATGTCATCTAACAGGATATCTATTCTTTAGTTTTTACACTTTTTTATACTTAGTGTTCCCTTCTTTCATCTCCTCCTCATTAGTCTTCTCTACCTTAATTTTCTCTATTCTAGACTGCTCTTCCTCAGTCTTCTTTCCTCTGCTCTAGTGTTCCTTAAGAGCCTTTTACAGATGAACTGTAATCATGTTTTCAAGTGTGAAGTGAAGCTTTAATGTGAAATGTCTGTATCAGTCAGACTGGACGCAAAACCTGACTCTAAACTGCCAGCTTCTTAGTACAAAATCTGTGTAATGCTCTATTAAACTCATGAAGCAGGACATTTTCTGCAGAGTGAGCAGGTGCATTGATGAAGCTATCATCATTTAAGGGTGAACGAGGATGGCAATTTATATGAAGACACCAAACAAAAACATCTAACTCGAGGGCCCCAGGAATGTCTGTCATAAGACACACAGATATATTCAAAAACACCACAAGGCAACTCCCCTCTTATAACCTATACTACTACAGACTATTCTCAGCTACTATAGAATACATCCAGCAAGAAATATCTGTGAGCTGTATGTGTGGAAGGACAATTCCAGGCAATTCTCAGCATATTATATGTGAAAACTGCTTTAGTTTTCTCCTCCTTAATTTAATCTCACCATAGATATCACTGACTGAACGAATCAAAACACAAAAACAAAAACACACCTTTACTGAGTTTAGATGTTTATCGGAAAGAAGCATATCATCCACCCATTTAAGCTCTATATCCAGAACTCAGCCATGTGCACTTTTTCTAGGTGACCTCATTGCATGCATCATCAGAGGGTGGGAGAAAGGCAAAGAAAGCTGCTCAAAAGTGAGTGAGGACATTACTAGCTAGGGGCTAATCATGTATCATTTAAAAGAATCTGTTAGCAGTCACTGACCCTCTATCTCCTTTCACCAGTCAAGCAAAGAAAAAAAGAGAGAAAGATGAGGGCACCATGCATTCATTTGCAGCATTTTAGTCCACTGTTCTATTTTGGGGCTCAATCTTGGGAAGTTCTTGAGAGAAGCTTTCACAGATCTCATCAGCCTCTTGAAAAATCCAACACCAAACAGCATTATGCTTTCAGTCTCTCTTTTCAGAGATCCCACTTTGTTTAATTATAAAGATAGAGTCCATCACTGGCTCTGGAACCTGGAAGAGTGTGCAATCTGTTCTCACTCACTGCACACTGGGCTTTGAGAATTCCACACTTATCTACAACAGCTCTGGCACAGAAGCATCTCTAAAGAGATGAGCAGAAACAATAGCTTAAGCATTTTAATTGTACTCCCTAAGGACTATTTCAAAAACAGGACTGTTAAAAAAGAAATGCATTAAACTACCAGATTCAAATGTGAGCATTACTTACATATGAGAAAAATTCCTCAAACTAAAACTATGACAAACTAAAAAAAAAAAAAATGCCCTTGACATTCATATATTTTGCCAAGTATCCACAAGCACACATCTGAAAACCACTCTAATCTTAATTACTGATCTTTAAAAATAATTTTAATGTGATGGCTCCTCTCCTACTCTATTAATAAAATGTGTGAAGCACTAATGACTGCTGTCATAACAAACCTGCATCACAGTTATTCATTATTCATTCAAGTCTACACAGAAAAATGTTATTCAGGGAGTGCTGGTTTCCCAAGCTCAAAAAATGAAACTGTGCTAGTGAATGGCGATTTTGGAAATTCATATTTAAAAAGTAACTTCTCTTTTCCATATTTTATTTGTCTTTAGCAGAGCTTCGTAGTGTGAAGAGGAATTTCAGGATTAAGCTAGATCTCATGACAAGCAAGAACCAAACTGAGAAATACAAAGCATTTTAAATAATATTTAATAACAGTATTTTTTTAACCATAAGAGTATTTTCCCAAAGAACAATGAAGTAATTTACATTTATGATCAATTTTTATTTTATTTATTTATTTATTTTTTAATTTTTAGTCTTATATTTTACTTCTTGTGTACTTGTGGCACTGTACAGTATCTCACAAAAGTGAGTACACCCCTCACATTTTTCCACTTAGGGGTGTTCTCACTTTTGTTGCCAGTGGTTTAGACATTAATGGCTGTGTGTTGAGTTATTTTGAGGGGACAGCAAATTTACACTGTTATACAAGCTGTACACTGACTACTTTACATTGTTTCAAAGTGTCATATCTTCAGTGCTGTCCCATGAAAAGATATAATCTTTTCATCTTGATGATCCAAGATGGCGGCGCGGTAACATGCAGCGGCCACTCCGGGGTTGAAACTTTGGTGCTAAGTCTGTAAAAAAGTCTTTCATCCGACTACTTCTCACCATAAGACTTGCACATGAGCGTCACATCTGTGAATGCTCTTAAATTTAACCGCCAAACACTGCTGGAGCTCAGAAATCAGCCAGGATACAGTCTTCCAGCGACTCTCCGAACAAAGCTACGGGAGCTCGGCGTGCTGAGAAGACCAGGCCTTCAGTCCCCGAGATCACCTGCTGTACCTGGCCGACTGAGAGGACATCGGAAGCGGTGTGAGAGGAAACAGAAGCGCGGCAAGCGTGCTGGGGTCCGGGCTCAGCTCAAGGCTAACGCTAGCCGACCGGCTATCCCGTCCGTCCTCCTCGCCAATGTCCGCTCCCTGGATAATAAACTGGACTGTATACGACTCCAGCTGAACACCCAGCGTGAGTACAGAGACTGCTGTGTTTTTGTTTTTACGGAGACATGGCTCAGCGCCAGCGTTCCGGACACCGTAATCCAACTCGCTGGACTTTCCGCATTTCGCTCAGACAGAAACTCCATGCTGTCCGGCAAGACTCGCGGGGGGGGGGGGGGGGCTGTGTGTTTACGTAAACACACAATGGTGTACAAACACTGTGCTCGTCTCTACACACTGTTCGACACTGCTGGAGGTGCTGACAGTCAGGTGCAGACCGTTTTATTTGCCCAAGGAGTTCTCTATAGTGTTTATTACGACGGTCTACATCCCACCCAGCGCTAGCACTAACAGCGCTAATGCTAACAACGTGCTGGCTGAACTTTATGGAGTTATCAGCGGGCTCGAGAACCTGTCTCGGGCCATCAGAGCAGCCAAGCGAGCTCACGCAGAGAGAATCCATGGCCACTTCAAAAACACTGGTGACACGCGGTGCATGTGGCAGGGCATCTAGGCCCTCACCAACTACAAGACATCTCCACCTGCCTGTGACGGTGACCCCTCCCTCCCAGATGCGCTGAACCATTTCTACGCATGGTTTGATGCAGTGAACAGCACGATAATGAGGAAGACCACCACTCCTCAGAATGACCAGATTCTCTGTCTGACCACAGCCGAGGTGAGAAGATCTCTTCTCAGAGTCAACCCACGGAAAGCTGCCAGTCCTGACAATATTCAAGGTCGTGTGCTCAGAGGATGTGCAGAACAGTTGGCAGATGTTCTCACTGACACCTTCAACATCTCTCTGAGCACCACTGTTGTTCCAAGGTGCTTCAAGACCACCAGCATCATTCCAGTGCCAAAGAAACCATCTATCTCCTGCCTCAATGACTATCGTCCCATTGCACTCACACCCATCATCATGAAGTGCTTTGAGAGGCTGGTTATGAGGCACATCAAGTCCCAGATCCCTTCATCACTGGACCCCCTGCAGTTTGCATATCGTCCCAACCGCTCAACGGACGATGCAATCTCCACCACCCTCCATCTGGCCCTTTCTCATCTGGACAGAAAGGACAGTTATGTCAGAATCCTGTTCATCGTCTACAGTTCAGCATTCAACACCATCATCCCTCAGCACCTGAGTGAGAAGCTGAGGCGGCTGGGCCTGAACACTTCCTTCTGTAACTGGATCCTGGACTTCCTGACTGGGAGACCCCAGTCAGTCAGGATCTGTAACAGCACCTCCAACACCATCACACTGAGCACAGGAGCCCCCTGTGAGCACAGGAAAGCCCATCTCCCACCTTCCATCCTCACCATCTTTTACAGAGGAACCATTGAGAGCATCCTGAGCGACTGCATTACTGCCTGGTACGGGAACTGCAACATCTTAGACCGCAAGTCCCTACAACGGGTAGTGAGAACAGCTGAGAAGATCATCGGGATCTCTCTGCCCTCTGTACAGGACATTTTCACCACTCGCTGCATCCGCAAAGCAACAAGCATTGTGGATGAGCCCTCCCACACATCCCACACTCTCTTCTCCCACCTGCCATCTGGGAAAAGGTTCCGCAGCATACGGGCCTCCACATCCAGGATGGGAAATAGTTTCTTACCCCTGGCCATCAGACTCTTGAACTCTTAAACCGCCAATGTCTACCCAGTCCACCATTATCATCTTGTATTTATTTATTTATCTCATGTTGCACTCTGCACTTTATCAATAACACTGCTCCACCACACTGCTATCTACCTGGGCTGCTTTGTTCCACAACACTGCAGCCCTCTACGGATGAATGTACTGTCTGTCGTGCCGTCTGTTGTTGTCTTTCTTGTCTGCACTTGTTGCCCCATTTTCTGTATTATGTTGTGTCTTATGTTGTCTTGTGTCTTGTGTCTTGTCTTGTGTGTAGCACCAGGGTCCTGGAGGAACGTTATTTCGTTTCACTGTGTACTGCGTATATGGCTGAAATGACAATAAAATCCTACTTGACGTGACTTGACTAATGAAATATTTACAAAAATGTGAGGGGTGTACTCACTTTTGTGAGATACTGTATGTCTCTGCCAAGGTAACACTGAGTAAAAGAGATGAACAATATATTCCCTTCTAATATGTATTCAATGTAATTTATTCATTTATTCTTTCCCTGCGATAGCCAGGGTGTGTCCCTGTCCTTCACCCTGTGTGAGCTGGGATGGACTCCAGCACCCCCCCGCGACCCTAATTAGGACAAGCGGCCCAGAAAATGACTGACTGACTTATTCATGTGTTTTAAAATCTTATTTGCGGCCTTATACCTTGTGTACCGATTATGTTTATGTTAAAATTTGAAGCCTAAAATTTCACAAAAGCCTGTCGGCCAAATGTCACCAAATGGTAACATGCGTGAAACCTTGAAAGAACATTTATATTGTTAAATGCTATTGTTACCTGGTGATTTCCTCCTTAAGAGCAGCAGGGTCTGGTGGGTAGAATTTGACCCTCAGACACATGGTAAATGGGGGCTGGGCTACAGGAGATAACACAAGAGTTAATCAGAAAAACAGTGTAATTGTCAACAAATATGGATTGATATACTAAAGCATGTTGTCTATCCAAGTGCAGAAATATGCCTTAAGCATATACATGCAACAAAAAAGGTGCTTTTGACTTAAGTCCTGTTTATATCTTGCATTAATATGTGTCTTGGGTGATCCAGCCACACGAGGAAAGCTTCTTAGTAGACAGATAATGCACTGTTGGGTTGTGTCTGTGTTGTTTTGGTTTCTTCATCTTCATTTAATTTCCCACAGAGAAAGAAAGGTGTTTATCAAGGTGTATCGTATGATGTTTATGTTGTTTTTTTGTCTTTTTTTATACAGAAAGGTGAGATTCAGTCACAAGTGGTGATTCACAACATGCATGTAGAGAACCACTCTAATGTCAGGTTTAAAATGATTTTTTGAGCTTTCTACTTCTGATCAGATCAGACAACATGCATGGAAATATTAGGTATCAACAGTGTCTGAGAGTACTTACATTTCAATTGCTTGGCGATTGACTTTGTAAACTCCAGCCAGTGCTGAAAATATAAAAGAAAAAAGCCTTTTGCTCACATGTTGACAAAGGAGACTAATAAATCACCTGTTCACAGGTATTGGCATGAAACAGCTATAGCTATATATTTCTTTACAGCAACATAATCCTCACCAACCAAAACATTTTATTTGTAATAGTTAAAACATTTAATTTTCCCATTTGGGCAAAAGGTCTGATGGTGGGTCATGTCCTAAATGTGTTTCAGTTTTTTAAATAGAGAGAGAAACCAAGTGAACAGCAAGTAAAACCAGTTCCTGCAGTTCATGTATTGAAAGCAGAAAGAAGGGGCAAGGACAAGGACCTGAATAACTTTGAAAAGGTTAATATTGTAATGGCTAGTCAGAGCATCTCCAGAACAGCCAGTCTGCCCACTGCTGCCCACTCCTACACTGTGTGTGGGGGTTAAATTCAGAGAATGCAACTTGTTGTGGTTCACTGCATGCTGTGCTTTTCTGTGTGGATACAATGACAAATAGTCCATTTCACTTTCCTTCAGCTGGTGTGTGACTGTCACTAACCTAAGGAAGTGATTGAAACAGGATGCACTAGGAGAAGAAGGCAGACCAATGGAGGCAATGTGATGCTCTGGGCAATGTTCTGCAGGGAAATCTTGGTGTTCTAGTATTCATGTGGATGTTGCTTTTGGCACATACAACCTACCTAAACACTGTCCCACACCAAGTACACACCTTTATATAGATAAAAAAATAGTTCAGGAATGGTTTAGGGAACATGACAAAGATTTCAAGGTGTTGACTTGACCTTCAACTTCCCCAGATTTCAATCTGATGAGTATTTGTGAGCTGTGCAAGTGAAAATAATGCAAACCACACATGAAAAATTATAAGACAAAGCTTACATTTTAGTGCCAGTTAGACAGCCCCTTACACATCAAGCTTTGATGTATTGTATTTTTAAATCTTTCTGTCATAGCCAGCATCTCATTCAGTCACTTTCATAATCAATTATCCTGATTTGTGTCTGCGGGGGGTGCTTGAGCCTATCCCAGCTATCCCTATCCCAAAGGCGGGGACCCTGTACAGGTTGCTAGTTTATTGTAGGGCAGACACACAGACAAGCACACTCACACACACACATATGGGGCAGTTTATTATCTCTGATCAGTGGGAGGAAACTAGAGCACCAGGTTGAAACCCACTCAGACACAGGAAGAACATGCAAGTTTCAATCAAATCCATTTGTAAATCGAACCCAGGGCCTTCCTCACTGTGAGGTGACAGTGCTTAAATGTCGCCCGCCAATATTAGCTTTTTTCCAGCAATTTGTGCTATAATAGTTATTCTGTGATCAGAAGAGGCAAGTTATTCCTAAGCTTCAATGAGCATCAATGAGACCTGGGTGCTCATGACCCTGTAGCCATTTCATTAATTGTACTTGAACCACATTTGGTAGGTACTAACCACTGCATACAAGAAATACTCCACAAGACTTTGGAGTATTACAGACCTAATCATTGATTGATCAGAATAACATTTGTGACATTTTGTAATGGAACATTTTTTAATGTTGTTACAAAATGTAATTTTGAAAAATAATGCAATACAAGGTTATATCACCCATCTAACATTAACCTAAAAAATGGTTTTGCGCTTAGAAAACACACACAAATGCATATCAGAATTTCATTAAACACATTATTACTTATACAGAGGCTGCCAGTGTGGGAAATGTATACTAGTTAATGTGTGTGCGTGTGTGTGTGCATGCGTGTATTAGAAGGTTTGGGGGTATAGAGCACATCTATACCAATCATCTCCTTTCTCTGCCCTCTAGTAGCACACATTAGCACATCATTTACATCATGCTGAGTCTCTGTCGTTGCCATTATGCATTAGAGTAGATAAGACAAATAAGCTAAGCTTTGTCTCAGAAAGCTTCACATTAACATTACATTGCTTGTTTATTATTATTATATATTATAATATAATATATTATATATATTAGTATTGTATATTATTATTATTATTACTGTATTGTATATTATATTATTATTATTTATTATTACTACTACTACTGCATTTATTTTTATTACATTTATTATTATTACATTTATTATTTATTATTACATTTATATTTATATTTAGCTACTAGTTATTTATATGTATAATTCATTCAAAACTTATTTATTACCATGTATTATTACTCTTGTAGATATGTATATGTATATATATATATAGATATATATAGATAGATAATTTATTATTTATTTATAGCTCCTCTACTTTTTCTCCTGTACTTGTTCCTGTTCCTCTTTCTCTATATCTTTATATATTTTTTCTTTTCTTTCTGTACACCTGTCATTTTTATAAGAGCCCTGTAACGCCCAAATTTCCCATTCGTGGGATAATAAAAGATCACTCTACTCTACTCTACTCTACTCTACTCTACTCTACATTTCCGAGCTGTAGCACAGAAAGCTTTAGATTTCCAACTCATTGTCCACACAGGCATAGAAACAGCTCCAGAAATAGCTGAACACTCACAATCCACATTGAATTTCGGAATGTTTTTGACCTAAAGGTTTCTGCAAGTCAATACTTTTGCTTTCTTGTAATCATATTTCTGCAAGCCAGTTAAGTTTTGAAGCATATTTTGCCAACACAGAACAGGGAAGGGTGGCTTCAGCAGTCAGGAGGTAAGCTTTGTACTGGTGGTTCAGGTTTAAAGCATGTAGTCTACAGCAGGGCTTACATCCCTAAGCTGCCCTCATTATTATTTATGCCACTCAATGTGAGGTGGGTCCCAAAGGTCGTCAGCAGAAAAGAGAGAGATGACAATGTGTGTGTGTGTGCATGGGCTCATGTGGGTATAAAAGTGTGCTCTGTCAGGAATGTCAGGATATTTTTTGGTAAGGATGACATCAAAGGTCATTTTCTTGTCCTGTCTCATCAGATCATATGATGAATCACAGAAGCCAATGAAACAAATGTACATATTTTTATTTTTTAAAGTACTTCAATGTGCTGTCATATCACTGTTATAACTACAAACCTTTGACAGCTATAAAGTCATAATAGAGAAAGATCAACTACAATTGCAGTAGAAATGACATTGGTTAATTGATGCTATGAACATCAATATGGCAGAATAGCAGTAATGTATGTGTGTATTTTACAAGGCTAATATGATTATGACATTATGAAGCAAAGTATTACAAAACTAAGGATATTGTTCTACCACGCTTTGTGCTTTTTTTTTCCTGGACTAGAGTTGACCTTTTGTTTCATTAAGTAAAAGTAACAATTTGCCATTGAGAAACAGCACACAGCACAACAAAATGCATTCTCTGCTTTTAAACTACACTCACCATGCAGCAGGGAGCAGCTATGTCCAGCGCCCGGGGAGCAGTGATGAGAACAGTACCTTGCTCAAGGGTACTGCAAGGCAACCTAATAGTTCAAGATTCAAAACCATGATCCTGGGGCCTAGTCCCTAAATACTAGGCCACTGCTGCCCCAGAGAGTGCGAACGCAGTCCCCCACTAACTGAAATTATGCAGTCAAGATTTCCATATTTGGGGAATTTGCAGGGGTCAGCACCAGGACCAGGTGCACACATAAATCTATCTAGGATTCTTTCCCTAACCACAGCAATAAACCACCACACTCTGTGAATCCTGCATGAGATGCTGGATGACAAGCTCGCTGAATGCATTAGGGCATTTATGCCTTTGAATGATTTGCTATTGAGTGGTTGTGGGATTTAACACTGTATTTACACATATGCATACCGTGGTGTATGCTGTAGTTCTACCCCTGTTTCTGTGAAGCCTGTAAGCTACACCTTAGCCTGCTTATCGCTTATGAAAAGGTTTTTCAATACCAAGGTATCACAAGAAGCCTCTCCTGATGGGTAAAAGCCACAAGCTCTCTCAAGACCTTTGCAACCTTATTAGACATACTGAAGGCATTAGCTGTATTTCTAAACTTCTGAATGCTCCAGTGATTTCTGACAGAGGACTCAAAAGAGTTTTCAGAAGAGTTGTCCCAGACCCAAGGACCTTTTGGAGAGAGCTTCAGAAATACCTGAAACTAGCTGGTACAGTTGTTTAAAAAAAAAAACAACAAGTAATGTACTTAACCGACTTTGTTGCACATTCACCACTTAAGATTCCACTGTGGAAGAAAAAGCCTGTTGAAGCTCATTTAAGTATGCTGCACAACATTTAGACAAGCCAATGAAATACTGGGAGAATATAGTCTGGTGAGACCAGAATTTCACTTTTTGGATGTCATTGCACATGCAGGAGAAATGGCACTGCACCTCACCTCAAAACACTATACCAACAGTGACGTTTGGAGGTGGGCGCATCATAGTGTGGAACTGTTTTTAAGCATATGGTACTGGTAGATTTCATATAAATGAAGGAAGGATGAAGGGAGAAATGTATCGGGATTTTTTCTATAAGAATCTGCTGCCATCTACCAGGATTCTAAAGATGAAACAAAGGTGGACATTTCAGACAATGATTTCAAACACACAGCTAAGGAAATTCTCATTCCTTTCAGAGAAGGAAAATAAGGCTGTAAGGCCCAGTCAGTCACCCAACTTGAATCCAACTGAAAATCATAGAAGAGACCCACAGAATGTTCAAGATTTGTAAGAAATGGCCAAAATCACACATGAGCAATGCATGCAGTTTTTCTATATGAAACTTGAAACTGGGCAGCGATGACCTAGTGGTTAGGGAGTTGGCCCCAGGTTTGAATCCCAGATCAGCAATTTGCCCTGAGGTAACCTTGAGCAAGTCTTCATCCCCATCACTGCTCCCTGTGCACTTTAAATTTAAAAATTTTCCAAGCTGTCATTACCACAAAGGCTTTTCTAGAAAGTATTAAATTAATTTCATTAAGTGTGTTCAATACTTATTCCCTGTATCATTCACTTTATTACACATAATTTCTGGATTTATTTGTTTTGATTTCTTTGTATGTTTATTACTTGGGTTGTTAACGACATCTGGTGTAAATTTCATGTCAATAGCCACATTAGAGACACATTTACAGAGATAAAAGTTGACATGTTCAATACTTATTTTCCCTGCTGTATATAGTATATATAGTGTATATCCCACCATCAATTTTGTAAATCCTCCCATTCATACGTACTATGCCTCTGACAACCAACCAGCTCTGTGCCTGAAAAAACACTCACCCTTTGCTTGTCTGGGTCCACATATCTGATGCCAAAATAATCCTTTTCCAGCAGGTTCAAATGGTGGCAGATGAGATCGAACAGATACTGACCCTTGGCATCTCTCTGGAAAGACAAAGCAAAGAGTCCAGCCGTCAATATTTATGGTACCTTTGAGTAAACTCTTTTTAATTTCACTAAAGGTGCTAAAAAGAGGACCATGAACAGCAAGCCAGCAGAACCTTAAGTCTCTTAATTACAGCAGAATGCTGTTCAGATTCTTTGAGTGTCTCTGGGGAGATTTTTCAATATTAATGCATAGACATGGCCTTCTGCATTCAGGCACCAAAAAAGACTAGATGAATGAGAGAGAGAGAGAGATAGAGAGAGAGAGCAAGAGAGAGTGAGAGAGAGAGAGATTGCTTGATGATAGCTTGATGATAAAGTGTGATATTTATGATTTCTTCAGCAAAAGTGCTACTATGGCCATTTTAAACTATATAATTATAGCTGTAATGATACATAAATATTAAAAAACTAGTAGGAAGAAAGGATGTCAGATGGGTGGTGGGGTAGGGTGGTGGTGGTCAAGTGGTATGATACTTGCCTACGGACCTATGGATCAAGAGGTTGCAGGTTTGAATACTACATCTAACACTACCATCATTGCGTTCCTAAGCAAGACACTTAACCCAAGTTGCTCCAGGGGGACTGTCCCTGTATTCAGGAATTGTAAGTTGCTCTGGATAATGCCTTAAAATGTCACACCACGCATTAATTCCACTCTCCCTGTGTCTCCACAGGGAGAGTCTCCACAAACATTCATTCTGCACTTTCCTGCTCTTAAAGCGAGTAACAGAAAAAACAGGATTTGCAATCCCTGATGCAAGATCATACGTAATTAAGACGAGGTTGTCCAACCTACACACAATTTACTCTCCACACTCCTTGATCCCCTCGCTATTGCACAATTTGAGTCTCCAGCTCTGTTCTCATGCTCATACACCAGTGTAATAACTGGCTCAGACCAATAACCAGAGCAATGATGAGCATGAAAGAGGATGGCTAGTAGCTTGTCTGACAACAAATAAACTACAATATTTAAGTACAACTATAATACTTAAGAATATAAAGTAAAAGCATGTTGCAAACATTTCCTTGAACACTGTTACATAGCATTGCAAATCTCATATGTTTTCACAAACTGTCAGATTATGCCTATTAATATAAGTGAAGTGAAAAATGAAAGGATCATTTTTGTGATTTTGAACACACCACAACACAACACTCAAGCACAACACAAAAAGTTTTCTCTGCATTTAATCCATTTACACAGTGTGAGTGGACATATTTCCAGGGGCCAGAGGATGGTACTTTGCTGAAGGGTACCTCAGGGTATCCTACTGGGTGCAGGGCTCAAACCCATGACCTGAAAAGTCTGAAATGGGAAAAAAAAATTGCAAACCACTCACTTAAGTATCCTGTCTGCTCTCACTCCATCAAACTCCTATTCACATAAGCACTTAACACACCTCTCATCTCATTGCTCTCTCACACAAGAAATTAAGCAATTACCGTTGGGATCAATAAAGTTTTTTAAAATTTGAGCAACATTGTTATACACTGTTATATTCATTCAATTCAATTCAATTCAATTTATTCTTGTATAGCGCCTTTCACAACAAAGTTGCCCCAAGGCACTTTACATTGATGGTCGATGATGGAACAGGTTACAGTAATAGATGTTAAAGCCGGACGACTACGGAGGAGAGGAACCAAAAACTCCACTATGTGGAGAAAAAAACCTCTGAGGGTCCAAGGTCAACCGGCTACCCAACCCCCTTGGGTATACTAACAGTACAAAGTTAGTTAGGTTTAATTTTTCTTCCAGGTACCGATGAGCCGCCAGGGTCCCTTGGCGCATCAGATGCATCACACAGACCAGATGGTAGCTCGGCATTGGACTCAGGTGATGACCACAGCGGGCCCCCCCGGAAATGTGGGGAGAGAAATGGAATGAGGGGGTCAGTAATGAAACTATTAATGAAACTTATGATAGTATGTGTCACCACACATGACTTGTTGATGACATGATTTGATGTATTTTAGCAGAGTAAGTGTTAGGTAATAAAATCTACTGTAATTTAAGCTCATAAAACCCATTTCTTGTTTAAAACAAGAGTTTGAGGATTAAATCATACTAATTTTGCTTGCATTATAAATACAATCACCTCTTTGCTGTCAGGCTTACATTATTCAGCAAACCTGAATGTATTTGTAGATCAGGCTAATTTCTATTAAAGCTATTGAAGCCTGAAGTTTTAAATTCAGAACTGATGCCTAAAAACTGAAGTTAACATGTCTCTCTCTCACTCAAGTGCAGCATATGCACTTCCTGCTCTTTCCTCTCTTCATATCACGTATCATATAATGGTCCCTGTTTGATGAATGTATTTGACACATTTGTTGGACAGTGCTAATGTCAAGCCCTAACCGCTCCATGAACCATGAAAAAGAGGACAAGCACACACCTCAAGGTCAAGTTTATCACTTGTCACATCAATCATAACACCATTACAAACACGTCAGTTTCAGAACTGAGGCTAAGCAGTTGATAAAGAGTAGAAGGGATTCTAAACATCAGAAGAGCTCCTGCATGTTTCAGGTCAATGGGGGCTGCACACTGCTGTGTTTAGGCTTGGAAATGCTGGAAGCCACTTTGAAGCAGGAGCAGATGCACCTAAAGTCATTTGGTACTGTTGCTTGAGTGGCACAGCCTTCTGCCACAGTTCAATAGTGGAATCCCTAATGCTTAAAGAGGGCAGCACAGAGAAGCATATTCTAGTTACTCAGAGAGCTTATATACACACAAACTACTAATACTCACACAGGCCAAAGAGGTCATAAGAACAACAGTATGGGTTAGAAGCAACAATTTTTTACTCTTTTCACTTGCATTATAACAAGAACTGAGGAAACGTGCACGCTAGTTTGTGTTCCCTGAGCAGATGAAGAGCAGCACACCCTGCATACAAACAGCAAAAAGAGAAATTATTCACATATCTCTAGTAGAGGAGAGAGCAAAAAAAAACAAAAAACAGCTGGACAAGAGGACCCTGGATGACTGAAAAGTATTCTTGATACATTACCAAACAGGTTAAAGCTATGAAGAAACCTCAAATCTGTCTTCTAGATGTGGATAAGATCAAGTTGTTCAAGTTAACATTTGTGCTTAAATAATAACTTTGTTTAATATGAGCTAAATGGCACAGTTCATTTATATATTAAGAGGGAAAATCAAACCATTTTTTGCCCAAAAAATAGCTAAACAGCAAAGACATGGTTGCTGTCTTTTGCTTGCTTGTATTCCCTTGGAGCCTCTTGGCTCAACTATTTTCTATACCAATCAGGCCCATGAAAACTCCATGAAAACACCTATTACCTCAATCTGGAGGTAATACAGCTTCTGGAAAAGCTTGGGCAATAATCAGGCCAAAATCCCAGAAAGATGTGGCAAAATCTTTTGTGTGTATAAATAATTTGTACAGCTTCAACTTTGGGGTTTGGCGCAACTGCTCCCTTTAGTTTTTCGGTTAGGGTCAGGACTTTTCTTTGTGTCTTTGGCAAACAGTGGAATGAGAGTATTGCCCCTTTTGAAGAGCAGTAGCTTTCTTGATGGTCAAGCACTCATGGGGAGGGTAAAAATGGTCTTGAAATTTTGCCCAGTCTGTCTCACAGTGAACTGGTGGAGTTCAAACTCTTTAGAGATACAGTACTGTGCAAATGTGCAAACATTTTAGGCAGGTGTGAAAAAATGCTGTAAACAAAGAATGCTTTCAAAAATGGAACTGTTAATCATTTATTTTCATCAATCAACAAAATGCAGCGAATGAACAAAAGAGAAATCTAAATCAAATCAATATTTGGTGTGACCACCCTTTGCCTTAACAGCATCAATTCTTCTAGGTACACTTGCACACAGTTTTTGAAGGAACTCGGCTGGTAGGTTGTGCCAAACATGACTGTGTTTCAACCTATGTGTGACATTGATAAGCATTAGCATCTGTTTGGTAAAATTGGTTGATCATACACCTGACTATAATCCTACAAACTCCTTAACTTTGTGCACGTGAACCTATAAGAATTGATGCTGATTTGAAGGCAAAAGGTAGTAACACCAAATATTGGTTTAATTTAGATTTTTCTTTCGTTCGCTCACTTTGCATTTTGAAATGTTAATAAACGTTATTTATATTTCTGAAAGAATTCTTTGTTTACAGCATTTTTTCACACCTGCCTAAAACTTTTGCACAGTACTGTAGGTTTGTTAGCTTTTCCTGTCTGACCAGCAGGTTCTCAGAAGGTTCCTTTAATTGTGCCATAATACAGTTCAACAAATGTGTTGTGAAGATCATATTTTATAAAAATATGACCCACCCCATGCTTGCTTGTCAGTTCATTGATTGAAAACATCCTTTAGTTTGGCCTTTAAATGAACTGCTAATCCCAGAATTGCCTTCCTATTGTCACTCATACGTGATAACGGACCCTTTTTAAAATCATTTTGGTAAACAAATAATTACATTTGTTTTCTAATATGTGTAAATTGGTTTCCCTCACCTACTTTTAGTAGTGTTTATGAAAATCTGATTATATTTTCTAGCACCACAAATAGACATATAAAAAGACTTTACATTTATGTTATATTTTATATTGGAAGGAGGATGTTGAAGACAGAGCTGCCAGGACAGAGGAAAAGAGAAAGACCAAAGAGGAAGTTTATGGACATGGTGAGAGAGGACATGCAGGTGGTTGGTTTGAAGCAGGAAGATGCTGAGGACCAGAAGAAATGTAGATTGTTGATCCAGTGTGGGGACCCCTAAAGGGGAGCAACCGAAAGAAAAATAAGTAGATTTATTTTATATTTATATTTAGGTAAAGTAACGACTTTTAATACTACTTTTCTCTCTACCAAATTTCACTTTAAAGTGGAAAAGGTCCAGTGCATTAGGAGTGGGCTTGAGGCCTGAGCAAACATGGGCAGAATGCTCTCATCTCCAGGGGTGAGCGTCCTTACTACAGTTAGACAGAGGCCTGCAGGGATTACAGAAGAGCACTCACCACTGTCACTTTTCCGCACTTCCTCACCACAACCCAGTAATCTACAATGACATGCCTGCTTATAAGAGTCAGGCTAAACTAGACACACTCACACACACTCACACACATTGGTGTTCTTGCTGGAGCCTGAAACAGAGAAATAAACACATACTTTCACAATAGTATACAGACATACAATGCTGTGAAAAAGTATCCTGATTTATTTTGGTTTTGCATATTGTCAAACTTCAATGATTCAGATCAAATCTAAAAATTAAACAAAGATAACCCAAGTACACAAATCTGAGTTCAATTTCACTAGCCAAACTCAGGCCTGTTGAATCAAGAGATCACTTAAATAGAACCTGTCAAAGTGAAGGGCAAAAGATCCCAAAAAGGAAGACATCATGCCACACAGAAATTCAAGAACATAAAAGAAATTCAAGAACAAATGAGAAACAAAGTATCTGACATCTAATAGTATGGAAAATGTTACAAAGCCATTTCTAAAGCTTTGGGAATCCAACAAACCATGGTGAGAGTCATTATCCACAAATGGAGAAAACATGTAGTGTACAAGTAGTGTAATTATCTGGGGCTGCTTTGCTGCTTCAGGGCCTGGGCAGCTTGCTGTGGAACCATGAATTCTACTCTCTATCAAAAAAATTGTGAAGGAGGATGTCCAGGTTCATGGCCTCAAGCTGAAGCGCACTTGGGCTCTGCAGCAGGACAAACCACAGCAGCAAGTCCACCGCTGAATGGTTTAAAAGAACAAAATAAAGGTTTTATAGTGGCCTAGTCAAAGTCCTGACTTGAATCCAATTGAGATGCTGTGGCATGACCTTAAAAAAGCAGAAACCCTCCAGTGTGGCTGAATTAAAACAATTCTGCAAAGAAGAGTTGCCAAAATTCCTCCTCAGTGATGCGAAAGACTCATTGCCAGTTATCGCAAACACTTGATTGCAGTTCGGATTACTTTGGTAATCTAATTTTTTTATATATTTGATGAACTGAATCGTTTAAAGTGAAAGTGACAACCCTTGTCATCGCGAGGTCACAGCACAGCAGACAGTGAACCACAACGAAATTGGACCTCTGCATTTAACCAATGCACACTCAAACACCGTGCAGCAGTGGGCAGCTATTGAAAGCGCCCGGGGAGCAGTGACGGGGACGGCACCTTGCTCAAGGGTACCTCAGGGCAACCTATTGGGAAGGGGTTCGAACCCCCGATCCTCCGATCATGCGGCCAACGCCCTAACCACTAGGCCACCGCTGCCCCTTATTAAGTGCAACAAATAAGCAAAAAAAAAAATCAGCTAATACTTTTTCACAGCACTGCACATATGTGAGCCTACTTTTAGTCTCTGTATGGAGGATGATTTTGCCTTAGCTATCGAAGGAAGGAATATTCTGATAAATTATACCCTTCTCTCATCCAAAGCCAGTCACCGAAGCTTTCTTTGAGCATTTCTCCTTATCCTCAGCAGACTGAACCAGACACAGTCCCATACCTATAGCATGCAACAAAAAGGAGTTTGTAAAGCATCTTCTTTTAACCGCTACCACAGCACAGATATTGCTCAGTAGGGAACATCTGTAATTAGCCAGCTGGACAGGAATAATACAATGGCAGAATCCTGCTACAAAAATGATGTCTTGTCTTGTCAGTAGGAAACTTCCTACTTTTAAATACAGAACATGGGTGCTGCTTATATCACTCATAATTCCTCAAAGCACCCATTATAGGTGCAGTGGAGAATAAGAACAATCTTCAAGATTCAAGATGATTTATTGTCATGTGTAGTTTACAGGTACAATGAAATTTTTACTTGAGTGTCTTCTCAAAGACTGAAACATTCAACAGACACAATACACTGAGCATTTAGTGCAACATATAGGAAAAAATCAACAGTGCAGCAGTACAGTAGACACAGACCTAAAAACTATGATTAATACAAATACACTATACAACATGTGCACAAAAAAGGTGCAAGTAAAGTGGCTGTGCATGAATTACTGCATAAGGAAGTCACTGCAGTATGTGAAGTATTTGTAATGGTAAAGTGACAAAAGACAATGGCAAAAGAGAGACATGAAGTAGGTCAATGACATTACATTTACATTTACATTTACGGCATTTAGCAGACGCTCTTATCCAGAGCGACTTACAGGTCCTAATTACAGGGACAGTCCCCCTGGAGCAACTCAGGGTTAAGGGTCTTGCTCAGGGACCCAGTGATGGTAGTGCTAGAGGTAGGATTCGAACCGGGGACTTCTTGATCCAGAGGTCCGTAGACAAGTACCCTACCACTAGACCACCACCACCCTCCACATAACCTTAACATTAGGTTAATTTGTTTTGGTTACCATTTGTTAAGAGGTCTTTGTGCACAGGGGTAGTAGCTGTACCAAAACCTTTGTCGTTCGGGATCCTATGCAATGGAGTCATTTACCAGCGGGCAAGAAGGAGACTGGGTCAAGCAGCAGGATGACTGGGATCTCTCATTATGCAGCTTGCTTTCCAGTGGTTGTGCACAGTGTAAATGTCCTGAATTGGTGGAAAATCACTGCCGATTATTTTTTGAGGCTGTTTCTACTCTGCCGGTATTTCCTGGTCAGCACTAAACAGCTACCATACTAGGACATAATGCACCCAGTCAGGATGGACTCTATAGTGCATCTATAAAAGCTTAAGTGGTCATCCAAGCTTTTTCAGACACCTTAGAAAGTGAATGTGTAGGTGGGCTTTCTTGATGACAGAAATCTCCAGCTGCTGACCCTCTCCACAGCATCTCCCCGGATGTAAACGGGAACATGTGAAAGTGAAAGTGACAACCCTTGTCATTGCGAGGTCACAGCACAGCACACATGAACCACAACAAAATTGGACCTCTGCATTTAACCCATGAACACAAACACCGTGCAGCAGTGGGCAGCTATTGAAAGTGCCCAGGGAGCAGTGACGGGGACGGTACCTTGCTCAAGGGTACCTCAGGGCAACCTACTTGTGAGGGAATCAAACCCACAATCTTCCGATGCGGGGCCAACTCCCTTCACCACTAGGCCACCGCTGTGGTTTCTTTGTTGGTGATCAGGCAGCAAACTGATGGAGTTGGTGCTGTGTCTAGCCACCCAGTGGGGTGTGAACAGGGGGTTGAGCATGGGATTGTAGAGTACCAGTGTTCAGGATCAGGATAGCGGAGATGCTTTTGCCATTGTACACATGTTGGGGTCTCCCAGTGAGGAAATCCCGTATTTAGTACTGGGATGGAATTACTGTGTTGAATGCAGAGATGTAGCCCACAAGTAACCACCAAACACAACAGTCTTCTTCAAGTGTCCCAGTGTGGTATGAAGTGCAAATAATCTAGCATCTTCAGCAGACCTGTGGTTACAGTAGGCAAACTGCTGGAGGTCTAAACTCTCAGGTATGATGGTTCTGATGTGCTCCTAACCAGTCTGTGAAAGCACATAATTGCAATGGATGTAAGCATGACTGGACGGAAGTCGTTTAAACTGTTCAATTTGTTTTTCTTGGCTATAGGAATGATTTGAACTGTTCAGTGAAAGTTTGCAAATGTGTGTGAAGGAACTTGCTAACTGGTTACAGCAGGTTTTTAAAACAGTGCCAAGAACTCCCATTGGGTCCTTCTAATTTGCGGACATTCTTGCAGCTAAATGTACTTACGACATCCCCAGTAGTGACATCTTGACACTTGATGAATAAATATTCCAGGTCTGGGATACATTTCTGTGAAATTACTTCACAAAGAGCAAACTCCATCTCCTCTCCCTGAGTTTGATCGGCACAGTAGATGGGGAGGCTGCACAGCTGAACAGTGTGGTTTGGTATGGAGGTAGTGAGCCAACTTGGTGAAACACAAAACACTGGAGTTTTCTTTCTTCCATTCATTTTGGAACTGAGGTCCCCCTCTGAAATCATCTAGTAGTTGAATCAGTTAATAGCTTATTGTCCAGAGATTGAACATTAGACAGGAAAAAGCTGGGTAAGGGGGTAGTACCCTGCGGCATCTCAGCACGTGCACACCTTTTCATTTTGCTCACCCTCTGGCAGCCCACAGGTGAGTTGAAGATATGTTTGTTGCTAGTATCTGTAGGGATTAACAGTGGCTCTATTTTAGGCAATACTGAGTTTTGTTTAACTACCTAACCGATTTTGCAAAAGCATTTGATGTTTGTATGTTGTGTGAGAAAACTGGATGAAAAAGTTCAGACAAAAACATAAAAATAAACATTAACAAAATGCCATGTCTCATTTTGTGACTAATTTTGGAAGGCACCAATACATGGACTCATACAACTTGATAGATTCATGTTTGTAGCAACTCATCCTCATCAGAAAGTGTTGTTATAAAGCAGAATAACAACAGATTTTTTCAGCCCTTCCTGGAGACTGGCCATCTGTGGGAACTAGACAAAAAGAAATGCAAAAATACAAACAGAAATGGGTGGAAATGTTCTTCCAGAACAAAATTAACTGGCTGGTGTAAAGGTTCCATGCTTTTAATTGTTATTAGCAAAAACCTTACAAAACTGTTAACTGTGTCTTTGGCTGGGCACCAATACTTAATAACTCTGACTGTAAATCAGACACAGAGGATCTACCATAAAACTGCCCTGCCACAGCACAACTCTTCCTTGTTTCCCACAAACAGCACCTAATTGCAGGATCTGTGTGACAGTGGTAATAATACTTAATGAAGGAGCATGGTGAATTCCTAATTAAGCCTAATGATGCATCTCAGCTCCTCTTGAAACACAAAAACAAAGCCACGGAGGACATCAAATTTTGAAGTCCACTCAACAAAAAAAAACAGAAAGAAAAGGCTCGAATGTAATCTTAGATAAGGAGGATAAAAAGAGGCAATAGCGTCTGAAAACTAAAAAGCAAAATTAGCCTTGTTCCATTCTAAGAGAGGAAGGGGATCTATGATGCAGGTTTGGTAAAACCTACAGCCATCAGGAAAATACAGCTCCTGATTCCTAACACAAACAGCAATCTGTGTGTGTGTGTGTGTGTGTGTGTGTGTGTGTGTGTGTGGCAAAGCACTGCAATAATTTTAATTTTCTGTGCTGTGGGAACAATGACAGAGTGAGCAAAGCCTGTGGATAAAGACACTAGCGAGGGTGTGTTCTTCAGTTTTAAAGGAATACTTTACCTGAAAATTTAAAATACTGCTAATGTTAAGCAAATATTGTAAGAGAAATCCAGCAGATACATCAAACACAAGATCAAAAACATTACCTTAACTAGTTCCAGTTTAAGTGGTCCTTTAAAATTCCTCTTCATCAGTTTAACTAGATAAAACCTTACCTTGCCATTCAAACTATAATAACTGCATTATAAAAACATTATAACACATTCATTATATATGAACGCAATATCCTCTACAGAGTAGAATATGCCAAAGGATCATTATGTGCAAGATTTAAAAAAACAATGCTGCATTTGTGAAGCTGTGAGCTTAAAGCTTATTGACTCTAGAGGATATGGAGCCCTGCACACTAATAGCTAATGTTTACATGATTAGCCATTCTGCACGAGCATTTCTTAGCTAGCCAAGAATTTTCTTTTATTTAAATTGAACTTCTCCTTGATTACAGTTCTCCACACACACAATGAAAGCCCACACCTGGCTTCAACACAACTATTCCAGAAAGAAGGAAAATCAATGCCAGCTTCTTTAAAATGCCAGAATGTAAAATATGAAAAGTGTTGGTAAGATGCCAAATTAACAATCCTCAATAAATGACTAAGTATATCTATGTTCTACTTTTTCTTGTACTTTTAATATCTACTCTATAAAAAATGCTGATATGACACAACATACACGCACACACACACACACACACACACACACACACACACACACACACACACACATTTATAAGCCACTCAAAGAAGCACAGGTTGAGGGAAAACTTTTATTTCTACAAGCTATAATGTCATTCTATGTAAACTGATTTACAGTCATGTCAAAAAATGCAAAATTCAACAGATATCAACCCTAATAGCTAGTGTTACCCCCCTCTGGCTGAAATAACTGCAGTGATATGCTTCTTGTATTCATCTACCAGTCCCTGACATCGGCCTAAGGAAAGTTTGCTCTGCTCCTCAATACAGAGTTCTTTAAGCTGTGAGATGTTTGAGTGGTTTCTTGCATGTACAGCCAGTTTCAGGTCACCCCACGGCATCTCAATGGGATTAAGATCTGGGCTTTGACGCCACTCCAGGACTATCCAGTTCTTAGTTTTCAGCCAGTCCTTGGAGGATTTACTGGTATGTTTTGGGTCATTGTCATGTTGCTGGGTCCAGTTCTGCTTCAGTTTTAATGTTCTTACAGACGGACTCACATGTTCCTCAAGCCCCCTCTCATACACGGTAGAATTCACGGTGTTCATTCTATGTTGGTGAGCTGGCCAGGTCCAGCTGTAGCAAAGCATCTCCAAACTGTGACACTTCCACCTCCATGCCTCACAGTTAGTATGAGGTTTCTTTCCTGGAATTCTGTGTTTGGTTTACATCAGATATGTCCTCTGTTATGGAGTCCAGATAATTCAATTTTAGACTCATCTGTCCAAAGAACATTCTTCCAGAAGTCCTGGTCTTTGTCTATGTTCCCTCTGGCAAACTTCTGGCCTTCAGTCTGGCCTTGATGTTTCTCTTAGAGAGCAAAGGTTTCCTCCTTGCACACCTCCATGCAAGTTAAAATTACACAGTCTCTTTCTGATTGTAGAGGCATGTACTTTCACATCAACAGTAGCAAGAGCCTGCTGTAAGTTCTGTGATAACATTTTAGGGTTTTTGGAGACTTCTTTTAGCATCTTACGGTCTGCTCTCCGGGTGAACTTGCTTGGCCAGACCTGGGCATGCTGGCAGTTGTTTTGGAAGTCCTCCACATATAGACTATTTTCCAGACAGTGGAATGGCTGATTGCAAATTCTTTTGAGATCTTTTTAAATCCCTTACCAGACATATAAACTTTCTGAAGGCCTTACCGACAGGTCTTTTGATCTCACCATGGTGTTCACTCTCACCTCAACAGTCAGCACACCAAAGTAAATGTCTGAGGTTTAAATAAGTCTTCTTCTTCTTCTTTTTCTTTCGGCTGCTCCCGTTTAGGGGTCGCCACAGCGGATCAACTGTCTCCATTTCTTCCTGTCTTTTGCATATTCCTGCTTCAACCCGACCACCTGCATGTCCTCTCTCACCACACCCATAAACCTCCTCATTGGTCTTCCTCTTCTCCTCTTTCCTGGCAGCTCCATCCTCAACATCCTCCTTCCAATATAATCATCGTCTCTCCTCTGCACATGGCCAAACCAACGCAACCTTGCTTCTCTAACTTTGTCTCCAAGACGTCTAACCTGAGCTGTCCCTCTAATATACTCATTTCTAATCTTGTCCAACCTCGTCACACCCAACGAAAATCTCAGCATCTTTAACTCTGACACCTCCAGCTCCGCCTCCTGCCTTTTCGTCAGTGCCACCGTCTCCAACCCATACAACATAGCTGGTCTCACTACTGTCCTGTAAACCTTCCCTTTTACTCTAGCTGGTACGTGTCTGTCACAAATCACTCCAGCCACTCTTCTCCACCCATTCCAACCAGCCTGCACTCTCTTCTTCACCTCTCTTCCACACTCGCCGTTACACTGAACTGTTGATCCCAAGTATTTAAACTCCTCCACCTTTGTTACCTCCACTCCCTGCATCCTAACCACTCCACTTTCCTCCCTTTCATTCACACTCATGTATTCTGTCTTTGCCCTACTCACTTTCATTCCTCTCCTCTCAAGAGCATATCTCCATCTCTCCAGGTTCTCCTCAAGCTGCTCCCTACTCTCACTACAGATCACAATATCATCAGCAAACATCATCGTCCACGGAGACTCCTGTCTAACCTCGTCCGTCAACCTGTCCATCACTACTGCAAACAAGAATGGGCTCAGTGCTGATCCTTGATGTAATCCAACCTCTACTTTAAATGCATCCGTCACTCCCACTGCAGATCTCACCACTGTTACACTGCCCTCATACATATCCTGAACTACTCTCACATACTTCTCTGTAACACCAGACTTCCTCATACAAAACCACAACTCCTCTCTAGGCACCTTGTCATATGCTTTCTCCAAATCCACAAAGGCACAATGCAGCTCCTTCTGACCTTCTCTGTACTTCTCCATCAACACCCTCAGAGCAAACATTGCATCTGTGGTACTCTTTCTCGGCATAAAACCATACTGCTGTTCACTGATCCTCACCTCTTTTCTTAACCTAGCTTCTACTACTCTTTCCCATAACTTCATGGTGTGGCTGATCAACTTTATCCCTCTATAGTTACTACAGCTCTGTGCATCACCCTTATTCTTGAAGATCGGTACCAGTACACTTCGTCTCCACTCCTCAGGCATCTTCTCACTTGCCAAGATTGTGTTAAACAATCTGGTCAGAAACTCAACTGCCATCTCCCCTAAACATCTCCATGCTTCCACTGGTATGTCATCCGGTCCAACAGCCTTTCCATTCTTCATCCTCTTCATCGCTGCCCTTACTTCCATCTTGTTTATTTGCTGCACTTCCTGGTTAACTCTTCTCACATCATCCAGTCTTCTCTCTCTCTCATTTTCTTCATTCATCAGCTCCTCAAAGTATTCCTTCCATCTGCTCAACACGCTCTGTTCACCTGTGAGTACGTTTCCATTTCTATCTTTAATCGCCCTGACCTGTAGCACATCTTTCCCAGATCTGTCTCTCTGTCTAGCCAATCGGTAAAGGTCCTTTTCTCCCTCTTTACTGTCCAACCTCTCATACAATTCAGCAAACACCTTATCTTTGGCCTTCACCACTGCTTTCTTCGCCCTGCGGTTCATCTCCTTGTCCACCTGTCTACTTCCTTCATCTCTCTGTATGTCCCATGTCTTCTTTGCCTCCCTCTTCTTTTGAATACACTCCTGGACTTCTTGGTTCCACCACCAGGTCTCCTTATCCTCTTTCTTCCTTCCGGATGTCACACCAAGTACATTTCTAGCCGTGAGGTTTAAATAAGTAAAACCTTCAAAATGCTGAGTAACAATGTTCTAATCATGTGCACCTGATGTGCTACACCTGTGTGTGATTTGAGCCATTTTAATAGGGAATAAAGGTGGGGGTGTCCTAATTTATTCCTCACCAGAAATTACACTTTAAAATGTAGAATTCCATTTTACAGAAGATATATTATTTGAATCTCACAGTGTTGTTTAATATTAAAGATTAAGAATAAATACCCATATGTCCAGGAATGTTACAAAAACACACAGGCTTTCATAGTGTCAGGACTTGGGGTGTTCTGTTTCTGTTTTATTCTCAGTAGAGGGCGCTCTGTTCTGACGGAGCACACCTGAGCTCATATGACACAGGTGTGCTACATTGAGGCTGACTACTTAAGCCTCAATGAGTCAGAACAGAGCGCGGCTCATTCACTTTACTTTTGTTATCGTTACGGATGGTCTCGTGTCTGGATTTTGATTCTAGTTTTGTTCTTGGTCCAGTTTCGTGTCTGGATTCATGTTTCTGTTCAATAAAAGTACCTCAAGAATCTCTGGCTCAGCGATGACGTCCTTCCCGCTCCCCGCCACCGTGACACATAGGCTGTCCTAGTTTTTTCACATGACTGTAGATTCATATATGTGTATCAAATCTGCATTTATCTAAAAAAAAGCAACAATAATTAGATTCCCCTTGAGTCTCAATGCTGGGCATTTTCACAATTTATGGTTCATTAATCCCCTGGAATAGGCACTGTGAGTGGGATTGCATATTAAAGTTCTAAGTTCTTTAGTTTTATGCTCTGTGTGGGTGGAGTGTTAAATTAAGTAGTGAGGAAAATTTATTTAAAAAACTAAACAAAAAATTAAGATAATGCAACATATTGGGCAATTAGTGTAAACAGCAAACAAGGCTGCATAGCCTTATGGTTAAAAGCATTGCAGATGGAAGACTTAAAATGCAACATATTTTTAAATTTTAACAAGCTGTTTCCACATGGCTCTGAGAAGCTTTACAATTATACACTTGTACATAGTTGGACAGAAAATTTTAAAAAAGCAATACCAGTTAAATATTGAATATACTGTTTTAAATGTATTCAGTTATGTTTTAATACACAAGTAAGCAACCTATTCAAAATGAATGTTAAGTACATAATAGAAACAAAAAGGCTGTTCAGTAAGCTCTCTTAATTTCCTCATTATTCAGTCATTCTTTGAATCAAACTTGCAGGGTCGTGGGGGGTGCTGGAGCCTATCCCAGTACAGAGGATGAAACACACTGTCACGTGTGTTAGGGTTTGGGCACGCTAGAGGGCGCTCTCTGTCACGTGTGTTGTGTTTTGGGCACGCTAGAGGGCGCTCTCGGTCACATACAAGGTGTTTATGTCACAGGAGGTGTTTAGGGTACGCTAGAGGGCGCTCTGTTCTGACTAAGCACACCTGAGCCCCTGCGGGCAGGTGTGCATCATTGGGGCTGACTATTTAAGCCCCGATGAGTCAGAACAGAGCGCGGCTCATTAGGTAGGTTTAACCTATGTGTAATGGTGGTTCTGTCTGTCTGTATTTAGTCATAGTCATAGTCATAGTCATCCTGCATAGGAACTGCAGGATTGAGTCCTTGTTTGTTGTGTGTTTTGTCACCGTAAGCAATAAACTTCTGTTCGGAACTCCTGGCTCGGAACTGACGTCCCTCCGGTACCACACCACCGTTACAGACACCCTTCAGAACCTTAATAAATTTGAGATACTTAACTGACAACACAAAAACGTATTTCATTTGCAAAAACGTTATTTGTTGAGCACTTTTTACAGTCCACCAAATCAATGTTCCTTGAACATGTAATGATTTAAAAATGTATGAAGGTATAAAATCATTTATTCTTATTATCTTATTATATAAAATGTTGTCTATTAAAGGAATTTGAACTGCTTTATTACCAAAACTCTACTACCAAAAACAAAATTCATATTTCATTTATGCACCACATTTTCCTACTTATCTTTATCTGTTGGAATTTAACATGCTGTATTTGTTCCTGCACCTGCCCTGTACCTCTACAATAGCTGCAAGCAGCACAAATTTGCATATAGTCCATCTCCAGCAGAAGCTCCATCTTCTGTTCAGGGTCTTCATACACATTTTCATGCATAACTTCATACTTCATACAGCTGGTTATTTGCTAACTAAGGTATAATGAGAGTCATAAAGTGTTTTATTTCTAACTAAAGTATTTACTGCATAAGTCGTACTTGTATATAAGTCGCACCCCTGATTTGGCATTGAAATTTGGTCCAAAATTTATTTTTGAGTCATATCTTGACATTTGAGATTTTGGATTACATGTAGGCAAAAATGCTAATATGTGTACATATGCATATCACATAACTCAGAAAAACTGGGATTTACGGTAAAATGTATTGAGTTGCTATGTCCGCGGTCACCAATTTAAGTATTCAAAATGGCGGCATGTGAATTTCCTGGACTGAAATTTGTGAAATGAAAGTGATTTTTTGTGCATTATGTTAAATGACACTTTCAGATTTTTACAGGTAAATGTAGTTCTATGTATTTTACTTGATAGGAAAGCACCAAAAATATGTATTCGGCAATTAAATGAGACATATCAGTGACCACTCATCTAAAACACAAAAATACATTTGACTGTCCAAAGAAATAATAATAATAATTAAAAAAATCAATGTTACTGTTAATATTTGCATAGTCTGCAGAGCCCTTAGAACTAAGGGACCCTAGAAAGTGCAGGCCACAGATCTTCTTCTCCAGCACCTTCAGCCCTAGTATGGTGACTTGCAACTAGATGGCTCCTGCGACCCCTAAAGCAGCTGGGTCCAACTGAGGTTAAATAAAGTCCACATATCCCTGTTAAACCCCTAAAACAGTTTTGGTTAAAACCATTAACCAAATGTAGAGAAGTATGTGCTTTTATATCCAGTGAATAATCAGTGAACTACACAGCCAGTAGATTTGCATTTCCACAAAGTGTGTATCTCAAGAGCTTGGGGAGGATTCCCACCATGCTATGATGCGCTAGTAAAAAGGAGCAACTCTGGCTAAGCATTCCCCAAACTGGGCCATCAAAACACAGTGGGGTTGAGGAATAAGTGGGAAAGGAAAAAATGTTTGCCCCAGAAAGACAGCAAAGCAGAGAGAAGAATGCAATACCAAAACAGCAGTCAAAACAACAGTGGGGGGATTTGCTTAGAGCATCAAAGAGGTTATCTAAATATAGATTCTACCTGTTCCACTACCATCCAATGTATTCAAAGCATCTTTAATCTCTTATTAAGGTGATTGCATGTTTCACAGGTACAAACTCTCAAAGAAACTGTAACAAAGTACAGCATGTGGCTTTCTTTTTTTTTTTCAGCACCTCTGTCGAAATGCATCGCCACTTGTTAATCAATCTTGTACATTGTGTGGCTGATCTGTGTCAAGCACACTAACTATACATGATTGATATGTTTACTGTAATGCTCCAAATGGCCTAATTTAATGGGTGGCACCTTGAGAATGCTGTAAAATAAAATGCTGACATCAGTAAAATATATAAATTGAGGGAAAGCAATTTAACAAATTAAACCCCTCTCTAAAAAATGAAACCTGAAACAAGCTTATGCACAAAATCCCCAAATACTGTACTGTCTAGCCAGTTCTTTATCCTTAACCCATCCCTAATCAGATCATTTTCTACTACACCTTCCTCACCATCCTTCCCAGTGAGTAGAGAGAGGTATGAGTTCTTATACAGTATTGGGTTAGACTTGGTGTAGAGAGAATTGGAGTGGCATACATGGACCTCTGAATCATATATGGGCAGAGAGTATAAATCCTAGAGTTCTTCATTAAAGCATTGGCATGCAATGTAGTGTGGCATCTCTCATGTCTAGCTGTGTGAAGAGAACTGGGCTCTGGCACCAATCAGTTCTCTGCTGCTTAAACTTAAGCATAAACTGACTTATGGCTTGATTCACTAGCCATAAGTGATGTTGCCTGGGCCTTTAGGTGCTTTCTTGTTTGAGTCATCAGGAGAGGACTCCCAGAGAATGACATTACTAGGAAGTAAAAGTGAAGCTGTTTTTGAAATATTTAATTAAGTGAAAAATCCATTTCAAACAACATATTTTACTGTGTCAGAAACCACATAAGCAAGGTTTACAGATATTAACAGTCTGATACAGTAAGAGGCACATCTGAGACCATTTAGGGATGTAATTCTCAGAATTCTTTTTAGTGGTTAGGTAAAAGCTTTCATTACTCAGCTACAGTTGTATCAGAGCTTCCGATCAAGACTGGCAGGAAGGTGAAAAGCGTTCACACTTGATTAACTAGGTTAGAGCATCAACTACTTGAGCATAAACAGCTTTCACATGGTCTGGCAAAATTGTCCCCTGAGTCAATAGTTAGTACATTTGGCAGAAAGAGGACATTGTCATGTACAGCACCACCAAAGACTCTCCTGTGTAAAAATAGTTTACATCAGAGAGGGCAATGTTGGTCATCTGTGTCAAATATAGCCATGTGATAAAGCTTGACTTTGATAAACAGGAGTTATGTCTGGATGTAGAATGTCACCATACGAGTCACCATAAGGCAAAAACAGAATAATAATGCATAAATAATAAAAGCAGATTTATACATAAATACCTTATGCTTGACTATGAGTGCATATGAGATACCATTTTAAAAAGAAAAATCCAAGTTATAAGAGTGTAAAGCATAAGCAGCATGTAAGGAACATTGCAAGGAATAGTGCAAACAATCAGCTATCAGGTAAACAATCAGGTAAACAGCTAAGAGGCCATGAATAAGGTCTTGGATGAGTAGTTCTGGATCACAAATGCCACTCCAATTCTTTCCAAAGTAAATGTGAAAGTGACTGTTTTTTACCGTTGTGAAACAACGAAATTCAACCTCTGCTTCTCACCCATGCACACCATGCAGCAGGGGATAGCTATTTAAACCGCTAAGGGAGCAGCAATGGGGACGGTACCTTGGGGCTTAGTCCCTAACCACTAGGCTACTGTTGCCCCCAAAGGTAGTTGATTTCCATTCAGTGAAAGTGAAAGTGACTACCCTCGTCATTGTGAAATGCAGCACAGCACATCACAATGAAATTCAACCTCTGCGTTTCACCCATGCACACATGTGCAGCAGGGGGCAGCTATTGAAAGCGCCCAGGGAGCAGTGACCGGGACGGTCCTTAACCACTAGGCCACTGCTGCCCATTACTATAGAGCTCCACTGCTCCAAAGCCCACTAGTGACATTGCTCCAGTTGACCCCAGATCATTCTATTGACAACATTTTTTTCTCTCTTTAGCATTTAGTATGAAGTTGCTTTCACACATCTTGTGAGGTGACCACATAGCACAGTTGATGATGACCTTTCATTGGGTTGTGTGTGTTTATGTAGGTTTGTAGTGTTTATGTAGGTTTGTAGTCAGCAGGCAGCTCAGCTAAAGAGACCTCACTGCAGTGTTCTGGTGCGGTTTTCCCATAGGTTACATATATAGTGAACAGTACTGCTTATATTAGCTGTGTTATATGTACCTAGTGTGTGTGCATGTGTATGTGGAAAAGACTTAGAGCTGTGTAAAGGGACAAAGACAAGCTTTTCTCTCTTTTACTCTCTCTCTCCCTCTGAGGCAGAGCACACCTAATGCATATGGATGACCAGAAGAAGTCGGAAGGAAGGGGGAGTATATTGAATTTCAGCACATTGTGGCTAGCTCCAGCATGGCATGGACAGAGGTATTGAAATAGCCAGCACCATTCAGGAGTTCTTAATCATGCAAAGAAGAAGAGTGGAATTTGTACTTAGGCTACAGCAAGCAATACATTCCAGCACCTAATATACCCATTCGTCATCCAGGTCTGTCTCTCTCTCTCTCTCTCTCTCTCTCTCTCTCTCAACATCTTACGAGTATCCTCCCGCTGCTTGAGCAGCAGTGAGCAGCAGCGAGGGGGTGGCAACACCACATACCCACCCAGCCATCACCATTACTTTCTGATGCACCCACAGATGTTCAATGAAAATGCTTCACACCTACCCAGTCTAATGTGCCTGATGGTACTGCCATTAAATACAGTGCATGTTCTTTATAAAAAACACTGATTTAACATGTATTGATTTTTCATATTTGATTTTAAGGATCCTCCTTCAAAGGCGCGGGTTTGTTCAAAGATATTGCAAAAGCGTCAATACTAGACAAGTAAGTAGACAAAAGACAAGTAATGATACATTAGAAAGTAAAGTGTCCCAGTATTGACCCTAAGAGTGGTTTTCTCTGCTCTATATCATCTTCAACCCAAGAAAGACTAAAGATTAATTTTTTATATGGTTTATATGGGTTAGAGGTTTAAAATATATCTGTTACTGAATTAAATAAGTCAGACAATATTTTATCTAAATGTTTTATAAATCATTTTACATTTTTATTATTTCAACTAAACCCATCACTCAATCACTGTTTCACTTTCACTTTCAGTTTTTGGACTTTTTATCAATAACTGATGATTTCTCCCATCGGGTATATCTGTTTGTTAATAAACCTTATTAATGTTTACCTTGTGAGTGAGATTGTTCAAAAATATGACTATTTGCAGATTTTTTGAGGCAATAAGCCACTGAATATTAAAATCAAGCTGTCAACCAGTAGCCTGGGCCCTTTCTAGGTAAAGTCTGTTCTCCCCATGTCTATGGGTGTTTCCTCCAGATTTTCCCTCTCCAAAGACACAGATATCTTCTGCCTAAATTAAACTGTGTGTGGGACTGTGAGCCTGACCTGCAATGGATTGACAACTCACCCTGGGTATTTCTCCACCTTTAATCCTATGAGTGCTGCAATAGGCTCCTGGGAAAAGTAACTGGAAGTCAGGAGAGGGGAAACCCCCTCCCAGTAAACTCACCAGGAAGACCCCAGGAAAATGTTTATCCGAGCAAAAGCAAACAATCTTCCCCAGACACACCACCTAAAACACGGTGCACAAACATGCATGCAACCCAACTTAGGTATTGCAGCATTTTGCTTGTGCCCCTTTTGGTACTCATCACTTTAAAATTGAAATCATAAAAAAACAGTTACCTTGATTTTTGTACTAAAGTTTGATACATAACATTTTAAAAGTCTATTGTATTTCAATCTCAGTACATATATGAAAATCAAGCTTGAAAAAAGCCAGTTCTGAATTTATCATGGAGTTTCCCCAGCCTACAAGAGATTATTTTTCTGTTAACACCATGTCCACTATATTACTGATCTCATAAACTGACCAGGAGGAGGTATACAAATGCAAAAGAACAAATGATAGAGATATCTAAAAAAAACTGTATAAGCAAAAAATCTACAGATGAAGATCTATATGAGCTAGCATTCAGAAATATATTCTGAGCTGCAAAAAGTGCTATAATGCAGATATAAAACTAACACAGCCCATCTTTCCACAGGCCTCTCCCTGGAAAGTGTGATGTTTAAGGTTGTGAGAAGCCATGACAAAACTAATTAGTGGCTTTTGTTGAGCCAAATTTAAGAGATTAACTGGGTTCAACTATAGGTTCAGTTTTACCATCCTGTACATACGCAAACACATTTTCAGGGAATCTCAGGGATGCAGTTGAATCTCTGAAGCCAGTTTATATTCTCATTCTTAATATTCTCTCATACAGCCGCTGCATGTGCTAAAAAAACCTAGACAAGGACCTTAAGATGAAACAGCATAGTTCTTTTATGCATAAATTGACCTTAAATCTACTGTTTGACCATGTCTAGAAAGCTATTTCTCAGCAAGTACCTTTTTTGACCGTGCTCCATCTTGTGGCTTTCAGTTTCAGGTCTCAGATCCATTAGAAATTTTTTCTACTATATGTTTCATTACATTGTCACATTCTAGAAAGTGATGATTACATCAAACTTGCACCTTAAGGGACAAACTTGGGCATAATGAAGGAAGTCTTAGGTGACTAAAAATAGAGAGAAAACAAGCTGAGCACTTGCACCCATGCTTACAAGGGGGGTATCATATTATCAGCTCTGTAAATGTGTCAGTTGTTAAAATGGGAACTGTATTGGGACACAAATAAGCCCAATGGCATCCGTGCATATCCTTACAAATAAGAGGCTGCAATTTAAAGGGCAAATGAGACGGTTGCTGTTGCAGCATGGAAGCAGCGGCTGTGCTGAACAAGGGTGCCGACAATGCTGGAGAGTTCTGGGACACACCCAAAAGCCCCACTGTCCTCTCACTTCTTCTTCTTCTTCTTTTTCTTTCAGTTGCTCCCATTTAGTGGTGGCCATAATGGATCAACTGTCTCCATTTCATCCGGTCCTCTGCATCTTCCTGCTTCAAATCAACCACCTGCATGTCCTCTCTCACCACATCCATAAACCTCCTCTTTGGTCTTCCTCTTCTCCTCCTCTTTCCTGGCAGCTCCATCTTCAACATCCTTACAATTTAATCCTCATCTCTCCTCTGGACATGTCCAAACCAGCAAAACTTTTCTTCTCTAACTTTGTCTCCAAAACGTCTAACCTGAGCTATCCCTCTAATGTACTCATTTCTAATCATGTCCATCTTCGTCAGACCCAACGAATATCTTAGCATCTTTAACTCGGACATCTCCAGCTCTGCTTCCTGTCTTTTCAACAGTGCCATCGTCTCCAACCCATACAACATAGCTGGTCTCACTACTGTCCTGTAAACCTTCCCTTTTCCTCTAGCTGGTAGCCGTCTGTCACAAATCACTCCAGCTACTCGTCTCCACCCATTCCAACCTGCCTGCACTCTCTTCAACACTCGCCATTACACTGAACCGTTGATCCCAAGTATTTATTCTCCTCCACCTTTGTTACCTCTACTCCCTGCATCCTAACTACTCCACTTTCCTCTCTTTCATTCACACTCATGTATTCTGTCTTTGACCTACTCACTTTCATTAATCTCTTCTCTAGAGCATATGAAAGTGACAACCCTTGTCATTGCAAGGTCACAGCACAGCAGACAGTGAACAACAACAAAATTGGACCTCTGCATTTAACCAATGCACACTCAAACACCGTGCAGCAGTGGGCAGCTATTGAAAGCGCCCGGGGAGCAGTGTCGGGAACAGCACCTTGCTCAAGGGTACCTCAGGACAACCTATTGGGAAGGGGTTCGAACCCCCGATCCTCCGATCATGCGGCCAACCACTAGGCCACCGCTGCCCGCTGCTATATCTCCATGGCTCCAGGTTCTCCTCAAGCTGCTCCCTACTCTCACTGCAGATCATAATATCATCAGCAAACATTCCACCTTGCAGTCCTCCTCCTTTAACTTCCAACACTTAATCCTCGATTCTGTCCTCACTTTCCTTGTCTTCTTGACCTCCAAGGTCATCCTACAGACCACCATCCCATGCTGTTTAGCTACATTCTCCCCTGTTACTACTTTGCAGTCTCCGATCTCCTTCAGGGTGACCCTCCTGCAAAGAATATAATCCACCTGTGATCATCTTCCTCCACTCTAATATGTCACCCTGTGCTGCTCCCTCTTCTTAAAATAAGTATTAACTACAGCCATTTCCATCCTTTTCGCAAAATTTTCAACCGTCTGACCTTCAGCCTTCATCTCCTTGACACCATATCTACCCATAACCTCCTCATCACCTCTGTTCCCTTCACCAACATGACCATTAAAATCTGCACCAATCAGCACTCTCTCTCCCCTGGGTACACTCTCTATCACTTCATCTAACTCACTCCAGAATTGTTCTTTCTCTTCCATCTCACAACCAACTTGTGGGGCATAAGCACTAACAACATTCATTATCACACCTTCAACTTCCAGCTTCAAACTCATCACCCTCCCTGACACCCTCTTCACCTCCAAAGCACTCTCCACATTATCTTCCTTCAGGATATCACCTACCCTATTCCTCCTTCCAGCCACACCATGGTAAAACAATTTAAACCCTCTTTTACACCTGGCCGTACTACCCTTCCATCTAATCTCTTGCAGACACAGAATATCAACCTTCCTTCTCGCCATCAAATTAGCTAATTCTCTACCTTTACCAGTCATGCTGCCAACATTCAAAGTCCCTACCCTCACTTCCACTCTCCTCCTCTATCTGGACATGCCTTCCGCCTCTTCTTCTTCTCCTTTGGCTAACAGTAGTCCAATTTCCACCGGCACCCTGTAGGCTAACAGCACTGGTGGTGGTCGTTGTTAACCTGGGCCTCGACCGTTCTGGTATGGAAGTCTGTTTTGTTGTCCGCATATTGATTTGGCAAAATTTAACACCGGATGCCTTTCCCCCACTGTCCTCTGACCATGATGTATAATAAGCCCAAGCCTATGATAGACAATGGCTGTAGCCCATTCACTCCCACCTTTGTGACACATAATTGCCATTATCTAGGCCGCATAGAGACAAGTGAATGTACACATGTCCAGGCAATTATCCTCTAAATTATTACCAAACACATGTTTCTGGTGCTTTCCTATCAAGTAAAATACATAGTACTACATTTACCTGTAAAAATCTGAAAGTGTCATTCAACATAATGCACAAAAAAACACTTTCATTTCACAAATTTCAATCCAGGAAATTCACATGCCTCCATTTTGAATACCTAAACTGGTGGCCATGTACGTAGCAACTCAATACATTTTACTGTAAATCCCAGTTTTCTGAGTTATGTGATAGGCATATGTACACATATTAGCATTTTTGCCTACATGTAATCCAAAATCTCAAATGTCAAGATATGACTCAAAAATAAATTTTGGACTAAATTTCAATGCCAAATCAGGGGTGCGACTTATACATTAGTAAATACGGTAACCATCTGTAGGGAGCAGACACCCCAGCATTACTCATTGTCTTTATGATAATCCACAGAGGGCCTCCATTCTGTGGTCGGCATTCTGCTCTGAAAGGCATTTGCTACACTTCTTCACTGAGCAGAAAGTACTTACACTGCAGAAGCATAGCTAAGCCTAAGTGAATGTGTCTGGTGTGTGAGAGTTTTGTGAAAGGACAAAGGACACACCAAGGGTATCTGAATCGCTCCAAGAGAGCATTTTCCCAAGCACACCACACAGCCTGGCAGATAAAGCCCTACACTTTATCTAACCCCATTAATTAAATGGACTTTTAAATGGACACAGATGATGTCCAGGAGTGAGGAAGAGGAGTGTGTTGTATCACCATAACTAAGTGTGTTGTTAACTAATACTGATTGTATCCAGACTTTTTGTTTCCAGGTGATGCAGATGAATATACCATGCACATAGTGTGAAAGGCAAAGAAACTCCCTGGACAGATCACCAGACCATCACAAGGCAGACCTCTGGATCAATTTTGGACCTCCAGTCCACCTGATGTGTAAGTCTTAGGATTGTGGATGAAACCAAAACACCTGGAAGAAAACACATGCAGACACAGGAAAAACATGCAAACTCTACACAGAAAGAACCCAAGCTGATCTCAACATCATTGAGTGTGTCTGGGATTACACGAAGAGACAGAAGAATGTGAGGAAGCCTACATCCACAGAAGATCTGTGGTTAGTTCTCAAAGATGTTTGGAACAACCCACCACCCAAGTCTACCGAGTTCCTTCAAAAACTGTGTGCAAGTGTACCTATATATATATATATTTCAATGTGATATCACACTCTAACAGTGCTTTTTAAATCCTATTGTATTGTAAGTTTTTGTATATAAAGTTATATGGCTTTACAGAAACATAAGCAGCAGGATCCACCTGTATGGAGTTTGTGGAATTGTGGTCCACTGAGCAGTCAAACGACTGGTGAAAAAGTCCTTTCCATTATTAATGGCCTAGATGCTTCAATGGCTCATATGTTGCTGCCATATTTTATTTAACACAATATTCAATAGGCATGCCTTGGGGAGACTCTGGAACCTAGCCAGAGGCTTAAGCTGCTGACCAAAAAAAAAAAACCATAAAGCTCTATCAGCTGAGACTTACAGTGCCTTGCAAAAGTATTCATTATCCAATTTTTCATGTTTTATTGCCCTACAACCTGGAATTAAATTAAATTTCATTTACAGAACATGTCTACAACTTAGAAGATTTATTATATATATTTATTATATATACACAACGTATTATTTTTTTAAATTGTGAAGCAACCAACAAATAGGACAAAATAAAAGAAAACTTCAGCGTGCACTACTCAACACCCCTAAAGTCAGTACTACAGAGCCACCTGTTGCAGCAGTTACAGCTGCAAGTCGCTTTGGATTAGTCTCTATGAGCTTGCCACACCTTGCCACTGGGATTTTTTCCAATTCTTTGCCCATTCCTCCAGCTCCTTCATATGGGATGGTTTTCACTTGTGAATAGCAATCTTCAAGTCTGACCACAGATTCTCAATTGGATTGAGGTCTGGACATTGACTAGGCCATTCCAACACATTTAAAGGTTTCCCCTTAAACCACTTGAGTGTTTCTTTAGCACAATGCTTCTGGTCATTGTCCTGCTGGAAGGTGAACCTCTGTCCCAGTCTGAATTCACAGGCAGAATGACAGGTTGTGTTCAAGAATATCTTTCCCTCGACTCAGACCAGTTTCCCAATCCCTGCTGCTGAAAAGCATCTCCACATCTCCATATCTTTTAGCAAACTCAAAATGCGTCTTCTTATTTTTAACATTAAGTAATGGCCACTCTTCCATAAAACCCAGCTCTATGGAGTGTACGGCTTATTGTGGTCCAATGGACTCCAGGTGGACTCCAGTCTCTGCTGTGGAACTCTGCAACTCCTTCAGGGTTACCTTTGGTCTTTGTGCTGCCTCTCTGATGAATGCACTCCTTGCCCAGTCTGTGAGTTTTGGTGGGTGGGCCTCTCTTGGCAGGTTTGTTGTGGTACCATGTTCTTTCCATTTGAAGATGATGAATTGTATGGTGCTCTGGGGAATCATCAAATTTTTGGATATTTTTTTATAACCCAACCCTGACTTGTACTTCTCAACAACTTTGTCCCTGACTTGTTTGGGGAGCTCCTTGGTCCTCATGGTGTGATGCCTCTTGCTTTGTAGTTTCAGAAATGGTGTGTTTATACTGACATATCAGGTGACACTTAAATTATCTTTGAAGGTGCACCAGGACTCTTTAGGGGCTTCATGGCATATGAACATGCCAATTTTCAGTTTTTTTTTTTAGATTTTTTTTTCTCATTTCACTTCACCAACTTAGACTATTTTGTGCAGCTCCATCACATAAAATAAGATTAATAAACATTTAAATTACAGCTTAGAATGTAACAAAATAGCCAAAAAAGCTTTTTATACTTTTGTAAGGCACTGTATATAGATTGACATCAGTCCAGGCAAAGGACATGGAATTTCTGACATGAAATATAAATTTATTGTTAGGTAAAATAGCAAAGGAAAAAAAAAATCTTTTATTTAAATTTATTTAGATTTATTTAAATTCATATAATTACATCAACTGGATAGACAATCCTCAAGTCAATCCAAATTGCCAAAACAGCCTTTTATGACATAGTATCTCTGGACAGATCACAGAGTGCAGTAACTTCATAGTGGCCATACTTCATAATAAAAAACAATGCCTTGTATATTATATACATTTACATTGCTGTATCCATTTTTTATGTCTCACTCCTAGTAGAGAATATTCTATTTTAGATTAATTAGGATGACTGATGTAATGGCATTGCTTGCTAATTAACAACCCATTCCAAGATTTTCATGTCTTTCCTTGCTTTCTATCTCTGGTCTTTTCATTTTTCCACAACTGAACACAGTCACCATTTTTCTTCTTTTAGATTTCATTCAAAATATTGTTAAGCAACAATATTTGCAACAAAACAAAGCATGTATCACACTCCTCTGTAGGTCTGCAGAATGAGAAGAAAAATACTTTGAAATGAAATGCCTAGGAAGTAGTAATTAATAATTGTGAGATCATGTTTTCAGTCTTACTTTGTTAAAATGTTAAGTGTATAGAGGCATGAGTCATGTTGTGTATATCAGACTTACACATTTATTTTAATCAGCCTTTTAGAGGCTATAAAATAGTAAATAAATCACAGTTAGAGTGAGCATTGCTAATGTGCAGTTTATTAGGACTGAACTGTAAAGTTTTTTGTTTTTGTTGACCATTGTATGGGCTGCTGAAGAAGGGAGCAGCTTGGGTATGGGGCGATACCTGCCAAAAGAGCTTTGAAGACCTGAAGAACTCGATGATACAACCTCCTGTCCTGGGCCATCCCAACACAGCCAAACCTTTCCGGCTCCACACCGATGCGAGTGAGATGGGGTTGGGGGCGGTCTTAACCCAGGACCAAGGGGAGCGTGAAGTACCCCTTGCATTTGCTTCAAGACTTTTAACCGGAGCCGAGAGGAATTATCTGTATCTGAGAAAGACAGACCATGCCGCACTCACTTGGGGCTTTTAACAACCCGAAGAACTCCTCCAGGCTAACTCGCTGGACCCTCCGGTTACAGCCCTTTGAGTTCCGAATCACCTGCAGAAAGGGATGTTTAAACATCGTGCCTGACACTTTGCCCAGAACTTTCCCTCTACAGGCATGTCTCGCTTGTGTCATCTAGGCAGAAACCACAGATGGACCTACCTATGTCCCTACCTGAAATAGGGGCAGCACAGCTAACTGACCCCTGGATCCAGGAGGTCCGGAAGGAAGGAAGTAAGGCCGCTGAGGGATCCAGCCAAAATCGCCTTTGTGGACCAGAATCATCTACCGACGCGTGCCAAAGGGGAATCAAGGTTTTAATTACCAACTAGTGGTACCAGAGGTACTGCATCTCCCAGTTCAACATCACTACCACGATAATCCATTAGGGGGTCATCTTGGTCATCTGAAGACCTTGCTGAGGATTTTGGAAGTGGCATGGTGGCCCACGGTCCTCCAAGATACTTGGACATATGTACGAAACTGCCACAACTGCCAAAAGTATAAACCGTCCAACAAGCCTCCTGCGGGGCTGTGACGATCCATACCTATCACTGAGCCCGGGGAGATGTTAGGCGTAGATTTGATGGGGCCCTTCCCTAGTAGAGAACTCCATCCTCCTAGTAGTGCTTGATTCCTTCACTAAGTGGGTGGAGTTGTTTCCCCTCAGGAACAGCAAGATGCCTAAAATCGCCGTTTTACGGTCCTCCCCCTTTTGACCCAGTTGGGGGGGGGCTCGGCATGGTATTCTTCCAAAAAGCCTGAGGGCACTCTAGCCCCAGATTAACACTGCACTTCCCCTTTAAGAGTTTACCTGGTATAATCAGGTGACTAATTAGCAGGGAGGAGGCAGTGTTTGGAAAGAGTGAGGGAAGAGTGCTCAGGTAAAAGTTTTGGAGAGAAGGAGTACGAGAGAGAAATGAAGTTTCTGTGTCTCTTATTTAAAATCCTTTCTTTTTGTGGTATGTGTATTATATGTGTTCACAAAGAAGATTGTCAGAGTTTGTCTTCCTTGTTTGTGGATTAACCCCGTTGGACTATTTGGACACCCACGTCACTCTAGTTACCAGGATTACATCACCAGTCCTTTCCATCATCCCCTACTCCATCTCCTTCGTGGTAAGACTGTTCCATTTGCCAACTACCCATCTCCAGAATCACCTTTAAAAGATTGATCAGTACTGTTGGACTCAATACATATACATTCATTGTTTGGATTGTTTGTTTGTTTTGTGTTATATTCTATGTTATTTAGGAAGTACTTGTACATATTAAAACACCTGTTGGTGTACTGGAAGTTTTGTCCCGTGTATTGTGGTGGAGATGGCGTGTGCTCGATTTTAAAACTATTTCGGAAAAACAAACCCAGAATATTATCCACACAAATGTGTCCAAAAGCTACCCTAAAGAACACACCTGCATGTCCTTATGATCTTAGATAGTTTACCACAAGATGTAAACCACTGACAAGCCACTAGAACAGAAAGATTAAAAACTTCATTAGCTCTGGGGTGAAGTGTTATGGAAAGATAAGATGAAGATGAATTTGGTTTATAGTGTTAAAAAGTAAAATGATATAAACTGATTTTCTTTGTTACAGGTAAATCAAGTCACTAACTGAAGAATAGATTCAATATATTCTTTATTTATCTTAAGTTCCCCATTTTAGGTTCCCCTTCCAAAGACAGCAAAACATGGTTTGACATGTTTACAATGTGTGAAAATGCACTCCAGACCACTCCAGGCCACTAGTAGAACAACTCCCATCACAGCATCTTCTGAAATTAATTAACGACCACTAAAAAAACTGCACTTCTAAACAAAATGACACACAGCAACAAATAACAAAAATCTTCCTAAAAAGCATGGAGTGCATGATCCATAATCACACCGTCAAGCTCTTTTTTTAACCATACATGCACTGCATTTAAAACAGTGCACACAGTAGGCTTATTGCTGTTGTTCACTTTCCTGCCAGTTGTTTTCTGAGCAATGGTGTTGACAAGCAGCGAAAGACAAGCCTTGGAGGCTTCAAAATGACTCTAGCTGACTAGACAAGCATGCAAAACATGTCAGAAGACACCGACAAGAGTCTCAATGTTTTACATTAGTAACATTATAAACAAATATGACTGCTGTACTGAAATCAAAAGACTATTGCAGAGGTTCTCTTCTCGGCCTGGATAACTAGTTGCTAACTTAAAGTATTAAGTATAAAGTAGTTGCTTATTAAGGGACAAAAACATGTTACTACAAATTATATGAAGATCATTAAACTTCCAGTATTATATTCCCCAATTACTGGTAACCCTTGTTAAAATAAGTTAAATAGGTTAGAAAAAGTTTAATTCTTAACTGAAATACATTTATGGAGAGATAAACGCACACCTCAGCAAGATCAAATTATTTCAAAATGCAAAACAATGTTTTGCACACTTAGGAAACAATGAAACATAATGTAACTGATGAGTAATTTTCATTGAAATTGTACATTTTGGCATTAAGTGGAGTTTACAGGAATATTCATGCTGCAATCTATGACTTACAGATTAACAGGAGAAGGAAATATTCCAATATTATCAATCAATATGGGAAAGATAAAAGAACACACAGAAGCAATGGTGTGAGAATTGAGCCAATCTTCAAAAGTAAGGTAATGGTTATTAAAAATAATATTTTACCTAAAAATGTCCATTGCTATATTAGGAAATTGGTAAAAAAAAAAGTGGAAATCAACTGGAACTTTCAAAAACTTGCCTATCAGAGTGGCAAAGTTTATAGTGCCCCCATGTGCATCTTCCATTGCTCCATGGTCTAGTTCTGATAATCACAAGGTAGTTATAACTGCTTTCAGCAGGGGCCAGGGAGAAGAATGGTAAGAGAGGCAAAGAACTACCAAGGAATACTACTGGTAAACTGTAAAATCTTAAGTTTCCAAAACCACTATCAGATATTCTGCGCTCTACAATCTAATACAATTTTATAGACTTTCTTAAGACTTAAGACTTTCTGTTTTATTGCCAAAGGAGGTGGTACAAAGAAATAACCCAGGGTTGCGTTGCCCACAGATGGCAGACATGTTTTTGTTTTAAAAAAAAAAAAATAATAATAATAATTTCTACTTTTTTTTTTCTTTCTTTTTTTAAGCACAAGATGAAGCTACTTAACTGAAAGATGTATTTTCTAACCCTTTCCTGGGAACAGTGTTTTCATGAGTCTTCTGCTTTAAAACTTCACTTAGTGTCCATTGCCAGCCTTTAGGCCTTATATTGCCCAGTTTAACGCATTTTATCAAACTGTCAGGAACTTAAACATGAACCTGTCAAAAGCACATCACCACAAGCAGCAAATGGATCAGTGCTCATAAGTACATTGCATAACCTGTCTCATTTTTCGGTGGCATGGCACCTACTCAGTTAAAATCCCTACAATGTTCTCCCTAACTGAACCGACAATCACCATCCCAATAAGCCAAAATTAATCTCCTGAAGCCCACTCTCACCAACTTATAATAAGATAATTGTGTATGAAGGGGGAGCTGACCAAAAAGCCATGTAATATAATTTTAAAATGTCCAGCGACTGCTCTTGGCATGATATTCCTCCATACTGTGAGCAAAGAGACAATCTTTCCTGCTTTGATTCTTCCAAAAGGGTGCTCTACAGCATGATATAGCAGGCTGACAACTGTCTTGACAGTGTGTCTTCTCATTAATGGGATTTGTCTGTCATGTCCAGACAGAATGTCATATCAATGTTTGTTTCATCCCCTCCCCTCCAGTGAGTTAGGAAGGATGATGAGAGTGAATATGGAGGTGACGATGTCACATTAAATAGAAATATTGGCAGCACAAAGACTCTACACCTCTAAAGAACACATGCCAAAATCAGGTAACCTTGTTGCAAAATGTGTCTGCATTTTTGGAGTGTAATGCTTCTATGCAGTTTTAATGGTTTACATTAGCAAAAGCTTAAGAATCAGGTTTTTCACCAAAGAACAGTGAGCAATCAGAGAACCACTATGACTTTCAAAGATGAGACTGTCATGGCATCATATCTTAAAATCTGATAGCAATATAAATAGCCGAGTTAATGCTTAATGTTTAGCAAATGTTCCTCACTACATTAAGCATTTAAAAGATTTAATCATCCACCAAACCCTGTTTGTAGTCCATATACCGAATAATATACTAAATAATCAGCATTCAGAAATATATCTTATGTAAAGATCTAAGGAGTGGAGTCATGCTAACCCCTAATCAGCTATGCTATCAAAGGCACAATATAATGTAAATCTCCTTTGCTGTCAGGTCTAAGCACCTTGAACATGATGACCTTTAGGAGTCATTCCCTATAAATGAACTTTTCCCTGCATGTACATTTCCTTTTTCCACAGTGGGAAATTATGAAACAATTCTTTTTGTCATACAGCTAAAAGCAGTTGCGTTAAAAGCAACAATGAGTTATTTCAGAGCCTTTGTGTTTTTTCACATCTTTATTCTAGTGCCCTCTAAAGCTACTCTCTCATGGATGATAACCATCAAGGGATATTGTGTGGAGTCATTAAATCACAAGAGACAGGCTGCCCCAGTGAAAACGCAACAGGATTTGTCATCTGCTTCATAACATTAGGCCTCCCTAAATCACCAGTCCAGTCGACTTAACACAATGTCGCCCCTGCAGATAAACCACCCACAGTGCCACCTACAGTGCATTCAGAGAGATGCCTGGCCTGCAACAACCCATGCATTTCAAGCTTGTAAACAATCAGGAGATTAATGATACAATTCAATTAAGCTGTAATAACTCTTTCAGCACTGTTAAATTCTACGACTTCTGCAAAAAGTGAAAAACAAAACAAAACAAAAAAAAACCTTCTGATACACAATAACTATATTATTAATTCAATCTACTCAATATTGCATAGCTCTACCTTGTATCACCAAAACTCCCCTGACTCACTGAGGCATGGGTACGAAAAAACCTCAGAAGGTGTGCTGTGGTATCTTGGCACCAAAACACTAGCAGCTGATTCTTTAGGTGCTACATGTTGTGCCTCAATGGATCAGACTATTTTATCTAGCATATTCCTCAGATGCTCAATCGCATTGAGATCTGCAGAATTTGGTTGCCAACACCATTAACTTTGTCTATTTTTAACATTTTTAGTGTGATTGGGCACATTATCCTGATGAAAGTGAGGTAGTATCACCTACCTTAATATTTGTTGAGGTAGGTGATATTAATAAAATTAACATCCACATAAATATCAGGACACAACGTTTGCTAACAGAACACTTTCAACATCATCACATCCTAGTACTTCCAGGTGCCATATCTTCCCCAGGCAAGCATTTGTTTGTCCACCTTTTGTAAAAGAAATCATGATTCATCACCCCAAGTGAGCTTCAACCCATTTTTTTCTGCCTTACCCATTTACTCTGATGCGATGCACCAACATGCTGAGTTGTGACTGACTGTAGTTTCCATAAAACATGGCAAATGAGAGATGCTTTGGAGAGACCTATGGGTGAATTGGCTGAACAGTTTTAAATGCAAAATTTGATATTTAAACACATTTTAACATCAGAAAACCCACAGTCTATTTACTCCATTCTTTTGTTTAGATTAATTTGCCTCAGTCCAAAAAAGATGCAGAAGCTGCATTTTGTTGTGGTTCTCTGTGTGTTTTGCTGTGTTTCACAATGATAAGTTGTCACCTTCACCTGAAAGACTGCAATCAGCAAAAATGATTGTGATCAGTTTAGATACATGATTTATTTGACAGGACTATTAGCTACTAATAATGGCTAAGAATAACTGGTGCTTGAATTAGCTTACTTGAATTAGGTGTGTGTTGCTCCAGATGCCAGTGACTAAATGAGCAGCAGAGTTTTTTAACGTAACAGAATGGCCAGTTCCTGCCATCTTCATCAACCAACAAAAGATAAATAAACAGGCAAGTGAAACATTATTCAGATTTTAAATCACCAACACTCTACAGGCCAGTAAAAAGGCATACATTTCGAAAGAGGTCATCAAATCAAAGCCTCCTAATAAAGTAAGTAATTTTTAGTAGCATGCCCCTGGTCCCCGAGAGAAGTCATGTTCAGTGCATACTTGAACTAGATTTTCTTGCCATTCAGCCCAAACACCTACTCAGGTCCTTCAGAGCAAAGCAATTCTGAGCTAGCTTCTCTGAACCATGCTAATGGCTGCCTCTTCCAGTATCACCCAGCAATGGAGGTCACCATACACCAAGAGGCAGGGTTGCAAATTTCTTCCATGGCAAGGATGTCCTGCTATCCAGTGTACTCTGTAACTAAATAATAAGGGTCATTTGACTGTGCCATCAAATTGTTAACTCTGCAGCAAGAAGTGACAGACTATTTGATAAATTTGGTGTGACATCACTTAAAATGATCAGCAAGATATCCAGGGCGCACTCTTCACAACAGCATGCTATTCGTGTTTCAAGCACTGTAGCATGTAGGGCTGAAGCAGTATTATAAGGGTATGATGAGGCTACACAAACTAGAACGCTTTTTTTCTTCAGTGCATTTTTGTGCATTTTGCTCTTCAAATCAAGTGAGACACCATAAACCGTACACACATACGTACAGTTTCAACAGTTATAGGCTTAAATTGACAGAAAAAAAATTCAGACAAAATATATCTTGGCTTTGCAGCAAAAGGCTTATGATAGAAAGTAATTAACTTTTGCAATTCTGTAGTTCAGTTTTGACTTCTTCCTCTTGCCAAACCATCTTTAATTTTAGTTCTGAGAGCTTTCAAAATTATACAAAGCTTCTTTATCTTCATCATAACTGCTACTTTTTCCATCAAATGTTCCCAACCATTTGCAATGCTTTGACAAAAGGTGGAAAACAAAAGTGATTAATCACAACAGAAGACAAAAAATAATATAATTAATCATAATTCATTTAGGTGTTGTCTGGCAGACTTCATGAAGGTTCTTAGGTTCCTTTTAGTGACAAACAGCTTACATCTGGTCAATTTACCATGAGTGCCTGATTGTTGGAGTGCTTCATTAATCGTTGTCTTACTGTAAACCTACTCAGTGGCCATATCAAGGAAGAACATTGGTTTTTACCAGTTTAGAACAATGCAAAAATTAGTACCTTATAATTCTAGATTAAACAATATTTTCTAATTTAAAGAATAAGTAAAAATACATAGACCCTTACACAGGCAGGGTCACAACCAAAATAAAATCAGCATCTATACAAATGCAATTAATTGTGTAGGTGCAAAGTTGGAATACGTCTCCACTGAGAGGCTAGCATATTTCAGCTAATGCAGAGACATTATGAAACATTCATCAGTAACATAATGTAAAGGTCAGAATACATGCAAATGCCAGCAAGTGCAGACTGTCACCAAATGTGTTATTTCATTATAGCCTAGGCATTAATTACTCACTCAGTGACAGCTAATATGGTAAAGACATTTAAGGGTTGCCGCTTTATTCTCTTTTCCACTTATTTACAAAGATCAGCAATGAACGAGGGCCAATTGACCTTTGATTTGCTGCCCAGTTCTTTTTGAAAGCAGTCCAAGGTACTTTTGGGTCAGGTTCTATGACTCATAAAAAGTACTTTATTAAACAGAAACAATGCTTCAGACCAACTTCATTTAACAACAACTTCATTGTATCATTAGTCTTGGCAGGGTAATACACCAGGATAAATGCACCAGCCCTACCAGGCAATTATTTTGTACCTAGCGTGGACTGACTGAGAGAATCAGAAAATTAATAATTTTTTTGAGAGGAAGACCGATAAATCCGTCATTAGATATAAATAAACACTGATGGTCTATTGAGGAGTCATGTTATACACTGATCATTAGTCTCGTTTCATGCTGTAGTTAACAGAAAAAATTATTAAAATGAGAAAATTACTAAAAATAAATAAATACATAAAAATACTTTCTGTAGTTTACACCATGTCAAAAATGTACACTTTGTTGCATTAACTTATAGTACTGTGCATAAGTTTTAGGCAGGTGTGGAAAAATGCTGTAAACAAAGAATGCTTTCAAAAATGGAAGTGTTAATCATTTATTTTCATCAATCAACAAAATGCAGTGAATGAACAAAAGAGAAATGTAAATCAAATCAATATTTGGTGTGACCACCCTTTGCCTTAACAGCATCAATTCTTCTAGGTACACTTGCACACAGTTTTTGAAGGAACTCGGCTGGTAGGTTGTTCCAAACATGACTGTGTTTCAACCTACATGTGAGATTGATAAGCATTAGCATCTGTTTGGCAAAATTGGTTGATCATACACCTGACTATAATCCTACAAAATCCCTGACTTTGTGCAAGTGTACCTATAAGAATTGATGCTGGTTTGAAGGTAAAAGGTAGTAACACCAAATATTGATTTGATTTAGATTTTTCTTTTGTTCGCTCGCTTTGCATTTTGTAAACTGATAAAAATAAACAATCATTATTTATATTTCTGAAAGCATTCTTTGTTTACAGCATTTTCTCATAGCTGCCTAAACCTTTTGCACCGTACTATATATTAACATTTAGAACATTTTTGGCCTTATGTAATTAGTCAATTTGATTAAAAAAGTTAATTAAACATTGGTCATAAACTGACAAGCTCTTCATTTCTTAGTGACAAGTCAACCAAACTGATCACAAATTCTGCAGAACATGAGCTTGTTTGAAAAGTATGTGGGAAAGATTTTCCAACCTAGAATGCTTCAAAATTCCATACTCTCCTTCTGGCTGTACCAACAGGAGATCGACTTCTGAAAAATTGTCACTTTATTGGTCTGTGAATGTAATTACAAGTCATTTTTAAAAAAATATGATTTTTAATAACAGAGCTATCCCTTTAAAATAAAGGCAGAAAAAGGTCAGTTAAAATAGGCCCTTACAAAAATACTGAAAATGTTTATTATTAGGACAGCTTAACTTTGTGTTCTCGGGAGAGTAGAGTTGATGAAGCCAGTTCCAGAGAGAGAGAGTATTATCCAGCTAAAGGGCGATCCTCTTTGTGACAAGGTCATAAGCAATAAATGAGGCTGGGATTAGCTCAATAAACAATAATCTGAATCACTTTTTTCTTCTTTCTGTCACTAACAATGTCTAGCCAAAAAAACAGAACAGGTCTATTGGCTGCATGTACACAGTTATTGGGAGCAAGGAGCACTATGGACATTGAAAAGCCTGTGTCGTTTCCATATTAAACTAATGAGCAATTTGACTAAATGATGAGCAATCTCTTTCCTGAACAAGTGCAAAAAGTACATTGGACTACTGAATCACTTTGGTGATAAAAGATCTGTGGTAACTATTAATGGGCCTACAAAGAGACCAGTGATCTTACATTGGAGATGGGTTCCCACATAACTGTTGCTATGGCTTTCAGAGACTAGATAGCTGTGGAGGGTGTGCTGGGAGAGACAAAAAAAAGGCAAAACAACACACACACACACCTAGTCTGAGATGTCATTCTGTAAACACCCAAAACCACTGATAATTAATGAATGCTAGGGAAAGTGTTTGTAAGTAGCTGCTACATTTTTTTTTATGCAAACAACCACATTACTGTTTTTGAGTGTAAATTGCCCTTAAAAAGTCTTTTAGCCACACAATTCCCCTATGGTGTGCCTGTGGAGAGACAGAGATCCAAGAGCTTAGGACCTCCTGCCTTTAATTTTTCTTGCTCTCAACTTCAGTCATGTAGACAGCATGAAGTCAGAAGGCCACCACCATATATCAGTCTCCTTTCATCAACACAGGCTGCCAGTGAATATTCAGTCCCTAGCCATACCCAAGGGAAGCCAAACTAACTAACTATGATGAGCATAAAAAAACAACAGAAAAAATGCATGTTGTTGACCCACAAACAGACAGACAGACACACATACACTCAAAGATACAATACAGCCATTAGGCAAAAGTTTGAACAAAGACAAATGTTTACAAATTTTGTTTAAGTAGATTTTGTTAAGGCCCTCTTAGCTAAGATTTAAGGACTTTTCAATGAATCCTCTATTGTACATACTGGCAAAGTACTTAATAGGTAACACAAGATAACAGAGCAAATGAGTGATATCAAAATCTTACAGGATGATACAAGTGTAAAGACAGTTTCATAAAACTATACAGATCAGAAAAAGTCTCAGCAATTCATTGTCAGACACTGTATCCTAACCCCAAAACTTTCTTAAATTAATTTTGTTAATTTTCTTGATGGGGCAGTGGTGGCCTAGTGGTTAGGGCGTTGGCCGCATGATCGGAGGATCGGGGGTTCGAACCCCTTCCCAATGGGTTGCCCTGAGGTACCCTTGAGCAAGGTGCCGTCCCCGTCCCGGTCCTCCCTGCGATGGGCTGGTGACCTGTCCAGGGTGCGTCCCCCGTCCTCGCCCTGTGTGCGCTGGGTTGGACACCAGCACTCCCCCGCGACCCCGTTTGGGACAAGCGGCAGAAAATGGATGGATGAAATTTTCTTGATGCAGCTTCACATCCCTAACCAAATTTGCTGGTCCCCATGCACAGCATCCACACTGTCTTACTCAAGATTAGAGGGTACCTTCATCATGAATAATAAGATTCTTGAGATGCAAAAACAAATCTGTGGGAGGTTATGGCACATGCTTAAAATGATGCACCTAGCTGATAAACAAAGCACATCTCTCTGGCTGCTGCTACATTCCTGGATAGACATGTCTGTGTGAGCTTGTGATATATTTTTATTGCTTGGCATACACAAAGGCTTACACAAGGGAAGCCTTTTCAGATGGTTTTTAAAGAAACCTATATGCTGCTTCTAGCATTCACCCCCACCCACCTCCCCAGTTGTAGACAGCTCATTGTGCTGATCCTATTGAAGGTGGTGATCCATCAGGTTCATTAATTTCTCTGATACTCAGACAATGATCCCTCCAACTCAGTATTTACAAATATAATGGCATGTCCTTAACACTTGACATAATAGGAGTTCATGAGTAACACAGAGACATCTGTTCCTTTCAGATTCTAACAGTGTTTAGTGACTAAATCAGGCCACTAGAGTTGCAACAGTGGGGGGAAAAGGGGGGCGGGGTAGCAGTCTTCTGTCACATGGCCAGTGGGACAGTTAAGACAGCTGCGAGAAGAGCAGGTGCACTATGGGTACGGAGACCCTCATTGGCCTCTATCAACCCCAAACAAAGCATGCTCCCTTGAGGCATGGCAGGCAATCTAAGGAAGGTTTAAATGGAACACACTACCCTCAGAGCCCTTTATGCCCTGTTGCTTTAATACTGCATCATACAACAAAAGTGTAATACTTTTTAAGAACAATATGATAACCCAGAACTCCAGTGTTATGTTTTCAAGACCCATTCTGCACAACACCAGCAGTGCTGAAGCTGAACCCTGAAGCTGTGAAGTTTCAAAATCTACCATTCACTCTATTCTATAGGTAAATAAATCAGTATTTTTGTAAAGTGACAAAAATGTTTACCTATATTTATACAATCAACAGTTTATTCTGCAGCCCATTCACACTGAAGAAAAATGAGAAGCATAAAGAGATCATTTACCTATGGTCTGATAAAATAACTGAACAGCTCATATAGTTTTTTCATATAGTTTTTGTTATTGCTGAAGTGAAAGTCTACTTTGAAGGAAAAATCTAAAATATTGAAACAATATGCAAAGCATAAATGCGTTTTATTTGCATTTTATTTGAATTAAAAATGAAATATAAAGGAAAATGTTAAATTCAGCAAACATTTGTGAATTGTGCATTAAAATGGGCATGTTCACTGAAGCATATAGGCTAAAGCCTTAATTTCATTGTTCATCTTTCTTTCAGAACATAATGGTTGAGAATATATTTAAATGAGTTTAGATAAATATTAAAAACGGTGGTGAAATGGTTTCTAATGATAAATAACAGCCCCTAAATCAAATGTGAACAAAGCATAAATAATATGGGACTATGAGTGCTCACTGAAATGGATGGATGACTGAAAGAGTGCATTGTTTGCCCTGAAGGAGGTGGGATAGTCAGACCCATGCCAGGCCAGCATGCAGCCAGACTGGAAGAGCATTGGTGGCGTGGGAGGAGAAGGAGGCACATGCATGTTCTTTTGTTACTTGCCCACACACACACACACACACACACACACACACACACACACACACACACACACACACTGTTGTTCTGCTCCCTAATATCTTTACAGCAAGCAGCAGAGAGGTTGTTACAGTTTTAGAGGCAGCAAGGACTACACAGTAAATCATATAGAAATGCTGTCTTTTTTTAAAAGTACATGTAAAAGACTGTATCAAACATTCTAGTGGGAAATTAATCATTCATAATGACTGACTTCTATGAAAGTTCAGCTGTATTATATTGTGTAGCATTGAAACTCCATTAGTGATCTTTCAGTGCCTACTTCCTGTGACACATCCTGATCATCTAATCTACAGTTATGAAAAAGTTGAGACTGAATAAAAATACATTCATGCCCTCTGATACATTTAAAGATCTAAACTAATGCTTCAGTCCTAATGCTACATTAGAGGACTTAATTTCATTGCGCAATACAGCTGGTCCTTTTTTTCCTACGCTGTTTAACACCAGAGGATGAAAAATCTGCAAGAAAAATGGCAATGGGAAGGTACACAGCAACTGTACAGTCAGTTCTTATGCTGATTTGTTTGAGACAGGAAAAATGAACAGGCATGTAAAAGTGACCATGAAAAGGGAGAAATGACAAAAGACAGCTGGATCAAAACTTCCCTTAAACGGCAGGTCCTGTAGGATGTTCCTGATATGCAGAGGTCACTGCTTTCTTATGGTGATCCCAGAAAGGAAAAAAAATGAACCAGTGGCCAATGTTCATGAGCATATTAGTCTCACCTTTGTTCATGTCAGTCAAGCATACAGTGCAGTAACAACTGACAAAACCACTCTGAATAATGGACAATTATTCTGAAAGGCAAACAAAGCAAGAAACAAAAGTGACTTTGGTGATTTTGAAGTCTCCGGATGCAGAATTTTTTTTTTTATTTATTTATTTTTTTATAACTTCAGTTGCATGCAATAGATGTTAAGGAGTTTTCCCCCAGGATCAGAAGCTCAGGGGTTTGAATTCCAAACCAGTAGCTTTCTGTCACTGCTAACTGGGCGCTTTCAAAAGCTGCCCCCTACTGCACATGTGTGAGTGTATGGTAAAATGCAGAGGTGTCATTTGTGGTAAAATGCAGAGGTGTGGTTGTGGTTCACTGTGTGCTGTGCTGTGTACTCCTAATAACAAGAGGTCACTTTCACTTTTCACTTTCACAAGCTGGACATCTACAAAAATCTACAGATGAAAATTTAATTACAGTTACCAGGAGCAAAAGCCATGACTCTCAATATCTTTACTGGTCTTTCTCATCCCTAATGAAGAAAAAACTCTCTCACTCACTCTCTTCCGCATTTTCTTAGCCGCTTGTCCTAATTAGGGTCGTAGGGGGTGCTGGAGCCCATCTTAGCTCTCATGTGAAAAAATTATAATTATAAATTATAACAATACTGGGAGATTCAAGTAATATAACTAAACAATTAAAACTGAAGAAGACTTTTCAAAATCTTCTGTAAAATGTAATTCTACAAGAATGTGATTTCTGGCAATTAAAATGGCTCAAATCACACACAGGTGTAGCACATCAGGTGCACATGGTTAGAACATAGTTACTCAGCATTTTGAGGCAAGTTTGACTGTTGCAGTGAGAGCGAACACCATGGCAAGATCAAAAGAACTGTCTGAGGCCTTGAGAAAGAAGATTGTAGCACCTTATAAGTCTGGTAAGGCATTAAAAAAGATCTCAAAAGAATTTGCAATCAGCCATTCCACTGTCTGGAAAATAGTCTACAAGTAAAGGACGTCCAAAACAACTGACAAAATATTGCGCATGCCTTCTCTGAACCAAGAAATATCAGATGCAGAACATTGAACATTACTTAAATACCAGTACAGTGACACATTACTCCAAGCATCTTTAGTTCCAGATCTGACAATGTCAAAAATATGTGTAGGCTTTTAGTAACATAGAAATGAGTGGCCTTGAAGTGAAGCTTGCATCAAGCTTGCCTGTGCAAAAGAGTGAAATAGTAAAAAATGTGGATTTATCTTATGACTGAAGAGCACTTGAACAAGATACTGCAATATCCTGCATTTCACCGTGTCTTTCCAAAAGTATCAAAGCAGGGGAATGTCCATTCTGAAAATAATGTGAATTCACAGGTCAGACTGTCTGACCTCAGGCTATAAGCTACAGTCAACTGAAAACCCTGGTAAGCTCTTACCCAGAGCTTAGAGGAGAGTGCCTTGCTCACATGCATTCTTGCTCCAGGGAGCACATCTTGCCTTCTATGGAGCTGTCAGATTAATGGAATGAGTGGGTGGGCAATTATAAAGAATATCAGAGCTAGCTGTGCCTTACTTTTGCTTTCCAGTGACCTCAGTGAGTCAGAGAAAGATTTTATAAATGGAAAAAATGTCCATTCATGGAAAGTTATGGTATCACTTCCAAAGGTCAATAACATAATGATAACACATGTAAAACCATTTCAGTGCATGCTGGTGGCTATGAAGATTAAATACATGCCAAGGGGTTACAAATGGTCCTGTTTTGTGGTATAGCTTAGTTACTCTCTGCTGTTGATCTGTGTTGCCGATGACCTTTCCAGCTTGACTGCCAGGAAGTAACTACACTTCATTTGGGTGGTTGCTAGTGTTTGACTTTGGAAAGGGGGAATTAACAATGGAGAAATAATTGAGCACCAATTCTAAAACAAATATCCGCAAAAAAAAAAAAAAGATTTACCTATTTAGCACCCTTCACAATCCATACAGTCCACAGTCTGAATGCTGAACAGTTAATTTAAACAGTTTGCAGCCACCAATCCAGATGCACAATCAGGGTTATTTATAGCTATGTAAAGAGAGAGAATGGTGGCTTTGAGCATGGCTGAAACAAGACAATTTGACTGGCTTGACTGATAGTGGGTAAATCCCCCAGCCTGCTGCAGTCTTTCTCATTCTTGTCACAGCCTGCACTGCCTCCCAGACATGGGACTGCCAAACGAAAACTAGCACCTGAGAATGAGCCAGAAAGAAGGCTATGTGCAGAAAAGGGTTACTGACTGACTGAGTGAGCATATTTTTTCAGATACAAATGCAGGTGCACCCACAAATATTAACTCAGATCTGCTTTGGTATCCCACACAGTCAGAGGCAGACAAGGAACTGAAGTTAATAAACACATTACCAAGGTGATACCATCATGCTTCTACAAACCCTGCTAATCCAATTTTGTGCATTAAAACTTTGATATGTAACAAAACTTTTAAAATGGCCACAGTAGAAATCATCGCTGGATTACTGTTAAGCACAATGTTTGCAAGTACTGAAAGTATCAAACACTATTTATACAGTGCCCTCCGCAATTACTGGCACCCCTGGTTAAGATGTGTTCTTAGGCTTCTAATACCTCCCCCCAAAAAAAAATAAGCTCACAGCACAAAAAAAGAGAAAAAATCGTTTCCAACCTTTAATTGAAGTACATTTATTCATTGGAAAAAATATATATTTTAATGAAATCATGTGTGCCACAATTATTGGCACCCCTGCTGTTAATATTTCATACAACCACCTTTTGCCAACAAGACAGCACTTCTTTTCCTATAACATTTCACAAGGTTGGAGAATACCGAGACAGGGAATTTTGACCATTCCTCTTTGATCTTTCTAGATCGTCCAGAGTCCTGGATCCTCTCTTATGCACTCAGCTCATGGGATTGATGTCTGGGGACTGAGATGGCCAAGGGAGGTGCTTGATTTTGTTTGCTGAGCAATTTATGTGAAGATTTTGCCAAATGTTTAGGGTCATTATCCTGCTGGAAGACCAAACGATGACCCATTTTCAGCTTTCTGGCAGAGGCCAGAAATTTGGATTCGGTCCTGGTATTTCAAGGACGTCATGATGCCATGCACCCTAACAAGGTTCCCAGAGCCTTTGGAAGAGAAACTGACCCACAGCATCACAGATCCTCCACCATACTTTACAGTGGGCATGAGGTGCTTTTCCACATACTCATTCTTGGATTCACACCAGACCCACATGAGCATTGACCAATGCTCATGGTCCCAGTTGAAGCCCCAGTACTGCATAGCAAACTCCAGATGTTTACATTTGAGATTGTACATGAGAAAAGGTTTTTTCCTTGCATGTCTCCCAAACAGCTTGTTGGCATGGAGATAGCATCTTATGGTTGTCATGGAGACTTTGTGACCCCGAGATCCCACTCTTTGGTGCAGTTCTGTAACAGTGAGCTTTGGAGAATGTTTTACTTCTCTTGCCATCCTCCTCACTGTGCATGATGGCAAGATAAACTTGGGTCCTCCTCCAGCCTTGTTTGACATGGTTCCCATTGTGCCAATAATTGTGGCACACATAATTTAATGCAAAAAAATATATTTCTTAATGTTGGATTTTTTTCTCAATTAATACATTTTTTTTTTTTTTTTTGGTGTTGTGAGCCTATATTTTTTGGGATACAAAAAGAATTTATTAGAAGCCTAAGAACACATCTTAACCAGGCGTGCCAATAATTGTGGAGGGTACTGTATCTCACCCCAAAAGCCAAGTCTTGAGACATTTAAAATTTGTATTCTTGTGACCTGGTGCATTGTGAAATCTGGTTCCATTGTGAGTCCAAGAGTGATTCATTTCATTAGCCGTGAGGCACAGCAAAGGGTGACAACAGTTAATCGAGGACACACTACAGTGGCCTTTTCTGAACCACAGTTGTGAATGCCAGACTATCTTCGCTCCAATTCCCTTCTCAGATGTAGGTGGCTCAGCAATGAAAAATCAGTGGGGAATCAACAACCATCAAAAAGCTAAACCAAAAACAAAGAGGCCTTTGTTTCTCTGGGAGGAGCTGTCAGCTCTCCTTAGGTATATACACACCTGAATGTTTCCCATTAGTCTAAAAACAAAAACATGAAAAGTTTGCATGGGAATAAGTGTGTGAGAAAGAAAGAGAAAGGGAGAGAGATAAAAGGTAAGGACAGGCTTTAGCGCATTTCCCCAATACCTCTGTCGATTTCTACATTTTTAATTGCCATACTTTTCATGGCCATGAGCAGCCAAGCATGCTGACATTGCTGTTGCTATTTTAGCTTCTGCACTGACAACAGAATTGGGCTTATGTAAGTGGCAGGGAGGGAGTTGCAGGTCCTGGCTTCAGGGGCTACAGGTCCCTGTCACAAACTCTCAAGGAAAATGAAGAGCCTGTGCCTGCATCTATGCTTTTCCTGGATCCCTCCCCATCCCACAACTCTGTCCCTTTCAGTTTACAGTCATGACACCATGAATAATTTAAGCATGACAGTTGGTGTTAGAATGAGGACTCAATTTAGGCATCAAGGTCATCCGGGTCACCTAAAGCCTTGATGACCCTCCTGCTTATTTGCTGCAAATACAGCAAAGAAGAAAAAAGTGGCAACAGCCACGAGAAAAGGGAAACCCCAAAATGAACCAAAGGGAACAGACCCCTGGGCTTTCTTTAATGTCTTGTGAAAAATTCTCACTGTTTCTAAATCTGCTTTAATCCATTTCGATGAGCCTCTTGCTTCCATTTAACTTTCCCATTATAGTCTTAATTGACAGATACTTCCAATCAAGTCTTAATCCTTGCTCTGGGATGGATGAATAACAAAGAGTTTTTTATGAATCATTCTCACTCTTGGGCAAATCTTCAACAGCATCAAGACCCATTCGGTTTCATTTCCATTGTCGAAACAAAAAACAACATGGAAAAAGTTATTTTGTAACCTACTGCCAAAGATTTTGCTTTAAAACAGTGTTCAAGCATGGCTATCTGTATTATACTTCTGCCATTTGCACTTAAAGCAGAATGTGACACTGATGTACAGCCCCAGAAAAAAAAAAAAGCTGTCACTAGATTTCTGTGCAGATATATTTTCATGTTGCCATTAATGTTGACTATTTACACTTAAATGCACCCATTAAAAGGTAAGTAGAAAGTTTATCTCTTATCATGGACAACTTAACCTACCCACAGAGCTTGTTTCAAAGTAGGGTAAAGGCATCTGCACCATTGCATCCACAAGGTCTAGTTTAAGCCAGGGGACACAAGACTAGACAAAGCAGAGAAGACTGTAGAACTCAAGAGTCTGCTCCTTAACAAATGTAACACTGGTCTACACTGATGAGCAGAAGAACCACAAACAAAGCAGTATCACATTTAAGCACTTTAATTATAGTACTGTGCATAAGTTTTAGGCAGGTGTGGAAAAAATGCTGTAAACAAAGAATGCTTTCAAAAATGGAAGTGTTTAATCATTTATTTTCAGCAATCAACAAAATGCAGTCAATGAACAAAAGAGAAATCTAAATCAAATCAATATTTGGTGTGACCACCCTTTGCCTTCAAAACAGCAATTCACTGTTGACACTGTTGGTACACTTGCACACAGTTTTTGAAGGAACTCGGCTGGTAGGTTGTTCCAAACATCTTGGAGAACTAAACACAGATCATCTGTGGATGTAGGCTTCCTCACATCCTTCTGTCTCTTCATGTAATCCCAGACACACTCGATGATGTTGAGATCAGTGCTCTGTGGGGGCCATAAGAATTGATGCTGTTTTGAAGGCAAAAGGTAGTAACACCAAATATTGATTTGATTTAGATTTTTCTTTTGTTCGCTCACTTTGCATTTTGTAAATTGATAAAAAATGATCATTATTTATATTTCTGAAAGCATTCTTTGTTTACAGCATTTTTTCCACACCTGCCTAAAACTTTTGCACAGTACTGTATGAGCAGACACTCCACTCCTAGAATGTGCAACTTTTTCAAATACAACAAACTAATCAGTATTATTTTAAATAGCAATTTACTATCTTCAGTTTCCTTCAGAATATTACCAAGTTTCTATCAAAATATTATCAAAGACAAATTTGAGGAGCAAATACATCAGGAGAAAACATTTCTTGGCTTTACGTACTATTGCATTTGGCTATCAAATCCAACCAGATTCCACAGTGAAACTGTAGCATATCCAGATGCTTTGCCAGAACTTGAGCCAGCTGGAATCTAGTCTATGTCTCCTATTCCAAATGCACACTGCCAGTACTTTTTCCAGATCAATGAGGCCAAGCCACGGAGCCACTTCTGCATCAATGCACATTGTCTTCCTTGTGTAGGATCATTTTCCATACTTACCCCCACGCAGCTGGAAAATACCACCAATGTAAAGTCCAAAGCACTGATCCCATATGAAGATCCCAAAACACTGATCTTGTTACAGCATCAAATAATCCTTTCAAAACACGCATTCATGCAGTGGGAACTTCTGAATGGTCAAAACTCACATGACAGCCAAACCACACACACACAGCACTCTTCAATCTATGATTCTTAAAGCACAGAATATTAGATTTCATTGAGGGGTTTAGCAGGGCTGATCACGTATTACGCACTAGCTCATACAACATGCCAGTAATTACACTTTGAGAGTGAATTACTGAATGTGCAAGGCCTTGCTGCTCACACCAGGGAGCATGGCACTTTGCAGTGTTTTTAGCTCTCACTGGTTCTTTGACATGTGAGCACAGGAAGAGAGCTGTGACAGACAGGTTGATGGTCAAAAACTGAAACAGGTATGGCAGCATTTGGTTTGAAAGCTCAAGCAGGCATTCACATAGGGGCACTTAACTACCCCTATGAGAAGTGCTTTGTGATACTGCCTTATTTTCCTAATTGTGAAAGAATGACCTCTATACCAACTAAGGGTGGAAAAGGGACAGGATTCTCTGATCTATTGTATAAAAAGATCATATGATTTACATTTTTTAAAAACTCAGAATTACTGTCTCGTTACATGGAGGACTAAACAGTGTACTGCTACTGTGCAAATGAAATAACAACACACATTTACAGTTCTATAAGAGGAAACAGGAGTGATGATTCTTGAACTTAAGGAAAGGAGTTCAGTAACAAACTGCAATACTTTGAACTTACAAATGTATTGAAGCTTGATTATTTTTTTTATTGTGTATTATATTTTAATTATATAAGCCCATTGTTTGACAAACAGGTATGATATGACCAATGGATTTCTGTCTTAATCTTCAATAATGTGTTGTTTCTTTCTGGTGGGACCAAGGTTTCTGTTGGTGGAGTTATTCTTTCTTTCATTTCTGAACCCTTTAAAATATTCTATATTTCTGCATTGCTCAGGTCAAAAACATTGTCATTCAGAGTTCTAAAAGTAGATAAAGTGATCTCAATAAAACATGTGAGAAAATTCTTGATCCTGGCATGCACCAATGCTGATGGCTTTTTTTTTCTTTTTTTTTTTTCTTCTGTGTTTATAATCTCCCAAGTTAACTCCTTTAAGTCAACTGTATTCCCCAACATCAGTAGCATCTTTCAGCAAGATGATGTGTTCTGCCACACTACAAAAATAACAGGAACATGCCAGAGTTCAAGGTGCAGAGTTTGACTTGGCTTCCAAATTCCCCAAATATACTGTGGGATATGCTGGGCAATCTGCCAATTTACAGGACTGCTGCTAATGTCTTGCTGCCAAGATGCCACCGCATGCATGAATACAGACATGTGAATGAGCCAGAGCTATTTGCTGGCATGAGGGGACAGACAAAGTTATGGCTGATTAGCATTTCTGGAATTAAAGATGCATGAAGTGGACTACTAGTCACACAGTTTCTTCTCAAATACCTCTTATCATCTTTAATAAAACAGTGAATTTGGAAGTTTTTAATTATTCAAGCAAAACAAGATCAAATTATGCTAGCTGGATGGTCACAAAACATTCAGCCATTTAATGTGAAGAAAGATATATATATACAAGCATTAAGGGTTCTTAGAAAAACATAGACATAAGAGTTAAGGTAGGGAAACAGCATGGAATGTAGAGTGTAAGCATGCATAGTGTCCTACACAGCTGGGGATGCTGATGACAAGACACATTGCCATGGAGACAAGAGTAGCACAGCATCACCAACATTCAAGGACAAAGAAGTGTCATTTACCTGTAAAGGGAGCATATACGCATGCACACACTCCAGTGTAATGATATTGACCTCATCACAATAACATTTATTAACCTCTTCTTCTAAAACTCACTTATCCACATGGAGCCAGCCAAATCGTTGTCAATAAAGCGCAGTAATTGACTATAAAACTGAGAGAGCATTTGGGATTCATATAGTTCTGTACTTAGTATTCTGTTCTATAAAGAATAAATGCAACATTTCAATGGTGTGTCTACTTATATGTAACCAGCATTCACATAATATAAAGGAAAGGTTTGGTTAATATTTTTGGTAATACTTTTCTCACTGTGAGGCAAAATGGCTCTACACCAACAATATACACTGCACCATCAATGCTAATTCCTCAACCACACATTAAAAACACAAGATAGTCTGGCTCTTTGGAAGCAAAATGTTATATAAAATATTTTTTAGATTGAATAGATGTGCATTTTCCCAAAATATAATATAAATACAATATACAATATCATGTATGTTGGTTTAAAAATACTCCTAGATGTCTAAATGAACAATGAGACAATTGCTCTTTTACTTTCATTATCTATTCACATAGTGAACACCAAGTCAACTGATGTCCTCTATAGGTCACTGCTCACTCACACTCTATCTGCTGAAACATTTAAGGCGATTATTAATAATTAGCAGCAATGATGAATTATAATTTCAGCTCTGTGTTCCTGAAACTATGCTTTACTACATCAATACGTCATTAATTCACTCAGAAAAACTTGATCAGTTTTCAACAGTATGCTTTCACTCCACACACCTTAGATGTATGGATTGATGACAATCAGGCAGTTCAGGTTTGCCTGCAACACCACTTAACATTATTAAGCAATTTAAGCTTTTTCTGTTTTATTTATTTCATGCAGGACAAAACCCATCTTCAAACACTCCTCATTGGCTTTCACAATCTGCAGCTTTCTAGCAGGAAGAGGACATCTCAGCATCTTGACATGTAAACATACTTCAGATCGGCTTTGTTCTTTCCACATCTAAAACAGCAGCTCACTGTCAGTCAGGACTAGGAACATGAAAGAAGCAGAAGTAGGGTCAAAGTGAGCAGCAAACGTAGAGCGGTGCAATCTGCCAAGTGGTATCCTGAGGGGGGAAAACTACAATGTTCAGCACAGGAGACAGTAATTGAAAACATGTAATCTCTTGCTCTATGAATGTGGCAGAGATGTCAAACTGACCTAGACAGGATAAAGCATGATTTTTTTTCTTAAATGCAATTCTGAAATCAAAGTAGCAGGAAGAGCACTCTGAATTTAACCATAGAGTTTAGTTTATTTTGCGACAAGCAGCTATTGAGTATAATTATTCACAATGAATTTTAAAAGGTTAATTCAGTCTGGTGTACAGCATCAAGTGGTGAACAAAGTAGCTTAGTAAAATCTTGAGACAGTTTGTGTAATTGGTAGTGTTTCATATGACCAGCCTATAACAGCACTAGAATATCTATCACAGACTTGCATAAAAGAAATGGTTTCTCAAACGCACCTGTTTCCCCAAGCATGACCAGAAAAGGAATTTCAATCGAGAATAAAAACAATATAGGGTAGCAAGAATTTTCAGGGTAGAATCCATTTTAGTATTCAAAATGAGTTCGTGCCAGTAAAGTGCCAGTTTTAATAAATATTAATGGCATCTTTATCTGACAGTTATACTAAAATAACAGCTCAGGTATCTGGCAATCACTGTTTTAATTTAATTTTTGTTTTAACTTCTCTAGAATGGTGCATTTTGCATTTAACCCCTCAGAATGACTTTACATTTTAATAATTGCATCAAGCTAAAAAAAATGTAAAAAAACATTTTTGACAAAAAAGTAGGCTGTAGCAAACCCAGACTGCATGACACAACACCAACCAAGATGTAATCTGTAACAATACGTAACGTAATGAGACACATGTCCTGATACAATATAAAGCATGACAACATTAACACTTCAGATCTGGTGGATCAAGCCCAGCCTAGAGGGACCAAATACAAGCACGGTGGGATCCCTGTTTAAACACACCTCACCAGTTAATTACAAGTTTGTTGGAGGGAAACTGGCTGGAACTGATTATCCACACCTTCACCATTTTTGCAATGCAATGCCATTAAAAGGCACTGGAACTAAAAAAGAATGGTAAAACTATAAATAAAACATATTTAAAAGTTTTTAGAATGCATCATTGTAATATGTACAATGCAAGTACAAACTGAGTTATTAAAAAAGTCACAAAAAGGATGACAGGTTTAGACACACACACAAAAATAAAGGTAAATCACAAACTAAATATCATTGGCAAATTGTCTGCTTTCTCTATAATGCAGCATAAAACAGTATAAATAAATCTAATAATACAACAGTAATAAATCTCTAGACAGAACTGAAGCCACAATTCTGCAGCTCTTTTATGGTTAGCTCAGTAGACGTATCGTCTATTTGCAACCTTTTATACTTGCAGTGGAATGGACAGGCATTCGCTGCAGGATCACTGCTAATCTACTTTGTAGAAACACTCCACTGCCTGGTGAGACACTCAATTACATTTTCTCTTGCAGTTAATCACATAATTGGTGGGAGGGGGGACTACTGTTTGCATGCTTCTTTAACAAGTTGTCCATCCATTAAACGATACAACCATCCAAAACAGAGGGAATATCTCTGACATCAATAATATTTCATATGTTTATTTCATACACCCTTAGACTGGGTTGTTAACATTTTATTTCTTAAACATCCACACATTTTAGCTTCTCACACTTCTCACACAGACTGAAAAATCCACACTAAAGTTGTTTTGGGATGTTTTGTGTCGTATCTTTTTCAACACACAATGATATTTTTTTGGACTGGTTGTTATACATTGCAATAGCTAAATTGCATCACATTACACTCACCAAATGGGAAGAAATCTGGCAGAAAAAGCAAATAGGAAGTTTATTTTCTACTTTCACTACCCTTTCACTTGTTCTATCCCTCACATTTCATCAATCTAAATATATTATCTGACCCATGCTTTGCATTAAACATGAGTAAAATAAGTTAATTGAAATGCAATAAAAAATAAACCATGAATAAAAAACAATACATGATCTATGCTTCTTAATGATTTAATTATTGGTCAGTTAAACCAATCAGGTTGTTGACATCTGGCCAAAAACACATTCCAAGAAACGTGCCAAAATCAATATTGTCTTGCTGATATCTTTAGTGCCTGTCTATCATTATTAGCCTATGAGGAGATCAGAACTATCCATCAAATACATTGCATTACATGAACACTGCAGCACAATAGTACAGCTAGATGAAGAGGTAAGCATGATTTCATATTGAATTCCCTCATTTGTGGAACATATTGAAGATATATTCACACCAACTGCAAACTTAAGTAGGAGCACTTGGAAATGGATCAAAACACACATTTTTTGCCAGACTATGGATCATACCCATAAAACAGCTTGACCCTTTACTGTTTATGCTAAAGCCTAGTGTTCTTCACAGCAAAAGTAAGATGATGACCTATAGCTTCTTGGCTTTATGATCAAGGCAGCAGAACATTAAGTTTGGCTGAAGATTCCATATTATTATTATACTTTTGGCTAGCCCATTAGAGAGATCTTTCTTTTCACACCAACCACCTGCATGTCCTCTCTCACCACATCCACAGACATCCTCTATGGTCCACATCATCTCCTCTTGCCTGGCAACTCCATCCTCCAGCTAGTATACTCCTCATCTCTCCCCTGTTCAAACCCAAAGCAATTTTGTTTCTCTGACTTCATTTAACATGAGCTGTTCGTATAAGCTACTCATCTTAATCCTGCCCATCCATGTCACTACTAGTGCATATCTTAGCACCTTAAACTCCCTACTTCCAGCTCCGTCTCCTGTCTTTTCATCAGTAGCACCGTCTCCAACCTATTCACCAATGCTCACTACTGCCTTGTAAACCCTTCTCTTTAACTCTTGCTGGTACCTGTTTGTCACAGATCATTCCTGCCACTCTTCTCCACCTATCCACCTATTCACACCTTCCTATAATCTTTTTTACATCCTTTTTTCCACTCCCTCTTACTATAACTGTTGACCACAAGTATTTAAACTCCTCTGTTTCGACCTTCTCTAGACCCTTTTCATTCACATAGTTGTCATAGTGACAGTTTGTCATTGTGAGCACACAGCATAGCTTTTGCTGCACATTATTATAATAATAATTATTAGAAATTATTTCTAATATTAATAACCACTTTTATCATAATCATCAATCTGTTTTAGTTTGTGAAAGAAACCTTCTAGAATATTTTTTATATTTCATAAGGTAAATAGGTTTAGTTACTCAGGTTGAGTGAATATTCAGGGGAACAAATAAATAAAATTTTTCTTGACCTATAATAACTTACTTATGAAAAAAACACATCAGAAAAATAAGATTTATGAAATATTTTAATGATTATGTCAAAGTAAATAGGCAAAAAAAAAATTTTTTCACGTTTATTATTCACGTTTTATGCACAGGGTCCATTGCAAACAGCTGTGTTTGAAATTCCCATAAACTTGAAACACATCTTTATAAATGTAATATCAATGCTATTAAAATAGCAGAATAATCAATGGAATTACCTCTTTTACTGCCTCCATTCTAACATCATTGATATAACAGGACACTGTTACCATCATAGGGACAGAAAACATGACCAGTGTATATAAACTTTGGCAGAACAACATCATAAACTCTTTATAAATCACAACATGTCTTAAAAAAAGACTATATAATGCATATTTAGTTGCATTTTAAACTTAAATTGCCTTCAGCCTGAACAATTGATGCATTAATAAAAACATTTTCCCAGTATCAAAAAAAACCTTATTTAAAAAATCTGCTCAATTCAATAAGACGAATTTTAATTCATTCCTGGTTTTTCACATAATCGATACATTTTGATAACCCTGTTCAGTATGAAATCCCTATGTTTGCACACACAAACAGTAAGCTCTGAATTTATCTTGTGCATTTAACCCATTAATATCTTTGTTGGGTGTGATGAGGAGGGACAGGAATAGAAATTAGTATATTAGAGAGACAGCAAGGTTGCATTGGTTTGGACATGTCCAGAGGAGAGACAAGGATTATATTGGGAGGAGGATGGAGATGGAGCTGCGAGGAAAAAGGAAAAGACGAAAACCAAAGAGGAGGTTTATGGTTTATGTGATGAGACAGGAAATGCAGGTGGCCGGTTTGAAGGTGGAAGATGCAGAGGATGGAAATGGATGATCTACTGTGGCGACCCCTAAACAGGAGCATCTGAAAGGAGAGAATTTAGGATTTAACCCATTCATATACACTGCAGTAGTGAACACACACACACTAGAGGCAGGAGCAGTGGACAGTTGTAGGGTTTGGGACCCAAAAGCAGTTCAGCTGCAGATGCAGGAGTGGGAAGGCACTGTTTATCCACCCCCCAATTGCCTTCAGTTGCAAGCCCTTTTCTCTAATGTACTGGCAACAACTGCCTACACTGCCTGTTTTTAAAAAGTGACTGTTACAATGCCTTGGCCTTAAAATCATGTAAATACTGCCAAAAGCTTCCAGTTTTTCATAGAAGACATCATTGACTCAATGTGTATATTCCTTAAACAATAATAAAATTATTTAGTCAAAACCTCAAAGACATTCGTTTTTAAATGTAAATCAAATACATACATCACTGCATACATCCCTTTTTGAGGAAACACATACATTCTGCCATGGCAAATAGACTAGGACATTTATAATTTATGCTTTTTTTGTTTGTTTTATTTTGCCTCTTCATTATTCAAGAAAAGGCTGTGCGAACTCTCACAGCCAATGATGTAATTAGTCAGAAATATTAGCAATTGTCCCAAAGTTCTGCAGCTGCTCTGACGCTGCAAACCCCAGGGATTTTCTTGTAGCTTTCAAATCATGAGTGCTTTTTTTTCATAGTGTTTCTTTAAGCTTTCCTTCACCTGCTGGGCCAAGACTTCAAACACCAGTGTAAGAATGGGTCATTATCATGAATGTGAGCTACTGCTTCAATAAAGCCAAAAAACAAAAACTGAAACACAGGAATCTTTCACCACTAACACAGTAGAAATCCCAGACAGGCTTTGCAGCAGTTTTCATGTTCAAAAGCTCCAGTCATAGTCTGGATGTCACTGAGAACATACACAGCCCTGCTTTTCCAAGTATGCAAGAAGGCAGACTTAAATATTTACACTAGTGGCATTGCAGGTTCCCTCAAACTTCCCGGTTCTTTATGTTACTTCAGCTACAACTTCAGAAGTGACCATTAAGATACTGTCCCGAGATTTGTCCCAGCTAAGAAACAATATCAGAACATCCTGAATGACCTGTTGACAGCAGCCCTGTGAGCTCCACCGACTTCAGTGTTGCTGCCACACAGTACGGCATGCTCATTAATAATGCAGAACAGTTAATGCCTAGAGTAAAAGAGCACTTTGTGGACAGGACTCTTGGGAACACAAGAGGGAAACAGTGGTCAAGCATAAAAGCACAAAACCACTGAGCAGGACAGCCCAACCCAGTAAGATTTTTCCATCTACTTGGCAGGAGCTTTCTTTTCCTAATTAAAGTTTGAAGAGGTTCAGGACCAGCAAAAAAACTGAGGTATAGTTTAATGTAGATGAGTTTATTGTAAGCCTTTTCTCCTTCATTTTTTTCTCAATCTGAAAAAAAATTTAACTAGCTAAAAATTGCTATATGACTGCCAAACTGGCATGTAATCCAGGACATGTGACTGCTTTGCCAAATTACACTGGACACTTGAAGCTGCCACTCTTGCTTTTCTGTTCAATATTATATAGTATACAGTATCTCACAAAAGTGAGTACACCCCTCACATTTTTGTAAATATTTTATTATATCTTCATGGGACAACACTGAAGATATGACACTTTGATACAATGTAAAGTATTCAATGTGTTCGGCTTGTATAACAGCTATACAGCAGTTCAGCTTGTATATTTGCTGTCCCCTCAAAATAACTCAACACACAGCCATTTAATGTCTAAACCACTGGCAACCAAAGTGATTACACCCCTAAGTGCAAAATGTCCACACTGTGCCCAATTAGCCATTTTCCCTCCCTAGTGTCATGTTTGTGTTACAAGGTTTCAGGTGTGAATGGGGAGCAGGTGTGTTAAATTTAGTGTTATCCCTCTCAGGTTCAGGTTCCACTCAGAACAGGCCTCGCCATGGTCGACCAAAGAAGTTGAGTGCACGCGCTCAGCTTCACGTCCAGAGATTGTCTTTTGAAAATAGACGTATGAGTGCTGCCAGCATTGCTGCAGAGGTTGAAGGGGTGGGGGTCAGGCTGTCAGTGCTCAGACCATACCCTACACATTGCATCAAACTGGTCTGCATGGCTGTCGTCCCAGAAGGAAGCCTCTTCTAAAGATGATGCACAAGAAATCCCGCAAACAGTTGGCTGATTACTGGATTACTGGAACCACATCCTGTGGTCTGATGAGAAGATGAACTTATTTGGTTCAGATGGCGTCAAGCGTGTGTGGTGGCAACCAGGTGAGGAGCACAAAGACAAGTGTGTCTTGCCTACAGTCAAGCATGGTAGTGGTAGTGTCATGGTTTGGGGCTGCATGAGTGCTGCCAGCACTGGGGAGCTACAGTGCATTGAGGGAACCATGAATGCCGACATGTACTGTGACATTCTGAAGCAGAGCATGATCCCCTCTCTTCGGAAACTGGACCACAGGGCAGTATTCCAACATGATAATGACCCCAAACACACCTCCAAGATGACCACTGCCTTGCTAAAGAAACTGAGGATAAAGTTGTTGGACTGGCTAAGCATGTCTCCAGACCTAAACCCTATTGAGCATCTGTGGGGCATCCTCAAATAGAAGGTGGAGGAGCACAAGGTCTCTTAACATCCACCAGCTCTGTGATGTCGTCATGGAGGAGTGGAAGAGGATTCCAGTGGCAACCTGTGAAGCTCTGGTGAACTCCATGCCCAAGTGAGTTAAGGCAGTGCTAGAAAATAGTTGAATACACTTACCTGGTATCTATGCCTCCCATTACCAATAAGCATAACTACCAGACCGGTGGATCCATCTCAGCCCAAGCTGTGCCATAGCAGTGAAATGTTACTGTGTTTGCATGTATAAACAGAGAAGACCACACACAGCAGTGCTGGTGGGGTTAATAAAATTCTTAATGACCATTCTGACTAAATGTAAATTAAATAAATGGAATGGGGAACTAATGAACTACAGCAAGCTGTGCAGTAAAGAGAAGTGTTTAGTCATATCTGCTTTGAGGGAGTAACATCTGCAATATTACTTTTTTTCCAGTTACACATCAAAGTCAGGATACTCCAAATACCCTTGATTAAACTAGAAAAACTGCACTACAGCAGCTAGAAGTAACACTAGCAGTTTCCACAGACAACTGGATTTAAAGACCAGAAGAATAAACAGTGGGATAAACAGAAATATAGGGGCAGCGGTGGCCTAGTGGTTAGGGAGTTGCCCCGCATCGGAAGATTGTGGGTTCAATTCCCTCAACAGTAGGTTGCCCTGAGGTACCCATGAGCAAGGTACCGTCCCTGTCACTGCTCCCCGGGTGCTTTCAATAGCTGCCCACTGCTGCACAGTGTTTGCATGGGTTAAATGCAGAGGTCCAATTTTGTTGTGGTTCACTGTGTGCTGTGCTGTGACCTCGCAATGACAAGGGTTATCATTTTCACTTTCACTTTTAAAAAATCAGGCCGTGTGAGAGCTTCATCAATAAGGAAAGAGAGGGAACTGCTAATTACTCATTTTAGAAGGCTAAGATGAATAAGTATCTTTTCACTTTCTACTTATTTCTCACTAGTTCTCTCCTTGGGATTGGTCTCTTTCTCTCTCCAATTCCCTACCATTGTCTCTGTTCACCGCCATATCTTCAGCACACCTGTCAGACGTTAACAGGCCAGCCACCATATCCCGACAGACATGCCTTCCAACAAGGCCTTTAGGGCAAAGACGAGTGCCTCTTGATACAGAACAGTGTAGCCTGTAAGTCCAGTGAAAGGCTTTGAAAAGTGATTGAGAGAAGAGAAAAACTGTATTTTCATTAACAAAAGAAAATGTGGAATAAAATGCCTACTGTGTGACTGGCTACATTATCAACAGGCCAAAGGAGAAAATAAAAAGGTAGGTATGAAGGCTCTCCTAAGCAGCATGGCAAAGATGGAAAAGTAAAAAAAGCTAGCTAGGCTGTACATTGATCTGTAATCTCAGCAAGGTGTGAGACAGCATGCTGACGAGAGGACCGACTCACACCCCCACCTGTATTATGGATAATGTAGGTGCTGGGCTAAAAATAGCTCACTGCGGCTGAGGCCTGCATCAGAACATTGACGTCACATCAGCAATGAACATCAAGCAATGGCGTGAGGACCGTTCTCAAGTTTAAACCTGTTGAGCTCTTGTGGTGGAACACATAAGGGATGCAAATTTTCTTTAAAAGAGCAAAAGGAGTGAAAAGGCAAGTTTCTCCAGCAACTGGTTTTGAACATCATGCTAAAATGCAGCACTTTCTTTGTGAAGTGAAAGTGAATATTTTTGTCATTGTGAAACACGGCACGGCACGGCACACAGTGAAACACAACGAAATTACACTTTCATTCCACCTGCATTTAACCCATACCCAGAACCCATAGCAGGGGGCAGCTATTGAAAACACCCAGAGAGCAGTGATGGGGATGGTACCTTGCTTAATGTTACCTCAGGGCAACCAACTGGTAAGGAATTTGAACCCGCAATCTTGGCGACAACTCCCTAAACACTAGGCCACTGCTGCAGGTCAGTGCATGTGCAAGAGGATACAAGTTCCAGAGGGGTCTGTTTTTTTTAAATTCAAATACTAAAATCACAAATTCAGAATCATTACATTTAAATTCACAGCATTTAGCAGCACTAAGCTCTGATCCACAGTCCATCTGCTCTTCATTCCTGTAACCTAGGTATTAGTCACCGCTATTCATGATCCACTATTTGCCATTGTAAGATTGATAGTTTGTGTTTTACCAGAAAAGGAAAGTGTACATTTTACTTTTTGAGAGTATTAGGGATAAAAGCATGGGAATGCACATCAATAAAAATATTTGGACAAATAAGACTGAACAGGCCAATTGAGAAAAAGAGCTAAAATTTCAGGCCAAAAGAAGTAAATGAGGTACACAGTGTAAGCATACAATGAAAATGCAGAGGACTAGAAGAAATGATGAGAAGAGATAATCCGCTGTGGCAGCCCCGAAACAGGAGCAGCCGAAAGAAGTTTTAAAACTTATTTTATCATTTAAATGAAAATTAGGGATAAAACTGCACATTCCCTTCCTTCTCCTTAATTCTGCAAAGATTTCTTCAAACAGCTTCAGCAAAACAACGAAACAAAAAGTGACTTGGTGAAACTGTCCTGTACCTGTACCATAAGCAAGCCTATCCGTGGTCAGCCCTCACTGCAAACCAGTAGTAGTACTAATTCTACAGTAGCATAATAAAGTAACCTCCATATGTTTGGGACAAAGACACATTTATCCTTGATTTGCCCTCTGCACCTCAGTGTAAAATTTTAAACAATTCAGATGTGATTAAAGTGGACATTCTAGACCACTCCATTCCAGTTTTTAGCATATATATAATTTCTACATGGTGAAACTGATAACACCTTCATTTCACCTTCAAAGGGTGTTGGTAGTCTACTGGTAGGGTACTTGCCTATGGACCAATGGCTCAAGAGGTCCCAGGTTCGAATCCCACGTACTAGCATTACCATCACTGGTTCCCTGAGCAAGACCCTTAACCCTGATTTGCTCCAGAGGGACTGTCCCTGTAATTAGGACATGTAAGTCGCTCTGGATAAGAGTGTCTGCTAAATGCCGTAAATGTAAATTCAGGGCACCGTAATGTTTGGGTTTCACAGGTGTGTTTCATTCCCTCATTAGTGCAGGGATAAGATACCTAGGCTTGCTTCTACATAGCCTTACACTTATATTCAGCTAAATAAAAAATTATTAAATTATATCCTAACACCTAACTCTAAGAAACTAACACAAACGCACACATACATGCATGCAAAGGACAGAGTGCAGTACAGGCTGTTTTACCTGTTTCATCAGATCATGTTTGCTGAAATCGGTGGTGGCTTTCTAGTCATGCATGCTTCTAAAGGTTAGAACTGATGCACTTTGTTTCTGCTACACGTGGGCAAGTGTGTCCTTCCCTTGACTCAGTTTATAGTGTGGGGTAGTGACCTTTGCCCCTTATCTCCCCTGGGCAAGACACATAATAATGGCTGTGTACACACTTAACCTTTTCACTATACACAACTGCTCCAGAACACAAACAGCCTGTAAGGGATAAAGAGACACACAAAACCTTCATAAGTGAAATTGGGGGGGGGGGGGTGTTACAGATACATGTATGAAATCTAGGACTTTACATTACAGCAGCAATTACAACAGTCATCAGCTGCCCTTCTTTTAGGCTTTTTCTTAAAAATAAATGGCAGGACACTTGAAAATATACAAAAACACAACCCAGTGCTGAACATAAACACTTCTGAATGATTCATCATTTGGTTTAAAAGTCAGGTAATCAATGGAATGCTTGTTCCAACAAGCCACTTGCCTAGCAAATAAAATTAAACAGAAGAAATAATCAAACAAACAAAATGACATCAGCTTGTTTTACTTTTGGTGGAGACCATTCTCTCTTACATCCTTCCTCAGCACACTCCATTAGCCAGCCAGGCTTTCAGTACAGGGGCCACCTGCAATTTCCACACACCATGCTGTGATTACCGTGGACAAAGAGAGAATAGAGAGCAGCGTGTGTGTGTGTGGGGTTAGCTCCCTGTTACATGTTACACACACGTTTGGGGAGGATAGGTTTGTGTGTGTAATCTAATGATATCTGTTTCTGAATCACTCTTCTATCTCTGTGGTCTAGGGCAGGACAGGTACTGTCAGCAGTACCTCCCCTATCCCCAATACCCCCCTATCACCTGGAATCATATTTACAATAGAGTGCATTAACACAGGACAGGAGGGACAGACTGTGCAGATGTCTTTCTTTTCTATTGTCCACTGGCCTGCAATGTCCTTGAATCATACAGAGGTTACATAATCCCCACAGCAAAGCTCCAAACAGCCTGTTCTCAGTCTGAGCAACCAGTGATGACATTGAATACCTTTCATGATTGAACAACTGAATAAAAACCTCAAAACTGCTAAACAAAAAACCTAAAATATCAAAATCAGGCTAGTTGCAGAAACCAATTTAATGGGAGGTCTGTGAAAAAGTGAGTTAGCCATCCAAGCCAACTATTCAATGCAAATTTTCCAAATGCCACGTCCTGCACATCAGGCTACAGATTTTTGCCAGCAGTGCAGTCATCACGCTAAAGTCCAACACTGCCCTGTGCTGATACAAAATAGTGGGACCACAAACACATCACACAGAATGCCGGATTCATTTAAACCCAACCAAGAAAATGCAGCACAATAAAAAAAGTAAATGCATCAGGTTTTTTTTTTTACCTGATCTTGTTGATTATTGAAGGACAAACACCCATTAGCATTCGTATCACTTGTGTGAAAAAGTAATTGAAACCTAAACTTAAATACTTTATTGTACTTGTGTTTCAGATCACTAGATGATGACCAGACATTCACCTTCAGTAGTAGACATTCCCCTGTAGCAGAGCATTGTGAACTGAATCTGGGAACCATTAACAGCAACAACATCTACAGCATTTTTTAAAATGCATTCTTGGTTTGGGAAGTTTATGGAAATTGTCATATTTTATGATATCAAATTAAAATAATTTAAATAGTTTTTCAAATTTATAAACACAAAACTGCAGTTCTCACCTTGCCATTTCACCAAGATCACATCTTTTGTCCACACTTTAGGATTTGTAATGAGTGTAATGATTCTGATTGGTCATAATATTCCATTTCATTTTTTAAGGTTAACTACTCTTTCACCATTTTGTTGGTCAGGCCTGATATCAGTGGTTATTTACCTGTTTCCAAAAAGGTAAAAATGTCCAAAGTATGGCTTCATCTTTGATAACCATTCAAGTGAAGCATCCATACCACAAAAATTTTTCAACAGTTCCCTAAACTACTCAAAGGCAACATAAAACTGTGTATAAAGTAGAGTTCAACAGCTGCTATGAAATGCTTTAATGCACACTAGTTAAACTTGTGCTAAACATTGCTATGTTTGACAAATGGATGTGCATTTACAATGTGCTTTCTAAAATGTTCATAGAAATGAGGAGACAGGACACAAAAGTATGTTGTTTAATGCAGACCCAGTTGAATGTGCTTGGTGATGAAATGAAGGTTGACAGGAAAACAGACTAAAACAGAACACACAGAAATCTAGGAGAAACTAAAAAGAATTGAAAAATAAACACTACAAGACATAGCAATAAAAAATAGACACAAACCCAAACACAGGAGCCACCAGGAATGCTAACGGAAAATTGAAGGGGAAGAACAAAAGCAAAAAACAATAGTAAAAATGAACAAAAACTAGGTTAGCAACAACTGGGAGTATCAGTGAGCATGTGTGGCTACAGATTTTCATTCACTGAAAAATAATTATTAAAAGAACAATGAGCAATCTACAAACAAATGTAATGTATTCCAAAATATCTTGCTGAGAAAACATTACAAAAATATTATAAAATAAATAAAGAGAATTAAAAAAAAAACAAAAACGTGTGTGTGTGTGTGTGTGTGTGTGTATATATATATATATATATATATATATATATATATAAATATATATATATATATATATATATAATTAAAAACACACATGGCTAACAAGCAGATTCTTACTGTGAGAAAGTAAGTTATATTCAAAATACCAGATAACTGCAAAATCATTAAAAAGATTTTATTGTTTGTTTTTTTTTTATGGGAATGAGCGTCAAACTCAAAATGTCGTACATCAGGTCTGTTGTAACTTCAGGACCCCCTGTATATATGATGATCGGATGGTCATGCCTTTGAATCCCTGACCAGTAGGCTGCCCTGAGTAACCCTAGGGCAAAGTACACTGCTCCCTGGCTCTTGGATATGGCTGCCCTCTGTTGCACAGTGTGTCTGTATGTGTAAATGCAGAGGATGCATTTTGTTGTGGTTCACTGTGAGCTGTGCTGTGTTTCACAGTGACAAATTGTCACTTTTACTTCACTGTGCATTAGGTATATAAATTGTTAATTTATTAATGATCTCAACCACTTTTCCTGACCAAGGTTGTGCTGGTGCCTGTATCGGAGCACACATGGCAAAATGCAGTCCAACACAGGGCAGACACACAGAGAAACACACACAAGCACAAAGTCAACCTAGAAAACACTTTAGCATCTCAAATCACCTGACATGCTAGTCTTTGGAATGTGGGAAGAAAGTGATGTGCTTGGAGAAAACCTGGTGTGTGGCCGGTATGTTGTAGGGCTGACCCAAATTTTGTTACTTTATTTTACTATATCTTTTACTTTTTTCCTTTAAAAATTTCACCTACTTTAATTATTATCTTTATTTATAAATTGAAAACAGATATAACATGTTCCTTTAAATCCCAAATTCCAAACAGATAACATTTTATCAAGAGTCTTAGGGTAAAAAAAATGATGGAATTCTAAACACTGAAATGAATTGACTTTTTACATCAGTCAGTCAGTCATTTTCTGGGCCGCTTGTCCTAATCGGGTTCGCGGGGGGGGGTGCTGGAGTCCATCCCAACTCACACAGGGCGAAGGACGCGGACACACCCTGGACAGGTCGCCAGCCTATCGCAGGACTTTTTATATAAAAATTATAACTTTTATAATTTTAGATAATGTAATAATATTATTATTATTAAATAATAATTATAAATGTTAAAAAATAATAATTTCAATAATTGTATCCATCTATAGTACATTTCCATTTACCTTAAGTCTTGATTTAAAAACAGTGTATTTTCTTAATCTTATAAGCACTGTAGGGAAAAGTGTGAAAGTGAAGATAAGTTTACTACATATTTCCAAAGCATTCTGCTCCATCAACAGTTAATATATAAATATTTTATGCAGTTTCCCATTAAGCCTGACTGACAGGAGCCGATTCTGTTCTGTCTGCCTTTACTCTTCTCATTTAACCAGCACTTTCAACACAAATAATCTCTCTCTCTCTCCTTTGCCACCTTTCACAGGAGCATTTGTCTAACTACAAGCTGCTGTACACCTGAGAAAAATACAGCATTGCAACTCCTCTCAGCCCAGAGATGAAAGAAATAGAGAGTGAGAGAATAGACCTGTTACTCTCACCACTGCTCGAGTATCCCTCTTCACAACCCTGACAGCTACATCTGGGCAATTACATGTGGCATTCTCTCTTCTTTCTCTCTCTTTTTTCCTGATCATTTAGAGGAGTGAAGAAAGCTTTTCTGTTGTGCCCAGCACTCCAAAGCCTGCATCATTCACTCATATATACATCACAGAACCTTCCACTAAAAGCAAGTGTGCCTGCATGCTGAAAAGATATGTGGGAGAGAGAATCAAAAACAGAGAGAGAGTGTGTTTAACAGACTGGCCTCTACAGTTAGATGTGTCTTTTCTGTGCTTTTAGTCACTTTTGAGGTGCTGGAGTAAAGATTTACCGATACATCATAGAGTATGACAGATACCATAGTACTTTGTCAGAAATCCATATCCAGTTTGATAGAGAGCAAGCTGAGTGTGACAGTTAAAAGAAACTCTCTATCACAGGGGTGGGCAAATTACGGCCCGCTGGTCTTTTTAATCCGGCCCGCCGAAGATTGGTTTGTCTCATCCGTAAAGTCACAGAGCGGGGCATGCTCTATGAAGTTATTCAAATTTGGTACGTATTTGCGCTGTGAATACTGAAAACTGTACCACAAACGCCAATAGCGCGGGCTACTCTCTGTTATTACTCTGCTACTGCTCTGAACCCATCTGCAACAATGAGTGGGCCAAAGAAAAGTTGAAAGTGAGTGCCGAGTTTTTAACAAGGAATGGACAACTAAATACTTTTTCACAGAAATTCGGTCAAAGGCAGTATGTCTTATTTGCCAAGAAAGTGTTGCGGTTTTAAAGGAATACAACATCAGCCATCACTTTTCCGCCAAGCATGCTAATTATGCTAACAACCAGTCGACGCAAGAATGGACAGCGCATGAATCAAGCACGTAGGCAGGTTATTTGCTTTGGCATTCAAATTAGTAAAGACCAGCAAGCCATTCTCCGAAGGGGAGTTTCTCAAAGAGTGCATGGTAGAGACAGCAGGTATCTTGTGTCCTGAGAGCAAATTTTAAAAAATTAGCTTATCACGCAGGGCAGTGACTCGCCATGTTGAACTAACTGATGAAGACCTAGCTAGCAAGCTAAACAAAAAAGCGGAGTCATTTACATCATATTCCTTGGTACTGGACGAAAGTAATGACAAAGGACACCGCTCAGCTTTTAATTTTAATTTAAATTCAGAGGGATTAATGACAATTTTGAAATAATGGAGAAGTTTTTGGCCATGGAATCCCTAAACGGGAAAATGCAGGGAGAGGATTTGTATGACAGCGTGTCGGAGATCATCAAGAGGCACAAGCTGCACTTGCCAACGTCACCACAGATGGATCGCCAAACCTGACAACCCAGTCGGGTTGCTCAAAAGAATCCAGGAGAGGGTGAAAGAGGACAACCCTGAGCAGGAGAGAATTTTTTTACACTGCATAATCCACCCCGAAGCACTGTGTAAATCCATATTGCAGCTTGATCACGTAGTGAAGCCAGTTGTGAAATGCATTAACTTTATTAGGGCGAGGAGACTTCAGCATTCAAGTTTCTTGAAGATATTGACGCTGATCACCAGGACTTGCTTTACCACTGCAAAGTCCACTGGTTACGTTTGGGGAACGCATGTCAATGAGTGTGGGAGCTCAGACAGGGGATTGTCTTATTTTTGAAGCTACTTGAGAAAGATGGTGATTTTCCTGAGCTGAGTGACACAGATTGGCTTTGTGATTTAGCTTTTGCTGTGGACATTTTGACACACATGAATGAGCTGAACGTGAAGCTACGTGAAGGGAAAGACCAGTTTGTGCATGAAATGTACACAAACATCAGTCTTTAAAACCAAGCTAGCTTTATTCTCAAAACAAATGTCAAATAAATCATTTGCTCATTTCCCCACACTGGCTATGCTGAAAGGCCAGTGGCCCCTCGACATGTGGAAAAAAATACGGAAAATCACTGGACAACCTGTATGGAGAATTCTGCCGTCGGTTCTCTGATTTAGAGAAAATTGACAAGTCACTTCTGCTGGTGTCATGTCCCTTCACACAAGACCATGATACAGCGCCACAGGAGTTGCAGTTGGAACTGATTGATCTCCAATGTGACACCGTGTTAAAGGACAAATTCAACTCTCTTAAACTGGATGAGTTTTGTGCATCATTAAGCATAGCCAAATTTCCAAACATCCAGAAGATGGCACAGAGGATGCTGGTGTTTGGCTCTACGCATGTGTGTAAACAGACTTTTAGTTTTGTTGTGGAAATTCTCAGAACAGATCTGAGGTGGTCATCACTCAACTGGGATCTGTGGTGTGCTTTGTTGTTGCTCATCACACTAATACCAGATTTCGAAGCACTGACAAATAAAGGGTGATCAACAACACTGTACCCACTAAAATTGAATGTAAATATTAACAATATAATGGCGCCTTAATGTTTGATATGTATGCATCTGGTGCTGGCCCGGCCCATCTGTCAAATTTAAAAAAAGTCAATGTGGCCCCTGAGCCAAAAATCTTGCCCACCCCTGTTCTATCACATTGTTTTTTAGGTTTTTCATCAAGCTGTACTGGTACTGCTAGGGAGTTGTTGGTCATTTTTAATCTTCAGTTCACAATTGTCAGTTCAAAATGCGTTATTTAAAAGGGATTGTGCAAATAATAAGCTATTGAAGTGAAGTAGCCATTGTATCACTGTGTGATAAAAGCAGGCAAAAACTAAAATGATACAAATCAAGCACTGAGAATCTGGCACCACACTTTGTCCAGTGAAGATATGAAATCACTTGGAGGCTAAACATAGGAAATATGAATTTTAAACTTTCAAACTGAGCCAGTCTGTCTGCAGCTTGACTCCTTGACTCTAACTACAGCTTAACATTCAGCACTCAGTCGACCATGTCCTCTTAATACCCCTGTTCAGTCAGCTGAAAAGGGGGATGCATTCATGTTTGCCCTTGAGCTGGACCAGTGCAAACTTTAGCATTAGTAATTTCGACATTAGCCCATTCACCATATTCAGAGAAGGACAGTGTTGACATTGCTCTCATACCAGATCAAATAGTATGTGCTAGGTTGCTGAAACTGAAGAAGAAACAGATTAAGCCAACTTTGCAAAAGACCTTCCTTTTGCTTCAGCATGTACCTGTCCTATGCTGATATCTGCTTTTTTCTGTGATTTGGTATTTGTTGAATGAACCTTAGAGCAACCAGTGCACTTCACAGAACACACTGCTGCATTAAATATGTGATTTAAAAAAATTCCTTCTGGCAGGATGACTTCTCAGCTAAAGGTTACAACAGACTGCTTGCAGAGAACACATCTATACATTTCCCTAATATATGCTGTTCCTCAGGAAGCTATAAATAATCTGAATAATCTGTGTCGGCATTGGACCTCGTAAACAAATAATTAAGAATAGCAAAGGGTCTACGGTTCAATGATGAATAGAGCTAAACAGAGTTTGTGGTTGATGAGAATAAACCTAGTCTTAGAAATGGTAAAAATCTGATACAACACTTCAGAATATTATAGTAATCAGCAGAAAAAAAAAAACAAATTGAGGGAGAAAACAAAGAAATGTAGCTAGCCTGAAGCAGCACGCTCTTATGTTATGCACAGGAATTTTTGAGTAACTTGAACTAGAAATTTTTTTAAAATATTTAAATGCTTATTTTGTGCGTTTTAATTTAAAACTCTACATATATACAGTATCTCACAAAAGTGAGTACACCCCTCACATTGTCAAATATTTTATTATATCTTTTCATGGGACAACACTGAAGTTATGACACTTTGATACAATGTAAAGTAGTCAGTGCACAGCTTGTATAACAGTGTAAAATTGCTGTCCACTCAAAATTACTCAACACCGCCATTAATGTCTAAACCACTGGCAACAAAAGTGAGTACACCCCGAAGTGAAAAATGTCCACATTGTGCCCAAAGTGTCAATATTTTGTGTGGCCACCATTATTTTCTAGCACTGCCTTAACTCTCTTGGGCATGGAGTTCACCAAAGCTTCACAGGTTGCCACTGGAATCTTCTTCCACTCCTCCATGATGTCATCATGGAGCTGTTGGATGTTAGAGACCTTGCGCTCCTCCACCTTCCGTTTGAGGATGCCCCACAGATGCTCAATAGTGTTTAGGTCTGGAGATGTGCTTGGCCAGTCAAGCACCTTTTACCTTCAGTTTCTTTAGCAAGAATTATCATGTTGGAATACTGCCCTGTGGCCAAGTTTCTGAAGGGAGGGGATCATGCTCTGCTTCAGTAGGTCACAGTACATTTGAGGTCAAAATTATTAGCCCCCCAGGAATTATGGAACATTTTTCTAAACTTCTTCCCAATGTTTGCTGCATTGATTAAACTTGATATAAGCAAAAATTCACCAGTGCTATTTAGTAGATTTTGGTACATTTTGTTATATAAAATTCATTTTTAGGCTTGCTTTATATCAAATATAGTAAAAAATGGGGTTGTCAAAAATATTAGCCCCATGTGAATGTTTGCTTTCAAAACACACCTACAGTAATTAACCAATCAGCTTTGAAACCACACCTTTGCAGTCAATTGGCTTCCTAACAACATTCAATCAGCATAAAAAGACTCCAAGGGACAGGGCACTTGAACACATGAGAGGGACTATTGTTACTCACCATGCCAAAGACAAAGGAAATCAGTCTGGAGCTCTGAAAGAAGATAGTAGAGGCTCATGATAACTGGGAAGGCTACACTGCCATTTCCAAGCGATTCACAGTGTCTAGAACTGCTGTATGTTGGATCACTGCCAAGTACAAGGAGTAAAATTCTGTAAGAAACAAACCTGGCCGTGGCCGTAAGCGCAAGATTTCAAATCCAAGATCCTGGAGTGGCCCGGACAGAGCCCAGTCCTCAATCCTATTGAGAATCTGTGGTAGGTGATCAAAGTGAATGTCCATGCTTGGAAACCATGCAATTTGGAAAAGCAAGAACAATTTGTAATGGAAGAATGGGCAAAAGTCCCTCGAGAGACCTGTGCCAACCTAGTAAACCATCTGAACCAAATAAGTTCATCTTGGTCTCATCAGAAGACAGGACATGGTCCCAGTAATCCATTTTCCTTAGTCTGCTTATCTTCAGCAAACTGCGTGCTTTCTTGTTGATCATCTTTAGAAGAGACTTCCTTCTGGGACAACAGCCATGCAGACCAGTTTGATGCAGTGTGTGGTGTATGGTCTGAGCACTGACAGGTTGACCTCCACCCCTTCAACCTCTGCAGCAATGCTGGCAGCACTCATACGTCTATTTTCAAAAGACAAACTCTGGATATGACGCTGAGCATGTGCACTCAACTTCTTTGGTCGACCATGGCGAGGCCTGTTCTGAGTGGAACCTGTCCTGTTAAACCGCTGTATGGTCTTGGCCACCGTGCTGAAGCCCAGTTTCAGAGTGTTAATCTTCTTATAGCCAAGGCCATCTTTATGTAGAGAAACAAATCTTTTTTTCAGATCCTCAAAGTTCTTTGCCATGAGGTGCCATGTTGAACTTCCAATAACCAGTATGAGAGCGAGTGAGAGCGATAACACCAAATTTAACACACCTGCTCCCCATTCACACCTGAGACCTTGTAACACTAACGAGTCACATGACACCAGGGAGGGAAAATGGCTAATTGGGCACAATGTGGACTGTTTTCATTTGGGGTGTACTCACTTTTGTTGACAGTGTTTTATACATTAATGGCTGGGTGTTGAGTTATTTTGAGGGGACAGCAAATTTATACTGTAATACAAGCTGTGCACAGACTACTTTACATTGTTTCAAAGTGTCATATCTTCAGTGTTGTCCCATGAAAAGATATAATAAAATATTTATGAAAATATGAGGGGTGTACTCACTTTTGTGAGATACTGTATACATAAGTTGAAGGTGTGATGATGAATGTTGTTAGTGCTTATGCCCCACAAGTTGGATGTGAGAAGGAGAAGAAAGAAAGAGAGTGTACCCAGGGGAGAGAAAGTAGTGATTGGTACAGACTTTAATGGATATGTCGGTGAAGGGAACAGAGGTGATGGGTATGTATGGTGTTAAGGAGAGGAATACTGAAGGTCAGATGGTTGTAGATTTTTTTGAAAAGGTTGGAATTGGCTGTAGTTCATACTTATTTTAAGAAGAGGGAGGAGCACGGGGTGATGTATAAGAGTGGAGGAAGATGCCCACAGGTAGAATATATCCTTTGCAGGAGGGTCAGTCTGAAGGAGATTGAAGATTGCAAAGTAGTGACAGGGGAGAGTGTAGCTAAACAGCATAGAATGGTGGTCTGTAGGATGACCTTGGAGGTCAAGAAGACGAGGAAATAGAGGACAGAGTAGAGGATCATGTGGTGGAAGCTGAAGCAGGAAGACTGCAAAGTGGAATTTAGGCAGGAATTAGCACAGGCACTGGGAGGTGTTGAGCTACCAGATTGCTGGGAAGCTACTGCAGAAGTGGTAAGGCAGACAGCTAAAAACGTACTTGGTGTGACATCTGGAATGAAGAAGGAGGATAAGGAAACCTGGTGGTGGAACCCAGAGGTCCAGGAGTGGCTACAGAACAAGAGGAAAGAAAAGAAATTTGAAAGTGACTATTCTTGTCATTGTAAGAAGCACAGCACGGCACACAAACCACAACGAAAATTGGACTTGTCATGTAACCCATGCACACAACACACACCGTGCAGCAGGGGGCAGCTATGAAAGCACCTGGGGGAGCAGTGAGAGGGATGGTACCTTGCTCAGTGTTACCTCAGAGCAACCTACTGGTAAGGGGTTTGAAGCCACAACCTTCCGATCTTGCGGCCAACTCCCTAACCACTAGGCCACTGCTGCCTACTGAACAAATGGGAAAGTCAGAGAGATGAAGAAAATAGACAGGAGTACAAGGAGATGAAGCGCAGGGTGAAGAAAGCAGTGTTGAAGGCTAAAGATAAGGTGTATGGTGAATTGTATGAGAACCTGGACAGGAAGGAGGAAGAAAAGGACCTATACTGATTGGCTCGACAGAGAGACAAAGCTGGGAACGATGTGTCAGGGCAATTACTTATAGAAATGGAAACGTATTTACAAGTGAATATTGAGCATATTGAGCAGAAAGAAGGTGTACTTTGAGCAGCAAGACTGGCTGATGTGAGGATAGTGAACCAGAAAGTGCAGCAAATAAGCAAGATGGAAGTAAGGGCAGCAATGAAGAGGATGAAGAATGGAAAAGCTGTTGGTCCAGATGACATACTGGTGGAAGCATGGAGGTGTTTAAGAGAGATGGCAGTGGAGTTTCTGACCAGATTGTTTAACACAATCTTGGAAAGTGAGAGGATGCCTGAGAAGTGGAGACGAAGTGCACTGGTATCGATTTTCAAGAATAAAGGGTGATGCACAGAGCTGAAGTAACTATAGAGGGAGGAAGTTGATCAGCCACAGCATGAAGTTATGGGAAGGATTAGCGGAAGCTAGGTTAAGAAAATGTGTGATGATTAGTGAACAGCAGTATGGTTTCATGCAGAGAAAGGGCACTACAGATGCAATGTTTACTCTGAGGGTGTTGATGGAGAAGTACAGAGAAGGTCAGAAGGAGTTGCATTGTGCCTTTGTGGACTTGGACAAAGCATATGACAGAGTGCCTAGAGAGGAGCTGTGGTTTTGTATGAGGAAGTCATGTGTTGTAGCAAAGTATGTGTGAGTAGTTCAGGATATGTATGAGGGCAGCGTGACAATTGTGAAATATGCAGTAGGAGTGACAGATGCATTTAAGGTAGAGGTTGGATTACATCAAGGATCAGCACTGAGCCCATTTTTGTTTGCAATGGTAATGGACAGGCTGACAGACGAGGTTAAGCAGGAGTCGAACAAGATCACTGGGGATCTGACCCAGAAAGATGTTGGGCTGAAAACCTGCCTGGGCTTCGAAGGGAGACATTTGTGGAGGCAACTGTGTGCCAGTTCTGCCCAGGTGAGGTTTTCCGACCAGGTGGAAGGGCGACTAGCCGCCAAACACCTTAGGGTCTTCTCCAGCTCTTGGTTAGTCCTTTCCACTAGGCCGCTAGATTCTGGGTGGAATGCTGACAGACGCACCTTGAAGCCCAAGACTGAGCAAAACTCTTGCCAGAAATGTGAGGCAAATTGAGGCAAATTGAGGCCCACGGTCTGAAAGCACTTCTGTGGGGATGCTATGATGCCGCACCACCTGATGCAAAAGGGCCTGGGCGGTCCCCTTGGCGGACGGTAGTTTTGGCAGTGGAATGAAGTGGGCTGCCCTAGAGAATCGGTCTGTGACAACCAGGAGGCATGAATTGCCATTGGATAAGGGCAAACCAGTGACAATGTCAAGGGCGAGATGCCACCACGGACGGTCAGGTAGCGGAAGGGGAGGTAGTTGTCCTGTTCTCTTACCTGCCTGACTCTTGACTCGTGTACAGATATTGCAGGCCTGAATGTACTCTCTCGTATCCCTTTGCATGGATGGCTACCAATATTTCCTAGCAGTTCCAGGGTTCCGTGGTAACCGGGATATGCAGCAATAGTGGAGGAGTGAGCCCATTCTAGAGCCTGGTTGCGGAAATGCAGAGAAACAAAGTCTCCCCTGGGGGGTGTTGGGGCGTGGAGGATCTTGTGTATGAGCCTGGAGGATGTTTTGGTGAAGGGTCAGCTGGATGGCTGCAATAATCTTGGCTGGAGAGATGATTGGCTCAGGTGCAGTTGGACAGTTGAATCATGCAGCCGGGAGAGGGAATCCGATTTCACATTCTTGGCACCTGGGCGGTAGGAGAGCAAAAAGTTGAACCGGGAGAAGAACAGAGACCAGCGGTCTTGGCAATGGTTCAGGCATTTTGCCGTCTGAAGGTAGAGAAAGTTGTGGTGGTCAGTCTATATTAGGAAGGGCTGTTGAGCCCCCTCCAGCCAATGCCGCCAGTGCTCCAAACCCCACTTAATGGACAATAACTCCCGTTCCCTGATGTCATAGTTCCTCTCAGCAATTGAAAACTTCTTAGAAAGAAAAACACAGGGATGAACCTTCCCATCGGGAACTCTCTGAGAGAGAACTGACCCCGCACTGGCACTGGACTCTACTTCCACGATAAACTGGCGTTAGGGATCCGGGTGCACAAGGATGGGGCCTGATCTTGCTGCCCACCGTCTTGAGGTCCCTATATTGTTCCGGTAGTTTCTCCAGAGCTGGGATCTCCTTCTGAAGAGATTTCTGGGGTGTGTGGAAACACTCCAGATAACACTTTTCTGACCACCTGAGAAATGAGCCCATCTTCCAGCCAATTACCAGGTTGTGGCGTCGCTACCAAGGCAGGCCTAACACGATGGGGTTATGGGGCGTGTCGGTGAGAAGGAAGGTGATGTGTTCTTTGTGCTGGTGAGTGGTAGAGAGACGTTGGGGTTTCCCGGTCTGAGAGGGCAGCTAGACCGGTAGTGACCAGCCACACCACAATGAAGGCAAAGATGCAACTGGACTATCCGATCTCTTTCGTCTGCGGTAAGGTGTGTCCCAGTTGCATGGGGTCTGGGTCCTGGGAGCGAACCGCCTCTTGAGGGAAGGAGAGCGAAAAGGTTGTTTTGGGTTTTGCTCTTTCTCGTCGGTGGACCTGGCGTCTTGGCGACCAGGGAGTAAAGTCGGTCCAGGTCCAGATCTGGGTCTGTGGCCACTAATTCATCTTCAACCATGGGAGATAAAGAAGCCAGCAAAAAAGAACTTAGAGCTGGTTCATTCCACCCACTCTCAGCCGAGATGGTGTGAAACTCCAAAATGTAATCGTCTGCTGACCTCTGGCTTTGTTTCAGTGTCGAGAGATGCAGAAGCGGTTTCTTCAATCGCTGACCCATCAAAGGCTCGGATGAACTCCCAGGAGAACTCGAGCAGCGAGGACCGAGACAGGCAAAGGGTGGCAACCCATTTCAGGGCCCACTCAGTCACAAGGGCGCATACAAACATGACCTTAGCCATGTTGGTCGTATAGCTACCCAACATCCCTTGGAAATTGTTTCACACTTAGGTGATGAATAGGTAGCAGTCCTCGTGTATTCCTGCATACCTACTAGGTATGGCCAAGGGTGGAGCCGAAAGGGCGGGAGTTGGTGTAGGACAAGGAATAGTGGGAGAAGGAGGGGATGAAACAAACTCTGCCGAGGTACTCCTGATCAACAGTGTTAGCTGCTGGAGAGCCTGAGTCAGCTGGTTAATGGCCGCCTGTTGTCGTTGGAATATTATACATGCTCAGGGTTCAGTTGTTCGGAAACATGGAATTTGCATCCACTGTTAGCTGATGATACACAAAGAAGTATTTGAACTCAAATTTAAAAAGATTAAGGAATATGAAAGAAGAATAAAAGGGTGGATGTCACTTAGTTTTCTTATTTTAAAAGACAGAGGTTCTTTTTGTATGTCCTAAAATTGCTAGAGACAAACTGACAGGTTTAATCCTAGACTTTTCTAATTTTACAGTTAATCCTGTATCAGTTGTTAAAAGCCTGGGCATCACAATTGACTCAGATCTATCCCTAGATGAAAACATTGGAAATATTGCTAAAATAGCTTTTCTTCATCTTAAAAACATTGCTAAACTTAGAAATGCTGCATCACTGCATGATGCAGAAATATTAATAAAATCATCTCTCACCTCAAGACTAGATTATTATAATGCCCTACTTTCATGATGTTCTAGTAAAAGCCTACATAAACTCCAGTTAGTCAAGAACGCAGTAGCTAGAGGTTAGATCTAGACTAGATCTAGAAAATGTGATCACATTAGTCCGATATTATCCAGACTTCACAGGCATCCTGTGAAATTATGACACTAAAATGTCCTCTCTCCCGAGTATCTCTCTGAGATTATCTCCGGTTATGAATCCACAACTCACTTAGATCACAAGCTGCTGGCTTTCTAAAAAAGGTATTTTGAAAACTTCAACAGGGGGAAGAAAATTACAGTAAACTGAGATGTTGGTGCTACCAAGCCCACCACTCTCATGTGACCACTCAGGTTTGTTGACAGTGGTGTGGGGAGACATCAGTGTCTCAGGGTACTCTTGTGTTTGTAAAACCCTTGGCTCTGTCCTTTCTATTTAAGCTGAAATGGCGAGTTCTGCCAGGGCAAATATAAATTTATAGTCTGCACAATGTCAATTCAAACAGAACTAATTTCTCCGTTTGAAATGAACAACTGTCCACAACCTGTACGGTGGGCATCTTATGCATTTCCTGAAAGGAAAGACCTCCCAGCCAAGTCCATCAATTGCAGTGAGAGTTTCCTGAACTTCATACCAGCCGTCTAAGTCCACCGTCATAGTCCACCGTCTAAGCCAAATGTCTTTTTGATAAAATTGACCATCATCAGATTCCTCTCCGCACCTGAACTTCAGATCAGCTACATCATACTGGACCATCTGCATGAGCTGCTGCCACTAACTAAAATTAACAAAAGCTCCTCCCTCTCAAACAGAACCACCACAATTAGCTCATTGATCTTCCAATTACAGGCTCTAATAGACTCATACTTTACATCTGTTTTTTTTTTTTTTTGTTTTTTTTTATAAAAATGCAATTTCTCTTTCATTTCTTTCTTGATTATCTGGTATCTATCAGAGGAGTTTGAGTTCCCCTTTTGAGACTTAGTTCCTCCTAAGGTTTCTTCCTCTTGTGTTTGGGAGTTTTTCCCTGCCTCTGTCACCCTCGGCTTACTCACGTGGCTCTTGCACCCAGATTCTGTAAAGTGACTTTGTAACAACATTTGTAAAAAGCGGCATATAATTAACACTGACTTGACTTGAGTTGACTTGATAAAAACAAAGATAGTATAACTAAATGATGCTGAAATATTTAAAAAGGTATTAGCTGTTAAAGATTTAGTAAAATATTTCATAGTTGGATAATTACATGGAACTCTATGGAATGACAAGATAGTCAGCAAAAACATTTACACTGAATCACATTTGATAAGGAAAGTAAATAGAAAAACCCAGTAAAGCTGAATTATGAACCGTAGCTTTCTTTTACAGCGCAGATTCAAGAACATTCCCAAATTAATTTCCCATAATACTACATTGCCTAGAACACTTAGTTTAAATTTCAGTTTAAATTATAGCTTAAACTGGAGATATTAATGTGAAATTTAATGTGATTTAATGATCACCATATTATTCCAAATAATTTCTTCTTATTATTTTAATATGTAGAAAATATTGGATATTTCAGTATTATTTAATATTTACTGTCTGGTAACCATCTTTTCAAATGCTAATGGAGCTTGCTACAAACGTTTACATTGGAGTTTGTACCTCAGATCTTGTCTAGAATTCAAGAGACTTAAAAAAGCATTACCAAAGGATCAAATGTTTTGTCCTACCATTTAAATTATTTTTAAAGCTTTAAATTTTGTTTTTTGTAGGCCTTTTTTTTTTAGGCCTATTTAATCTTAACAAGACATCAGTTTATCCTGATATCACAATGCACAAATGCGGCAATGCATGTTGTGTTAATATTATGCCATCTAACAGCAACCTGTTTGAAAAAAAAAACCAAGACAAACTGACAACCCAATCCAGCATGTTCACAGACTGCGCTCATTAGCCTCACAGCTCTAGCCTCATTAGTGTAGCCCACCACAACATGGATGCAGTCGTCATTTTACATTTCGCTTCAGACATTGAAAGAATATGAAATCATGAACCTTGTTTTGCAAATCAGATTACAGCTTGAGCTGAGTACAGCATTCACTGATACATATTGCTTATCATTTTGCCTTTAAGGTTTTACACATCTGCTTTATTAAGAGCAAATTACATGATTTATAAACTTGTACTGGGGTGATGCACACAAAGACACATATACACATACACATGCATATGCACATACACACACACATACATGCACATGCACCCTTATACATACATAGGCGTATACTCAAACTCCACTGCATCACTTACCACCTAAGCTTTGTGGTTTTGTGGTATTGTGTATGGTAAAACCTACCATGTTCATTACATATTATGCATTTTAGCATAGTGGTAGTCTATAGGATGTAGGAAGACAACTGTAAGGTGTAATTCACTGGAGGGTTATGAAAAGTTAACAGATTACTGGGAAAATAATGCAAAGGTGGTAAGGGCGAAGAGAGTGAAGAGAGAGGTGGCGAAGGCTAAAGATAAGGAAGATAAGGATAAGGAAACAGCTTGCTGAGCAGACGGAAATAATTATTTAAGGGGCTGTTGGATGAACAGAATGAGAGAAAGAAGGTTGGGTGATGTGAGGATAGTAAACTAGGAAGAGCAGCAGATTAGCAAGATGGAAGTAAGGGCAGTGATTAGCGAGCAGCAGTATGGTTTCATGCCAAGAAAGAGCACTACAGATGCAATGATTGCTCTGAGGGTGTTGATGGGGAAGTATAGAGAAGGTCAGAAGAGAGCCTTTGCTCCTACATTTTGCCTTTGTGGACTCAGAGAAAGCACATGACAGAGTGTCTGGGGAGGAGTTGAGTTGTTGTATGAGGGAGTCAGGATTGGTAGAGACAGCTGTTTGAATGGTATAGGATATGTATAAGAAAAATAAGTAATAGTGATGAGCTCTGCAGCAGGACTGTCAGATATGTTTAAAGTAAAGGCGGGATTACATCAAGGATCAGGACTAAGCCCTTTTATGTTTAGAATGGTGATTCAGAGGTTACTAGACCAGATAAGACAAGATTCCCCATGGACTATTATGTTGGCTGATGATATTTTGATCTGTAGTTAGAGTAGGGAGCAGCTTGAGGAGACCCTGAAAAGATGGAGTTCTGCTCTAGAGAGGAAAGGAATGAAAGTCAGTAGGACTAAGACAGAATACCTGAGCACGAATGAAAATGAGGGCAGCGGAATTGTTAGAATGCAGGGAGTAGAGATGGCAAAGGTGGAAGAGTCAAAATACTCGAGGTCAACAATTCAGAGCTACAGGGAGTGTGGAAGAGAGATGAAGATCAGAATGCAGCCAGGGAATAGGTGGAGATGAGTGAAGACAAGTGGCAGGAGTGATCTGTTGCAGAGGGATACCAGCAAAAGTGAAAGCAAAGGCTTTTAGGATGGTAGGGAGAAAAGGTATGTTATAGCCCTGTAACACCCAAATTTCCTATTCGTGGGATAATAAAAGATTACTCTATTCTATGGGTTGGAGACAGCAGCACTGACAAAAAGGCAGGTGGTGGAGTTGGAAGAGGTAAAGATGCTGGGATTTGCGTTGGGGGTGACGAGAATGGACAGAATTAGGGATGAGTATATATGAGTATATATAGACAGACAGATATTTCTTTCCATCAATGCATTTCACATTTTGGGATTTTGTCTTAGTTTAAAACTGAGATTAAGCTGCCAATTCACATATTCTTCATGTGTCACTGTATCTCCCAAATTAGAAACTGTGAGATCTTAGCAGATTAGGTTAGAAGAAGTGATGCTATAGGCTGTAATGGTTTGTTGCTCACTGTTATACAATGAGCAAGTGTCCTGTATCTCTTGAAAGGCTTAGCCTACTCACCATTCATCTTCACAGACACTTCACTGTCTCATGTCGCTAACACTACATTACAGAATCAGCAGGATCTTTTTACCTGATTTAGGCTAATTAGGTCAAATTCCATACTTGTGAGTTATACAGCTAGCATGTTAATCCAAAAAATTTACATTATTTTTGTTAAAATAATTCAGGTCAATGTTACTGATTTACCAATGAATCTTACATTGCAAGGAATATGTAAGACGTAACAAACTTTACTTGTATGTTTTCCATATTATGCAGTTCTAAAAAATGATCGATCAAATTTGCCATTATGGAACATGCACTTAAACTGTATAAATATAACCTAGGCAGTGGTCAGAACCACTGAGATGCTGCTGGATGCTTGCAAGCCACTTACTGCAAATGCCTTCTCATTTATTATATGAACACCAAAGCTCTTGGCCAAACTCTGTTGATTCTCTGAGCTCAAATTCCATTAGTATTACATGTGAAAATGGCCTCTGTAAGAGTAGGTCACAGCACAGACAGAAAAAATCATCTGCCTGTTAGTTGACTGCCATTCTATGCTCATCTTGCTATTTCTCCAGAGAGAGTGTGAGAGTGAGAGAGAGAGAGAGAGAGAGAGAGATAGATTGAATTGTGTGACATGTTTACGGGCTCCTGCTTTAAGTCATGAAGTACTGTTGTTTTTCTTTCTTCCCCCAACAGAGTGAGAAGGGTGGCTTTGAGGAGCATTTCTGATCAACTTCTTCCTCCATCTTCTCTATGAATCTGTGACTAGCCCACAGTCAACACAACGCAGGTTCTATTTGATTAAGCAATGAGTGCAGTATGAGGCTTAATGATGGAAACACTTAAAATCTAAAAGGTGTGGATTTCTAACTTTGTTTAATGATTTCATTAAACAGCATAGTTTTTGGGTAAATGTATTTAATTTATTTTTTTTTTAATATACAAAATGCACAAATGTGACTTCTTGGCAAAACTAGTTGCAAACTGTCTTGTTCAATTAAAAAAAAATGCAGGAAACTAACAGGTGATTATAGAGCTGTTTTTATTATAAAACATAATGTTTTAATTAGACTGATTTTCCTCAACTGGATGCTATAAGAATTCACACTGCTTTTGTCTGCTACCCCAAAGGACAGAAAACCAGTAGGATATCAGAACTACACTGTATATTGCATGTATCAATAAGATTGCTAGAATACTCAATCTCTAACATAATCAATAGTAATATATAGCACAGGTTTTTTTAGGAAATGTATTTTTATTTTCCCGTCTTTTTTCACCATATAAATGTACTTTTGTGAATGTAATTACAGTGAAATAGACCCAATTTTGACACTGCCAAAACCACTGTAGTTAAGTCTGTGCATTCAGGCTGAAGTACACAAAGCAGCAAAGCATTATCATACCCCTGTTAGTTCAGGTGACTAATAAGGCAAAATGTTACACTCAGGGCAGCTTCGATTCCTGAAGGAGCTGAAAGAACAAATCTGTTTGAATGGGATTAAATTCTACTTTATACTCCATAATAATAATAATCCTTTATTTATATATGCTGCTATAAGTTCAGAGATGTTTAGTTCAAATGACTGGAAAAATGTTGTTTGACTTCAGGAGCGCATACATTTGCAATATTATCGTGTAAGCAGGAGAATCCTGAGAAAACAGTATTTACACCACAGTGAGGACCAGGTTTTATGGAAACTGGAAATGGAGCCATATAATTATAGAGTCATATTAAAAATACTAAAAACCAAAATTATCACAAAACAATTTTACAGATCAGAGGTCCATCTTCAGTTTTCCTTACACCAGATTATGTGTGTTTGTATTTTTGAATTGCAGCATTGACAAAAGTTCCAGCTGGTTCCAGCTGATGATCACCATTCAATGGTAATGAAGTTGATGACCTACAGTTTTTTCCCAGTAACAGGAAAAACTGATTAAATAATAGGAAGGAATAATAGGAGTAAAATATTATTGAGACAATGATTAACTTATTAACAAACACTTTAATTATTTGTTCCACCCAAGATCCACCATGTTAGGCATGTTTTTGTACTTTTTAATGTTGTCCTCCCTGAATATTTCTGCCGTTATATTGCTTCAAAATATGAATTAATAAAATGCTGACCCAGGCTGATAATTAGCCTTTAATCTGACTCCCATTTCCCTTTTTTTAATTTTACCTAGGAAACATACAGATACAGTATTGATATCTAAACTGACTCTATACAGTAGGTGTATATCATAAATATTTAAGTTTTTGCTCATTGCTGACAAGACAACAAAGTGCATAAAAACAATTTTGAGGAAAAGAACAGGCTATGGGAGGGGGCAGGTACTTTCTCAAAGCACTCCACTTAAAGTATTGTTTTTATTTCATGTGACATTTCCATTATTTTGTCCCACTCCTGGAACAAACAAACAACAAATTTTCTCTCTTCGTTCTCACTTCCTGACACAGAGTGTACTAGACCAGGGAGATTCTATTTGGGGACAGCTGTGTCTGACTCAGCAACTTGGTGACTGGCACACTACTGAAGCCTGACAGCAAACTAAACACACTATATACAAGGAATTAGCATACATTTCAGTGATTTATAGGCTGATTAATAGACCAAGCTGTGCTCTCATTCATTGAAAAGCCTATATAAAATCAAAATACAATACAGAATCTCAATGTGTATATTTTAGAAATGCCTCTGTTAATATCAGAATCAGATTCTTTTAATAGAATCTATGTAAAAATGATCTTACCACAGTCATCATATCTTTACATCTTGTTGCATCTGTAACAATTATTTTATTCACAAGAAATTTAATTACAAGGACTGAATGTTGACCAAGTATCTGATAGCATAGTGCAGGCATCTTTCTCTTTCTCTCTCTCTCTCTCTCTCTGCTGCTCTGCTGATGTAATCCTCCAGCTCAGTCCTGACGCACCTGCTCTCTTAGCCAATCACATCGTCACAGCAGCTCGGAGAGGGTAAACGCTACACACCAGACAGACACACAGCAGTAAGGTTGCTGTTCATGAAACATTCAGGCCTAACACACATTTTAATCTTTAATACCCAACCGTAGCAACAGGGGCAGCCTGATCTATGAGCTCATGTCGTCACTACCATCAAACACATCCATGCAGACATGCACGGTTAAGAGTAAGTTAAAACCTCATCATCAGAAAATGAGATGAATGGCAGATATATACAGTACAGTGCATGCATGAGAGAGAGAGAGAAGTCCCTACTTGTCTTCAGCTATACTGGTGCAGTGATGACAGTGCAACACTAAGCCTTCAAACCAGCAATGCAGAGCACAATACTGGTGGGGCTTCATGACAGAAACTTAATAGAGGCTCTGACTCCTGGCTCAATTTAACCCCTTAAACCATAAGCGTTGGTGAGAGACAGTACCAAGTCCTTGAATAAATGTATTTTTCTGTGGAGAATCTTTATTGAGTATGCTGTTTAGCTTCATCCTTGTCCAGGAAAATTACCCTAAGGGTTAATTGGATCTACATTCTATACATGTTCCTTCTATGGTAAGTACAAAATATTAAGCCTTTGCACTCTGCACTTTTTTTGATATACTGCTACAGTGTACCATAATTTGTCTCTGATCTGTGTCGGATATATGAACTCTGCTGGTTCATTCTGTCTTGACTGGTAACTGTATCCACATTATTGCACAAACTAGTAATGAGAGCAGAGTTGGGAGATACAAAAAATTTGAGTATGATCATGCTCGGCTAAAACATGTTTTGACCCTTAATAGTAAACAGGATTGTATAATACAGCACTCCCCACTCTTTCCATATCTTGAAGATACATCATTAATAAGGCTCAGGCAATGGCATTAACATATTGATATAACGTAGACTTAAGTACTACTATATGCCACTACTATTCATGAAGTAAACAAAAGCATCAATCATTGTAATCTGACGATTAAATTTAGTTTACATTCTGCTGATGTGACTCTTTTCCAGGTGGAAGAATAATCTGAGGCCTACTAGCCCTATCCAGAGTGGCCAACATGCTTGAAATGGAAGTCACTACAACCAGATCTTTTCACATCAACTAAATGTTTACAAAGCCCAAATCCAGTTTAAGACTATACATGGTCTGCATTGTAGGCAATCCAATGAAGTGAGCCTGGAACTGGTCAAAAGGACATGCCAGCCAATTAAATGGCCAGCATTAAATTACAGGAATTCACTCTCCTTATAGGGCTGTGCAACCTAGATACATCCCTTTCAAATGCAGGGTAGATTCACTAAAGCTGGAAGATGGCTGTTTGGTGCACTACATTTTATGGGGCAACAGATTAAATATCACTTTGTATTCAAAGGAAAAAGGTCACTTGGCATTGCAAAACCACACCTCAGGCAGAGTGTAAGTAAGTAGTTTGACTAGTTCTACTTAACATAAAGGCCCTCTTGCCCTATAGCAACAGGGGCAAGAGGACCTTGAATTATGCTGCAATTCACCATAACACTTAGTCTTAAAATAAAGTTGAGAAATATTCACACAGTCACTCACTGATTGTGACTGGCAAAAGACTAGAAATGACAAAAAAGTAGCATTGAAACAGCAATTTAAATACTGTTATGACTGAAATGCCTACATCAGCAGAACAAAAAGAAATGAAGGCATGGGAAAGAGAAAGTGAGGTAAGGTATTGAACTAGAGAGATTAGGTTACGGTCCACAAAAAAACCTTCCACAATGAACTGACCCAGTGTTTTTGGCCGAAGAGCTGCCGTGTAACCTTGGTAACTGTTAAGACCTCCCATACTACGCATAGATTAATCCCCTTTCTTCTTAAATTGCTACAGGAACAAAGCTGTAAAAAAACCTCTGGCATGCACAAATGTCATTATTTATTCCAAAGCATTGCTGTCTTGCATTTGTTACTTTCATTAATGATTTAGGGAATGTAATTGTTCTGATGGTACTGATTCAACCACCATGCAAAGATCAGTATGATCTGCTGCCCAGCATTCAGCACTAGTATTTGATTCTTTGCCCTTGTCCTGGGTAAGGACAAGGACTAAAGTGCTGAGAATCCAAAGGAGGCTTAAACTGCACAGGAACCAGTGAAATGTGGCCTTGTTTTTATTATTCATTTGAATGGGATGCAAGCAATTTCACATGGTTTGCTTTTAAAAATTGTATTATTTACAAGGACATTCTGCTATACATTTTTTTAATTTGCAGTAGTTAAGGAGTAGGACGGGGGAAGGGAGGGAATGCATTAATGCATTCTAAGATTACATGCACTGGATTTTACATTATTGATTTTGAGGCTTTTAGGTTTGAGCACTTTACACAACAATATTGCAGTAGCAATTTGTTAAACACCCAATGCTAGCATACTCTCAAGAGAAATATTTGTTTGGTTTTTTAAGCATGATTCCATGTAACTGACTTTCTTTGTGTTTTCAACAGTGAGTCAGTTTCAGTATAGCATAGTTTTAGCAACAGAATAAAGAAAGCTGGTTAGTCATCAGCCACTGATATGGCCTATTCTGTTCACTGAGTCATTTATATTGCAATTAATCACAAATCATGTATGATAATGACAGGCCTGCTTCTGAGGAAGACACTGAATGAAACCAGAGGAGAGGAATCAACCCTCATCTGCTCGACAGATGAGCAGACACTCTAACCATCACTTCTTCTTCTGTCTTTTTTTCAGTGCCATTGCCTCCAACTCATACAATATAACTGGTCTCACTACTGTCCTGTAAACCTTCCCTTTTACTCTCACTGGTACCGGTCTGTCACAAATCACTCCAGCCTCCCATTCCAACCTGCCTGCACTCTCATCTTCACCTCTCTTCCACACTCGCTGCTACTCTGTTGATCCCAAGTACCTTTGTCACACCTACTCCTCGTATCCTAACCACTCCACTCTCCTCTATTTGGTTCACACTCATGTATTCTGTCTTTGTCCTACTCACTTTCATTCATCTCCTCTCTAGAGCATATCGCCATCTCTCCAGGTGCTCCCCAAGCTGCTCCCTATTCTTGCTATAGATCACAATACAGTCCTGATCAAAAGTTTAAGACCATAAGACAAATGGCAATGCATGGTTGGATCTTAACAAGGTTCCAAGTAGAGCTTCAACATGCTACAAGAAGAAATGGGAGTGAGACAAAACATTTCTTTGAGCATGCAATTTATTGAAAACGCTTAAACGCTTTAATTGGATCATCAGCAAACATCCTCATCCGTCAACCTGTCTATTACTATCACAGACAAGAATGGGCTCAGCACTGATCCTTGATGTAATCCAACCTCCACCTTAAGTGCATCCATCACTCCTACTGCAGAACTCACCACTGTCACACTGCCTTCATACATATCCTGTACCTCTCTCACATACTTCTCTGTAACACCTGACTTCCTCATACAAAACCACAACTCCTCTCTAGGCACCCTTTCAGATGCTCTCTCCAAGTCCACAAAGGCACAATGCAACTCCTTCTGACCATGTAAGTGGTTAGTTGGTTAGGGAGTTGGCCACAGGATCGGAAGATTGTGGGTTCAAACCCCTTACCAGTAGGGTTGCCCTGAGTTACCCGTGAGCAAGGTTTCGTCACAGTCACTGCTCCCTGGGCGCTTTCATAGCTGCCCCCTGCTGCATGGTGTTTGCATGGGTTAAATGCAGAGGTCCAATTTCGTTGTGGTCCACTGTGTGCTGTGACCTCGCAATGACAAGAATAGTCACTTTATTATCATCATTATTATCATTATTATTATTATTATTATTATTATTATTAATAATAATAATTGTAGCTAGTATTATGCAGGCAGTATTATGTAAACTGTACTACAGTACATCAGTCAAAATCAGATTTTTGGAATTTTTGTCCCTGAAATTTGTCATCAGCTATTCATATTGTCCATACCTTGCTCTAGTGGTAGTGGAATAGATCTGCAAGCGGCCTTGGTGGTGTCACGACTCCAACCAGAGTTCAGTCCCAGTCCCCGGATTACTAACCTGGTTTTCACTTTATCCCTTTATGGATTTCTTCGCTCTCCATACGTTTGCACCTCCGCTCCTTTTTCCCTTCAAACCGAAGCTGTATACAGAAGCTGTATATAAATGGTATCCTTAATGGTTCAGCTTCATCTGTAGCTCTTCCAGCTGTCAAACTGGCTTTTTTTAAGAAAGACATCCATCACTTTGTGGATTATGAGGAGCTCCTATTTTAGAAGAAACCACATAATCAGTAGAATTTTCAGGCCGTGAGTTTCACTGCCAGGCCCGATAAGTCCTGAGGAAGACACATCCCACTTTCAATCTATATTAAGCCTGAGCTTGTTTGAAAGAAAGCTACTTAAAGGGCCAGGGATTATTATGAGTGAGATGTTTTTTACTTCAAGCCCTCTTCAGCCTCCTACTTTTACACAAACACACACACACACACACACACACACGCACACACTCTCTTAAACATACACACACATCATTCACTGCAAGCCGGATTCATTAACCCTTCAGGTTAACCACCACACACACACACACACACACACACACACACAAATAGTGAGCTTGAGTCCGCAAAATAAATCTGGATATTTCAAACCCACAAGAGATTATAAAGCTATTAATTTTATTCATCACAGTCATCAGTTTGTTATTTCCAAAGCGAAGGAGAGGAGGTTAAATAGAGCACAAATCAGCAGCAGTAAATCTCACAGCCCAAAAAAAAAAAAAGAGTCAAAGCTCTGAAAAAGATATTTGTAAAGAATAACCAACTTTACCAAATCAGCAGTTTCAATGCTACTAGAAACATTTTCAGAATGCAACACTCGTTCAAGTTGTCTTGTGTCTTTTGTTGTGTCTGATGCTGTCTTGTGTGTAGCACCAGGGTCCTAGAGGAACATTATTTCATTTCACTATGTACTATGCACTATGGAACTAAGGCCCTGATGGCAATAATATCCATCCATCCTTGAGTGTTGTCTCCTTGACTGGAGACATGTTCAAGGTGTTTCTCTTTTCATCCTATGAGCACAAGGATGGGTACCAGTACTCTGCCACAACCCACTAAAAATTCCACTGCCATCTCTCCTAAACACCTCCAGGCCTCCACAGATGTGTCAGCTGGACCGACAGCCTTTCCACTCTTCATCCTCTTCACCACTGCCCTTACTTCCACCATGATTATCTGCTGCATGTCCTGGTTCAGTATCCTCACATTATCCAACCTTCTCTTTCCCTCATTTTCTACATTCATCAGACCCTCAAGATATTCCTTCCATCTGCTCTAAAGATGAAAC